>CM052799.1:482926-512801 GCA_028533885.1 Nasua narica | reverse complement strand
GGCCGGGGGTCCCCGGGGGGGTCGGAGGACGCCGGCCGGGGGCTGCACAGGACGTTCCCAGGCAGCGTTCATCCCATCAGGGTCCCTGCCGCTCCCGGGACTCCTGCTTGCGGACGCCAGCCCTGCCTCCTGGCTGGGTCCACACCAGCCTCGAGGGAAGGGGTCGCTGTGCGCCGCCCACATGGGGGGTGCCGAGCACCCACCTTCTGACAGGTGCCGTTTCTCTTCTTTGGCCTTGGTCGGGGCCCCTCCCCACCTGCGGACCCTGCTGCTTGTGACTGCTTCAGCTTCCGGAAGCAGGCGCACCCTTCGGGGCCTCCTGGGGCTGCCAACCCGATGCGCTCAGGGGCGCCTGCCACGGCGACCAGGCTTGCGGGGCGCCCCCTGGGAAGGCCACGCTCAGATGTGCTTCCAGAGGGGTTTTGGCAAGGACAGCCGACCACCTGTGCCCAGACCCCCCAGGCAGCCCGCCAAGGCCCATGTCACGCGTGGCCTCCGAGGGACCGAGCGCCCAGCTTCCACGGCCCAGCCTTCCCGCCTCTGGCCCCAGCTGCCCTGGAATGTGGCAGAGTCCACGGGAGGTCCCGGTGGGCCGAGAGCAGGCCTCCTGGTCAGCAGGGCAGACCCCGCTGCCCCCTCAGCCCCGCCGCCCTCCAGCAGCCGCTCTGACCTATGGCGTGGCCGGGCACCCCAAGCAGTGTCGAGGCGCGCCTCTCCTGCTCGGGGGTGCTGTTTCCTTCCTGCCCCTGTCCCTGTGCTGCGACCTTTATTCACCTTCCCAGGCCACTGCCTGCCCCAGCTGGTCCTGCCAGCCGCTGTCTGCCTCCTCGCCCGGACTTGCCCGGCTGTCGGGTCCAGCCAGGGTCTGCCTGCCATGGGTCCAGGCTGGGCACAGCCCGGGGGGCGGGAGCGAGTGGTGGTCCCTCTGGCTTGTATGCTGTCGGCCACCAGGGCACCTGTCAGGGCGCCCAGCCTCACAGCCACTGACTTGGCCCAGAGTGGTCTTTCCTGCACAGACCCTGAGCCCTAGCCTGGCTGTGGGACCAGCCCAATCCAGGAGATAGAGCCCCGCAGACCGCAGCCCCTGCATCGGGCCGCAGTCAGGGAGGCCTGGCCCCCTGCCCGCCCACCCCCTTCCCGAGGGGCCCCGCACAACAGGCCGCAGGCTGCCTCGTCCTGGGGCTGTGCGCTCTGGTGTCCCAGCAGACCCCCGGGAAGCTGGGTGGTATGACCCGGAGGCCGCCGCCACTGTCACCACCACCTAGGGATCCAATTCCAGCTCAGATGAATGGGAGGAGAGCCCTCGCAGGTGGGGTGGGGCAGGCCCCAGCACTGGCTGTGACCGGGCGCCTGTTCTCAGGGACCCGGGGGCTGCAGGGACGCTGCCCTCCACCCCCAGAGGCCAGCGCACCTGGGGTGGTGGGGCCTGAGCCCGGTGCGGCAGGGCGGCCTCCAGGCCCACGCGTTGCCGGCTGCCGCGGAGTCCCCAGTGGTTATGCACTGGCGCCTCAGCCCCGCTGGCCTGGCCCTCCGCTGGCCCCGACAGGCCGAGACACGTAAAGGGGGCCGGGGCTGGGGACTGCTGGAGGGCAGCTCTCCGTCCTCCTACAAGGGGCATCAGCCAGCCCCCTTGCCCCATGGAGCGCCCGCGCTGACTGGCCTGAGTCAACGGGGCTGGGCACTCTGGCACGGAGGCTGGCCTGTGGGGGCTCCCTCACCACGGGTCTTCAGCCGAGAGCTGGCCCCCACCCCCCATCTAGGCCCGCAGGGGCTCAGGGAGTCCCTGAGCCCCTGCCCCCTCTCCAGCTTCAGGCACCCGGGTCCCTGTCTACAGAGCGGACCCTGCTGCCCTCTCCTGGTGGTCGGTGGCATGGACACCACAACCAGCTGGGGGGCTGTGGGCGTCTCGGCCTGGGCGCTCACTTCCTGCTGGCCCAGGGGTCCTCAGGGCTGGTCTCTGAGGGTCCCGAGGGTCCACACAGGTGCCCAGGGTCTGTGACCCGGGGCTGGGGGAGGGCAGCATGGGAACACCCCTGGCCCTGCGTCTCATTCTTTAAATTTAGGTTTCTAAACCATGTGCAATCTGTACGGGGAGTGCAAACTCCCCCTTGAAGGTGTGGGGCCTTCCATGTCCTGATATCTGTGCCCTGGTGTCAAATGCTCCTGGTGTCACCTAATTCCAGAATGTTCCATCTCCCCAAAGGCAACCCCATCCCCATCCGCTGTCACCCCCTCCCCAGCCCCCGGCCCCTGCGAGCCCCCTTCCCGTCCGCGGGGGAGCCCGGTCCGGGTGCATCCTCCACGTGGACGCACACCCTGGGGGCCGTGTGTGTCTGGTCCCCGCCTTGCGCGTCGTGGGCTTGGGTCCGTCCCCGGGGCCGTGCATGGGGGGGCGCCTCTCTAGCTCGCAGCGGGAGTGTCCATCGTGTGCCAGGGCCCCCGGACGCGCCGGCTGCCTCTCATCCTGCCTGTCTTCCAGGACTCCGCATACCTCGACGACCTTTCCAATGCCTCCATCTTCTCCTCGTCCGTGGACTCCCTCTCAGACATCGCGGACACACCGGACTTCCTGCCGGCCGACAGCCTCAGCCAGGTGCCCACCATCTGGGACGTGAGCACCGGCCCCGCCGCCCACGACAAGGTGAGCTCGGCCGAGGGGCCTCTGCGGGGGAAGCTGGCCCAGGGCCGCACCCCCAGGCTGCCGGCAGCTCCGGGTTGCTCGGGGGTCCTGGCGGTTTCTCCGGGTGCGCCTGGCCGGCAGGGGCGCTCCCATACTGGGCTCCTCCCCCGCTCCTTCTGCGAAGGGTCCCGTCACAGCCAGACACCGCCCTCACTGGCTGCGGCAGCTCCACCCGGGGTGCGGGGGTCACCGGGAGACCAGCCCAGCCCAGCTTCCGGCACGGTTCTCACTCTGGTGCTTCTGGGCCAGGTGTGGAGGCGCTGGGGGGTGCTCCTGGCTTCCGGACGGTGAGGGCGCAGGAGCCCAGAGTGCCGCGTCGGTGCCTGTCCTCGTGTAGGACTCTGAGGGGGCGTGTGGGTGACACCGGCCAGATGGGAAGGGTCCCCGGGTGTGCCAGGCCTAGACTCCAGCTCGTTCCTCGACCGGGCCGCAGGTGTGTCGGGGAGGGAGACAGGGCCCCACCCAGGCCCCCTCCAGGGTGCTCTGCTGGAAGAGAAGCCTCTGGCTCTTGGGAGCTGGAGCCCTGTCCAAGGCTCTGACAGGCGGCCCTGAAAACGTGGGTGAGGACCACGCGCACGTACGGGCGGCAGCGTCTTCCGTCCGGAGCCCCGCCTGCTGGACGTGGTGCCTGCGCAGCCACCTTGAGCTTCCTCGGCACCTGTCGGCCCCTCCGAGGCAGGGTGGAGTAGTTGGGTCTGCGAGGCCTGGGGCCCAGCGTGGGGCTGGCAGAGGGCAGGAAGAGCCCGGGGCAGCCTCCTGCGGTCCCTGTCCTTGATAGTCATGGCGGGCGGCCTGGGCCCCCAGCCTGCACCTGGGCTGAAGGGTTCCGGCCAGCCCCCGGCTCCAGGGTGCAGAGCGTGTGAGGCAGAGGACGCTTGACGCGGACAGCAGGAGGACGGCTGCGACCCGGCACCCGCAGCCCGCTGCTTGCCCGCCCGCGGGAGCCCTGCCTGAGCCTTCCAGGACCCCGGGCCCCGGGCTGTTGTTCCTGTTCACTGAAAAAGGGGGGACAGGGAATCGAGTGTGGCTTTCCCGCTCCTGGTAGAGGACTTTCTTCTCATTTTCTTTTTCAAAAAAGCGTTGGCACGTTCTTAAGCCTTGAAAACTGCAGGAGTCGTAAAAGTCAAGTGGGCTGTCACACAGCTGAATGCCTTGGGGTCCCTTGTCACCCCCCAGCCAGGAAAGGACCCTTGAGCTCCATGCATCACAGTCACGGGTCCGGGGAAGGTCGGGGTCCCGGGGGAGGTGAGGTCTGGGAGAGAGATCTTCATTTCTATTCCATTTCTCACATCGGTGGTTTGTGCGACGACCACACTACTCTCGTGATTTTTATTTAAGGGAAGCATGTTTTGGAACGCGCAGATCTGGTCGGGACCCCGTTGCGTCCGCCCGTGTGTCCCGGGGCAGAGCCGTCACACCACCCCCGGCCTCAGTGTCATCAGTCCCCAAGGGCGGGCCGGTGGAGGGCCGGGGGTGACACGGTCCTCCAGGCTTCGGGTCTCCTGACTTGGACCCTCTGTGGCTCTGAGGCCATGTGAGTTCCGACGCCCGAGGGGCCTCGCGTCCCCATGGCCGATGGGCTCCCTCCAGGTACCAGCTCTGTCCGCCAGGTTCTTGGTCCCCTGGGACCAGGCGCAGGCAGTCCAACTTCCCAGGGCACATCTGCAGTTGGGACACAGCCCGTGTCCTTACTGCGCTCGTCCCCGTGATGGGGGTGGTGGCTTGTTACCCAAAAGAGCCAGCCGCCAGGCAGCAGGAAGGAGGTAGGCAGCTGGCCACGGCTGAGAAGCCCTGGAGGCCAGGCCAAGGGCCCCCGGGGCACTTCGCCCCCACATCTTGCCTGCGGGCTCACGTCCGTTCTCCGCTCCAGCTGCTCCTGCCCAGCGGGCCATGGACGGGCCTGGAGGACCCCATGTCCTCCCTTCCCAGCACCCCACTTCTCGTCAGCTACCAGGTAAGCTGGGCCCCTCCCCAGCGCTGCCAGGGCCTGGGACACTCCGGGGCACCTGTCGGAAGTGGGGTCTGCCCACCGTATAGGTGGGGGCAGGCCCCGGGGGTACCACACCGGGGCGCGGGCGGGCCGCGCAGCCGTGATCATAGCTCCGGCGCTGTCCTTCAGTCCCAGAGTCAGCCTGAGGAGGAAGACGAGGCAGAGGAGGATGAGGGGGAGGAGCTGGGCCACACAGAGACGTACGCCGACTACGTGCCGTCCAAATGTGAGTGCGCCGGGGCCGCCTGCAGGGCCTGCACAGCCCCAGCGGGCTCCAGCAGAGCCAGGGCCAGCGGTGGGCGCTGCGGGCTGCTTCCCGGGACTCTGCAGGGGCACAGGCTGGCTTTGGCTGTGGGCGGGCCTCGGGGTGGCACAAAACCGGAGATAACCCCAGAGAGCCCCGTGAAGAGGAAGCCCACCTTCCTCCTTGAGCAGGACTGTATGGATCTGCCCTGTTCCTTTGTGCAAAGCATTGACGGCCTCCGCCCCAGACCCTGCTCTGCCCCTCTGCCTCCTGGGAGCATCCCCCAGCCCGCCCTAGACCCTGGCCGCGCCCCTGACGTGCCCCTGCCCGCGCCCCTGACGTGCCCCTGCCCTGCCTCTCCAGCCAAGATCGGGAAGCAGCATCCGGACCGCGTGGTGGAGACGAGCACGCTGTCCAGTGTCCCACCGCCAGACATCACCTACACCCTTGCCCTGCCTGCTTCCGACAGCGGGGCCCTGTCCGCCCTGCAGCTAGAGGCCATCACCTACGCCTGCCAGGTGACCTGGGGTCTCCCATCTGGCCCATGTGCCGCCGGGGGGCCCTCAAGGCCGCGGCGAGGGGCAGCCCACCAGGCCCTGACCGCCCTCCCTTGGCCCGCAGCAACACGAGGTCCTGCTCCCTGGCGGGCAGCGGGCGGGCTTCCTCATCGGCGACGGCGCAGGCGTCGGCAAGGGGCGCACGGTGGCCGGCATCATCTTGGAGAATTATCTGCGGGGCCGGAAGAAGTCCCTGTGGTGAGTGTGCCCCCCCCCCACGCGGGCGGCGAGGGGAGGGGGCGCCGTGGCACCCACCAGCCCGCACCCCTAGGTTCAGCGTCTCCAACGATCTCAAGTATGACGCCGAGCGGGACCTGCGGGACATCGAGGCGCCGGGCATCCCGGTGCACGCGCTGAGCAAGGTGGGTGGGGTGGGCCCCCTCGGGTGGGGTCCCGGCGCAGCAGCCCCACAGCGCCCTCACGCCCGCCGCTCTCCTCCAGATCAAGTACGGCGACAACACTACCTCAGAGGGCGTCCTCTTCGCCACCTACTCTGCCCTCATCGGGGAGAGCCAGGCCGGCGGGCAGCACCGCACGCGCATCCGCCAGATCTTGGAGTGGTGCGGGGAGGCCTTCGACGGGGTTGTATCCTGGCTCTGCTGAGGGGGCGGGGCGGACGACAGCCCAGGGGCGGGGGTCAAGGGAGAGAGGGGTGGGAGGCGGGCTGGAGGGGGGCGGGGCCGGAGGGGGGGTGGGGTGTCGGGCAGGGGGCAGGGGGAGGGGGAGTGGAAAGGAGGGGCGGAGCCCTGGAACACCGGGACCTTACCCCGGAAGCTGGAGGAATTCCCGGCAGGAGGCTCGCCCTCCCTGCCCGCTGTGTCCTGCGGTTGGGCTGGGCTTCCCGGCTCCAAGCTAGCCGGACCCCAGACCGCAGGCGTGGGGGTGGTGATGTGACAGCGCTGGGAGGGCCCCAGGACTTGGAAGGTGCCTGTGGCTGTGGGAATGGGGCAGAGTGCCTCCTCCCGGTCCTCTACCTCCCCAGCTCCCCCTCCATTTGTGGGGGGGGCTCAGTGGGGGGGGCGGGCCAGGCTGGGGCAGCTGGAGGACAGCTGGCCAAGGGCCGGGCTTCTGGGGCTGGGGGCGGGCTCTGCTGGCCGGTTGGTCCCTTTTGGTGTCGGTATGGGCTCCAGGCCCTTCCCGACAGGAAGTCCTGGGATCGGAGGCGTTTCTAGTGTAGATGACTTTTGGGCTCCTCCCAAATGCATATATTTATTTTATTTTATTTTATTTTTAGATTTTTTTTATGTATTTGAGAAGGAGAGCGAGCAGTGGGGAGGGGCAGAGAGAAAGAGAGAGAAGCAGGCTCCCCAGTGAGCAAGGAGCCGGATGTGGGGCTCCCAGGACCAGGAGATCATGACCTGAGCTGAAGGCAGACCCTTAACTCTCTGAGCCCGCCAGGCGCCCCCTGTTCCCAAATGTGTAACAGCAGCGTCTGGAAGGTCCCCGCACACACAAGACGGTCCGGGGTGGGTCACGTGTTAACTGCGTGCTTCCCGCACACGCGGGGGTTCAGCAGCACTCTGCAAGCAGACCCCCTCAGTCTCCCCCAGTGAGGTGCCGGGTGAGGGGCCCACAGCGCTTCCTGGGGATTTCCGCGCTGGTGTCCCCCGAGGGTCCTTTGGGCTTCATGCAGCGGGGGACCGTGCTCCCTGGTGTGCATGGCCACGTCTGCGCTGCTGGGGGTGCTCTGGGCCGGGGCCTGGCCCTCGCCAGGGGCTGCTGGGGGCGTCTTCCTGTGCACTGTCCCCGGAGGTCGTCCCCTGGGTACCTTCGCACGTGACTTGTCTCCTCCCTGCCTGACCGCGGGCACGTGTGCTCGTCACCACCAGGGACACGCGCTGGCCCCCAGCCTCCCTGTTATAAACAGCCCCGAGGCATCGGGCCTGGCCAGCGGGCCCCATCCCATCACACCTCCTCACTGTCCTCGGGCCCACCCCCAGAAGTGGGGCGGCCGGCTCCCGCACTCTCTGGAAGTCGCTCTGGCTCCTGTTCCGGCCAGAGGTCAGATGGCCCTCTGTGTCCTTCCAGTTCGTGTGGGCAGGTTCGCAGATTTACTGTGGCCAGACCCTCGCTGGCCTCCAGAGCAGCGCCCCCGGCCGGAAGAAGGGACCAGGGGCCGCTCCCACGGCCCAGGCAGATGACACTTCGCAGAGCCCCCGCTCGCTCTGCCGGAGGGCCGTGTGCTTGCCTCCGCACTCCTGCTTCTCAGTCTGTGTCCGCATGTTCTCCCGGGACCTTGACACACACGCCCTGTGTCCGCATGCACACACGCGTGTGCAGCCACGCCCCTCCCTGTTAGAGTAGGTTTGTGATCCATACCGTTGTCTGGAAGCTGCTTCCCCCCACTCGTCTCTCCACGCTCTAGTCTGTTTGCTCAGGGTCTTCTGGTCTGGGGGGTGACACAGAGACCCCGGCACCCCCCAGCGCCCCTGGGGGACCAGCTACAGCCGGGAGGCCCACTGCCAGCCTGCCCTCTCACTCGGACCCCGTTTCTCTGTGCTCACTGGTGTGCGCTGTAATGTCCTCGCCCAGCTGGGACTTGTCAGGGTCTGTCTGTAGGGGGGGGGACTGCGGGCTGTTTCCCGCTCGTCACCCTGCCGAGCGCCCCCGGGACTTCGGGTCAGGGCCTGTGGGGCGGCCTGCCTTCTAGAACCGTCCTTAACCCCTGCCCGCCCCAGATTGTGTTTGACGAGTGCCACAAAGCCAAGAACGCCAGCTCCACGAAGATGGGCAAGGCCGTCCTGGATCTGCAGAATAAGCTGCCCCTGGCCAGGGTGGTCTACGCCAGCGCCACAGGTGGGCCCGGGGGGCGGGGGGCGTCTGCCCCTGGCCGGGGTGGTCTACGCCAGCGCCACAGGTGGGCCCGGGGGGCGGGGGGCGTCTGCCCCTGGCCGGGGTGGTCTACGCCAGCGCCACAGGTGGGGATGGGGGGCGGGGGGCGTCTGCCCCTGGCCGGGGTGGTCTACGCCAGCGCCACAGGTGGGCCCGGGGGGCGGGGGGCGTCTGCCTCTGGAGTCCTTTCTGGGGCCGCGTCCCAGGCCCTGACCTGGCCGGGTTAGAGGAGCTGACGGCGACTCTCCCACCCCCAGGTGCCTCTGAACCCCGGAACATGATCTACATGAGCCGCCTGGGCATCTGGGGTGACGGCACACCCTTCCGAACCTTCGAGGAGTTTCTGCATGCCATCGAGAAGAGGTGGGTGCTCTTCCCTGCCCGTGACGGGCTGGCAAGGGGCGTGCGGAGGGCCTGCTGTCGGGCGAGCCAGCTCTGCATCCTGGCCGGCGCATGTCCGGCAAGCCCAGGGATCTCGTTCTTCCTCTGCCTAGTGCTTCCCATCACTCTGGGGGAGGAACCCCGCCCCGCCCCCGCCCCTCGTGGCTCAGGCACATCAGAGCACGGCGCCTTTTGCACGTGCTCTCTCGACTCTCTGTGCCTGTGGCCCTTGCTCGCCCTCGGCTCCCGCTGTCGGCCCCTCCCTGGGTCACTGTGACTGAGTGGGACCCAGCATGTGATCAATCGGGTGGGGCTGTGCACAGGGGCGTGGGTGCCATGGAGATCGTGGCCATGGACATGAAGGTCAGCGGCATGTACATCGCCCGCCAGCTCAGCTTCTCCGGCGTCACCTTCCGCATCGAGGAGATCCCACTGGCCCCCGCCTTCCAGCGCGTCTACAACCGCGCGGCCCTGCTGGTAAGCCGGGCGGCCTCGGGGGAGGGGCTGCGCCTCGGACCCGGGGGGGCGGGCGGGCAGCAGCCGGGCAGCGGCGGGCTCAGCCGGCGTGTCTTTGCAGTGGGCCGAGGCCTTGGGCGTGTTCCAGCAGGCGGCCGACTGGATCGGCCTCGAGTCCCGCAAGTCCCTGTGGGGTCAGTTCTGGTCGGCCCACCAGCGTTTCTTCAAGTACCTGTGCGTTGCTGCCAAGGTGCGCCGGCTGGTGGAGCTGGCCCGGGAGGAGCTGGCCCGGGACAAGGTGAGCGGGGAGACGCAGCGGCCGCCCGCGGGGCTGCCCGGCTGCTCTGTCCCCGTCCTCTCGAGAGCTGGGCGGCTATGCCAGGACCTCTGCTCCCTCGTGTGGCTGGCTGAGCCCATGAGGACAGGGCGGGGCCCCGGGGATGCTGACGCCCAGAAGGTTCTGGTGCTCCCTGACCCAGCTCCCCTGAAGCCGGTGCCGGGTGTGGCCTTGCCCCCTGGTCCTCCGCATCCAGGCCGGGCTGGCGAGGCCCCAGGAAGAACGGGGCAGGAGTCAGGGCAGAGAATAAGGGACAGGGTCCAGGAGGGCTGAGGGCGGCCGGGTGGACTTCTGCGGTGGGTCTGGGTGTGCTGGGGGCCTGGCCGCCGGCGGGACGGGAGGAAAGAGAGAGACACTGAGGCCAGCTCTGCGTTTCTGACTACTAGGGGCTGGGCTCGGGAGCCTGGGGCTTCTCTACGGGCCCCTCTGGGGCCACGCTCCAGGGAGGGCTGGTGGGGGTCCCAGAGCCCCGCTCACCCCTGCTCCCCCATCCCCACCGCACCCCCAAGTGTGTGGTCATCGGGCTGCAGTCCACGGGCGAGGCTCGGACCCGGGAGGTACTGGACGAGAAGGAAGGGCAGCTCGACTGCTTTGTCTCCGCCGCTGAGTGAGTCACGCTCCCAGCCTCCAGGGTGGGTGGTACAGCCACTCCTGGGACGGTCCCCCTGCGGCCCCCACGCGGCGGCCCGCGTCACCCGGAGCCTGGCTGTGCGTCTGCTCGGACAGCCACCCCGTCCCCACCCCTGACACTGCGCTCCAGTTTTAAAACCAGAGAGATTAGCGGTGGGTGACCCCAGGGCTCAGAGGGTGCCGGCAGAGGGACCGGGCTTTCAGTACGGGGCTTCCAGGTGCCCACCACCATCGTGGGCGCAGTGCGGTTTCGGGGGCTGCACAGATGTTGGGCTCCCGGAAGTAGCAGGTTGCCCTTCCTGGGGCTCCCGGGCCCCCATCCCTCGGAGGTGGTTAGCCTGTGCAGGCAGAGCCCCCGGCCCTTGGAGGCTGGAAGGAGGGAGCCGCACCCAGCCCCCGCCTCCCACTTAGGCCTTCCCAGTAAAACGGCACCCCTGCAGCCACAGACCCTCCGCCCCCGTGTCCCCCCACCCCACCCACCGCAGTCCGCACAGTTGCCTCCCTGCCCCGCCTGCCCTCTGTGAAGCCCAGGCCCTGGGCACCAGGCCCCCCAGAGCTAGCCCCAGCACCGGCCCAGCGCTCTCCGGTCTCCCGTGCGACAGCAGGGCTTTCCTTGTAGTGGAAATAAATTCTGCTCCTTGCTTTCAGGGGTGTCTTTTTGTCGCTAATTCAGAAGCACTTTCCTTCAACCAAAAGAAAGCGAGAGAGAGGAGCAGGCAGCAAGAGGAAGCGTAAGCCCCCCTTCCCGCACTGGCCCGCCCCCGGCCTCTGACCGCTGACCCGGGCCCAGCGCAGCCTGTGGTCCTGCCGGGTCTCCCTCCGGCCTGGCCCCTGTCTGAGCGGCCGCCCCCTCTGCCATTTGCTGCGCAGCCGGCCGGCGCGGCGGTTCTGTGTCTCAGCCGCCTTGACTCGTCTGTCCGGGGCAGGACACACAGACGGCAGCGCAGCTGGGAGAGCGTGCATGTGCTGGGCGGGCAGCCGCCTCCCGCTCTGGGCTCTGGCATCACCCTCAGACAGGGCCGGCGGGGGGCCTAGGGTGCTGGTGCCCCGCCAAGTGCTCCCTCAGCGGAAGCTGGCCCCGCGGCTAGACCGAGCCGGCCGCGTGCGCTACGGTGGGGAGGTTCCCCGCCTTCCGGCGGAGGCCAAGCATCAGCTCATCACGGGAAGGGAGGCTCAGAGAGGGCAAGTGACTCACCTGGGGTCACACAGCCAGATCAGGGGGCCACAGTCCCTCTCGCCTCCAGGACTGGCCTCTGAGGCACCCTGGACCGTGGCAGTGCACGTAAGAGGACCGCCATCCTCTTGGGACGCATCCTCTGCCGGCCCGCCCAGGCTTGCCCTGAGCGCTCAGGCGTGCGGCCTCCCCAGGCCCCGGCTCGGGAAAGCCGAAACGTCAGATCGGCCTGGGATGCTAAAGCCACGGCAGGACCCCGGAGAGCAGCACGAAGCTGGCCGGACGAGAGGATCAGGCCACTCGTGTCCCAGCACATGCGCCTGGCCCTGGCCAGGCCCCTTCCGCATGCGGGGAGGCTCTGGGAGCTGGGCCCCTGGGGGGGGGGGGCGGGCCTCGGTGAGCCCGGTTCTCCGTGTGCAGGGCGGCCGCGGGGCCGCGGGGCCAAGGCGCCCAGGCTGGCGTGCGAGGTGGCGGGCGTGATTCGCATCAGCGACGACAGCAGCACGGACTCAGACGCCGGCCTGGACAGTGACTTCCACTCGTCCCCCGAGTCCGTGCTGGACGACGATGTGGTCGTCCTGGATGCCGTCGGGCTGCCGGCCGAGGACCGAGGTGAGGCCCGCCGCCGGGCGTTGGCCGCTTTCCAGAAGGGGGAGACAGGCTGAGCCAGTGCCGCGCCGTCTGCTCCGAGGCCGAGCCGGCGCCACCGGCTGTCTGCGGGGAGGGAGAGCGCGCCGGACGCCGACCCCTCCCGTGCCCGGCTGTGCCCCGGTCCCCGGGGACCCCCTCGTCCACCGCTGCGAGAGGGGCTGTGGGCAGGGGGCTGGCCGGCACCCCCCTGAGCCTGTGGCCCCGCAGGGCCCCTGTGCCCCCTGCAGCGGGACCCGCACGGCCCCGGCATCCTGGAGCCTGTGGAGCAGCTGAAGCAGGACCTGCTGGCCAAGGTGCGGGCGCTGGGCCGGGAGCTGCCTGTGAACACCCTGGACGAGCTCGTCGACCAGCTCGGGGGCCCGGAGCACGTGGCCGAGGTGAGCCGTGGGGGCCCCTGGCGGCCCCCGTGCGTCTGCGCGGCGCCGTGAGGCGCGCTCGGGGCCTGGGGGCCCGAGCTCCAGCACCTGTTGCCCAGCCTGTGAGGTTGGGGTGCCAGTCGGGGCCCTTCTCGCTCTCCCGGCCCCTGCTCGCCAGTCCAGCTCTGCAGCCCCCTTCCCCACACACCCTCCTCTGTCCACAGGCCTCTGGGGGCACTCTCGGGTCCCAGACCTGTTCCCCTGTCCCCTCCTTGTCCTCTCCTCCTGCACAACTATTCCCTTTCCTGGGGTGTCCTGTGGTGAAACCCAGGTCTGTCTGCACCCCAGGAAGCCGTTTTATAGCTGAAGAGGGGGCGGAGTGAAAATCCTGCGTCTGGCCCCCCCGGGGCGGCCGGGGTGCGGGCGGAGGCCGCGTCTGGCCCAGGGTCCACAGCACCCCAACACACACTGAGGAACCACGGGGCACAGGTGGGGGGGCGGGGGCACGCACGTGGGGACCAGCCCTTGCGTGGGCCCACCAGCTGACTGCCATTCTGTCTCCCCCAACCCCAGATGACCGGCAGGAAGGGCCGCGTGGTGTCAAGGTCCGACGGGACGGTGGTCTTCGAGTCTCGGGCAGAGCAGGGCCTCTCCATCGACCACGTGAACCTCAGGGAGAAGGAGCGCTTCATGAGTGGGGAGAAGGTGGGGGCCGTGGAGACAGGGCCTAGGGGCCCGGGGAATGGGCTGTATCCACAGGTGCTCCCCCAGGGACCCCCAGTGTCAGTGGGAGCCTGTGAGGACCCTGGGGGCCCCGGGAGCTGCAGGGGTCCTGAAGGGCCGACCCCAGGACCACAGAGCCCTGCAGCCCCTGCTGGGTCCATGTGTGTCATGCACACGCACGTGTGTGTGTGTGAGGGAGGGTGCGTGCCTGAGCGGGGGCCCCCCCGCAGGTCTCCCTGGCCGTCTCATCCCCCGTGCAGTCCCTGCCCAGGGCATCTCTGAGGCCCTCCTTGAAACCCCGCGTGCAAAAGCTGCCATGGGCGGAGCGGGTTCCGCTCCGGCCGGGGCGGCCCCGACCCGGCTCCCAGCCCACACGGGCTGCCCCCCAGGCACACACGTCAGCCCCCCGGTGCGGGTCACCCGGAAGGAGCCCTGGCAGCCCAGGCGAGGGGCACCGGGCACAGACTGTCCCCTCCCCATCCCGCCAGCTCGTGGCCATCATCTCCGAGGCCTCCAGCTCCGGCATCTCCCTCCAAGCCGACCGCCGTGTCCAGAATCAGCGGCGCCGGGTCCACATGACGCTTGAGCTGCCGTGGAGCGCTGACCGCGCCATTCAGCAGTTCGGTGAGCCCCGCCCCGCCCCGCCCCGCCCCGGGCTGCCCCGCCCTGCCCCGCCCCGCCCGCCGGTCCCTGAGAGCCGCCCTCTGCCCTCAGGCCGAACCCACAGATCCAACCAGGTCTCTGCGCCCGAGTACGTCTTCCTCATTTCGGAGCTGGCCGGGGAGCGCAGGTTCGCCTCCGTCGTCGCCAAGCGGCTGGAGAGCCTGGTGAGCCGTGGTGGGCTCCCCGAGGAAGGGCTGTAGTGGGACCTCGGGAGGGGTGGGCGCGGCTCACCACGGCCTTCCCCACCCGGCCAGGGGGCTCTGACCCACGGGGACCGCCGCGCCACGGAGTCCCGTGACCTGAGCAAGTACAACTTTGAGAACAAGGTACCTGGGGAGGGCCGGGGGCGGCAGAGGAGCCCCTCGCCCAGGCCCAGTCTCGGAGCCAGGCCCTCCTGACCCCCTCACCCTCCCACTTAGTACGGCGCCCGGGCCCTCAGCTGCGTCCTCGCCACCATCCTGAGCCAGACTGAGAACAAGGTGCCGCTGCCCCAGGGCTACCCTGGGGGAGATGCCGCCTTTTTCCGGGGTGAGTGCGGGAGAGTGAGGGTCTCCGGGGTGGGGCAGCTTGGCCCTGAGCTACCTGGGGCACCCAGATTGGCAGACTGGGTTTGTGCCCAAAGCCTCCTCCCCTCCACGCTTACCGAGGGGGCGTGGGTGGCAGGGAGGACCTGGGCAGGCGAAGGAGGGGCGGGGGCAGGGCGGAGGGGGGAGAGCAGCTCCCATCCGAGGCTCTCCCCTCCGCAGACATGAAGCAGGGCCTGCTGTCCGTTGGCATTGGGGGGCGTGAGTCCAGGTCTGGCTGCCTGGATGTGGAGAAGGGTGAGTTGTGTGCGCAGCCCCCCAGCCCCCGTGGGGAGGCCCGCGGACACGACCTGAGCCCGCCCCTGCCCCCGCCCTGCAGATTGCTCCATCACCAAGTTCCTGAACCGCATTCTGGGGCTCGAGGTGCACAAGCAGAACGCGCTCTTCCGGTACTTCTCGGATACCTTCGACCACCTCATCGAGATGGACAAGAAGGAGGGCAAATATGACATGGGCATCCTGGGTGAGGGCCCGGCCGGGGGGCAATGTCTCTCCCCACCCCAGGAAGAGCAGGGACCGGCCCTGGCAGCCTCGTGCTGCCCCAGCACCACCCCGGGTTACGTGGAGAGACTGAGGCCCCGCCAGGCAGCCCCCGCCCCTGTACGCCCCAGGGGCGGGGTGGGGAGGGGGGTTGCTTGGAGGTGCAGGACTTGGAGCATCACGAAGACTCCAGGGAGAGGGGGTGCTGAGTGCTGTCCTGTGCTTGGGGGACCACCAGGCCCCCTTCTTGGGTGTCCCCCAAGGATTGAAGAGTTTTATGTAGATGTGAGGCACGTATTGTGAGCTTAGTGTGCTGGTGGTAAGTCGGACACAGGTGCCGTCATCGCCCCCCCGAGCCGGGCCGTCACCGGGAACAGCGGCCCGTCTCTTCGTGCGCAGCTGGGCCTTGGCGGTGAAAGCACAAGCTATTGGAAAATCAATGGCTGTGGCTGTGTGCCAATAAAACTTTATTCATAAACTCAGTGGCAGGTACAGTTTGCTGACTTACATAACCATCCCCAGCAGCCACGCACAGCAGACTGTGTATGGCCTGTAGCCCCACTGAGCGTGAGTGTCCAACAGGACCTCAGGACCCTGGAGGGGCCACTTGATGTCCAGGGTGGTGCGTAGGGTCAGGGCCAGGCCGTCTCTGCTGGGGGAAGCTCCACTGTGCTCCCTGGTGGGCATCTCTGGGGTCCCCGAGAACTTGGGATTGACAGCCCCCGAAAGCCTAGAGCCTGGAGCCTGCCGAGCCACGCCGGGGCTCAGCGCAGGCTGAGATCCATGGGGCGAGGACCCTGGGGGCCAGGGGGCAGGCGGGAGGATCTCAGCCCGCTGTTCTCCACGTCCCCTCCGCAGACCTGGCTCCGGGCATCGACGAGATCTATGAGGAGAGCCAGCAGGTTTTCTTGGCCCCAGGACACCCACAGGATGGGCAAGTGGTCTTCTACAAGGTGAGGGCACCCGGAGCCGCCCAGCGCGTGCAGCCCCCGCCCCACCGCCAGGGCCCCTCGGCCGCTCTGAGCGTGCGTGCTCTTGCAGATCAGTGTGGACCGCGGCCTGAAGTGGGACGAGGTTTACGCCCGGTCGCTGGAGCTGACGGGCACCCATGACGGCTTCTACCTCTCGAAGGTGGGCGGCGGTCTGGCGCGCAGGCCCCCCGGGGCAGGGTCCCGGCGGAGGGCGGGGCGGGCCGGGGGCGGGGCCTCACGCGCCCGCCTGCCCAGGTTCGCGGCAAGCTGAGCTGCCTCCTGGCGGAGCAGAACCGCGGCAAGCACTTCACCGTGTACAAGCCCAACGTGGGTCGGCAGAGCCAGCTGGAGACGTACGACAGCCTGTGCCGGAAGTTCCACCGGGTACGCGCGGGGCCGGGCGGCTGGGGTGCGGCCCGGGGCGCCGCGCACGGGGGGGTGGGGGGGTGTGGACGGCCAGCCCGCGCAGGGGGCTCACGAGGCTGCGCGTCCCCAGGTGACGGCGGAGGAGGCCCGGGAGCACTGGGAGAACAGCTACGCCTTCTCGCTGACGCACTGCAGCCACACGGCGTGGTGAGGGCCAGGGCGGGAGCGGGGAGGGGTAGGTGTGGGGGCCGTGTGCGGGACCCCGGAGCAGTGCGGCGGCGCTTCGGGTCTGAGCCCTCCTGCCCCCTCCCCGCCCCCCGCGGCCAGGAACCGCCCCTGCCGGCTGGTGCAGGAGGGCAAGGACTGCACGCAGGGCCTGCGGCTGCGCCACCACTACATGCTGTGCGGGGCCCTGCTGCGCGTGTGGGGCCGCATCGCCGCCGTCATGGCCGACGTCACCAGCAGCAGCTACCTGCAGATCGTGCGCCTCAAGACCAAGGACAAGAAGAAGCAAGTCGGTGAGCTCACGGGCACGCCTGCGGGGGCGGGGGCGGGGGGCCCGGCCGCCGGGGGCGCTGACCCTGCAACCCACGGTCCCCCAGGCATCAAGATCCCCGAGGGCTGCGTGCGCCGCGTGCTGCAGGAGCTGCAGCTCATGGACGCGGACGTCAAGCGCAAGAACGCGCGCGGCCGCGGCTTCCCCGCGCCGCTGCCCGCCCTGCGCCCGCTCGCGCTGCCCTGCGGCCCCGGAGAGGTCCTAGACCTCACCTACAGCCCGCCGGCGCAGGCCTTCCCGCCGCCCTCGCCCTTTGCCTTCCCGCCCCCGCCTCCGGACTCCGCGCCCGCCCCGGGTGGCCTGCCGCTGGGCGCCCCAGACCCCGCTGCGGACCCCGCGGCCCTGGCACACCAGGGCCGCGACATCAACTTCAAGGAGGTGTTGGAGGACATGCTGCGCTCCCTCAACGCGGGGCCGCCCACCGGTCCCCCTGGGCCGGGCGCAGGGGCAGCAGGGGCGCCCGGTGGGGGCGGGGGCCCCGAGCGGCAGAGCGTCATCCAGTTCGGACCCCCCTTTCCGAACTCCTAGACCCGCTAGGCGACCGGCAGCCGGTGTCCGAGAGGAAGCTTAGTTATCTGCAATACGCACGGCGGCCACAGGGACTCAGTCTTGTCTCTTGCCCGTGTGGGTGATGAGCAGGGGAAGGGGCCAGGCTCCCCTGCTGACCGCCAGGGACCCCCCCTCCGGTTCCGGAGGCCTCCACAGCAGTGCCTTCCCTGCCGGCGGCTGGGCAGACCCCTCACGATGCTGCCGACCCTTCGGGGCTCTCAGAGGCAGTGCGGGTCCCACTCAGGATGACTCGGGATCTAGACTCGCGGTCTAGGCTCGGGCTGGGCCCCAGGGTGGGGGGCCCACCCTCCCTGTGCCTCTGTCCTCTCCTGCCCCTCCCCAGGCCTAGGCAGGGGCCCCCCAACCCACCTCGCCCCACCCACCTTACAGGGTCTGGTCTGACCGGAACCCCTGAAATCCACAAAACTGGGTGGCCCCAAGAGCTGGAAACTCAGGAAACCCCAGGTGCTCAGGGCCCTGCCTTCTCTGGGGGGCTCCAAGGGACAGACCCCCCCCCCATTAATATATGCAATTCTTCCCCACTCTCTTTGCTCCCTAAATTATTGCCCGGCCACCTCTCCAGGCCCCAGAACCTGCCGTGGAGCTGGCGGTGTGGACGGGCCCCCTGGTTTCTATGTGTATTTATAATGAGTTCAAGTGTACATATGTAAAGAGATCTTTTTTAAATATATGTGCCTTTTCACTACTTCCCAGGTTGTCTGCTTCTCCAGCCTGCAGAGACCGTGGGGGGGAGGGCCTGCGTGTCCGCCCCTCCCCCAGCCCCCACCCCAGGAGCATTTAGCGGAAGGGGCGGTGAGGTGGCTGTCGCCTGTGGGGGGGTGAGACCCGCCCGCTACTCTCGCAGACCCATGTGGGGCCAAGGCCTGTGCAGAGGATGAGGGCCTGGCTGGAGGAGACGCGTCCCCGCCCCAAAGGGCCATTGTCTACTGTCACCCTGTCACCAGCACGGCAGGCCAGCTGCTTCGGGTGCTTCGGGACCAGCTGTGCCAGGCCTGTGGTGTCTTGGACGGGACGCTGGTCGTCTCCTGTGTGCTAGACACACAGACGGCACCGGGGACCCTCGCGGCGGTGTTCTGAGACCAGTTCCTCGGGTTGCTGGTGTGCACAGCTGTGGGCCCTGCTTTGGTGTTTTCCCAGTGTTGCCTCAGGCGGGTGGGGTAGCCTGGGAGCTGGAGGACCCCAAGAGCGGGAGGGCCCTGGAGCCTGCGGGGGCGTCGGGAGCCAGTGGGCGCCGGAGCGGGGGTCTTCCTGGAAGCCCCAGGAAGCATTCGTGAGTCTGGCCCAGAAGTTAGAAGGGTCTGGCACCAGCCAGAATGCGGACAGGTGAGCCCGGAGACCGCAGGGGAGCAGCTCAGGGGGGACCGGGTTGCCCTTGACCTGGTTATTCCAGTCCTGCAGCCGCGTTGCTCTGCTACGGACCTTTACTGCAGATAGTGGAAATGGGGGGGCAGGTGTCCACTGAAGGACCCTCCTGGGCAGGAGGGCTGTAGACCACACCCTCGCCTCTGCCCGATGAGGCCCCGCGGGCGGGCCTGGGTGCCCAGTGTGGCTCTGTGCCCGGGCCCCCCTGTGGGCAGAGCTACAGAGCCCAGGAACCCTGACCCTCCCCCCTAGGCACCGGCCCCAAGCGTGTCCCTGACAGCTGTCACCTAGCAGCTTAACGCCGGGGCAGGAGTAACAGCCCGTAATTCCTACTACTCCTGCAGGATCAGCCCTGCTGGCGCCATCGACCGCGGGCTCGGGGCTGCGGGGCAGACGCAGCTCTCCAGGCCGGGACAGCTGAGGAACTCGGGAAGGCCTGGGGGAGCTGCCAGGACCTACCCCTGAGCCGGAAGGGGCCCGGGGCAAAAGGCCCCCCCGCAACCCCCCCCCCCCAGGCAGGAGCACACGGCAAACCAATTTGTATGTTTTATTCCCACAAGATAACCAGGGGGGTGGGGGGGTGCCAGGCCTCGAGCCGGGCCTAGGAACCTTCCTCCGGCAAGGGGTGCACGCCGGGTTCTCGGGTCTGCCCCACCAGCGGGCTGGTTTTCAGGCAGACCGTCATGGGTGCCGGGTGGAAGGCTCCGAGGGGCAGGGGCCGTGGGGGGGGCGCATACTTGTGGAGCTAGAGGTAGCACGGCAAGTCCTTCTCGATTACCTGTGGGGGCAGGGGGGTCAGGGGCAGCCTCTGCCCGGGGCTCCCACCCCCTCTGGGCTCAGTGGGCAGGCACGTACCAGGGGCTCTTCCATGGGGCCGTATCGCTTCACCACACAGCCGTTCTTGTCAATGAGGAACTGCCCAGAGAGGCCGTGTCAACTCGGGGAAGCCGGGGGCGGGCTGGGGGCATGCAGGCAACCCCCCACCTGCTGCCCCCTTGGGCCAGGGCACTGAGCTAGGCTGGCCCTGAACACAGTCCTGGCCGGCCCCCCCGCCAAGTCTCCTCTTACCTTAGTGAAATTCCATTTGATGGCACTACAAAAGCAATGTGAAGTCATGAACCCAACGGCGGGGGCAAACCCGACTCGCCCCCCCACACACACCGCCCCTGTGGGGAACCACCCTGCCCGCGCCCCTCCCCTCCCCTCCCCCCTCCCCTCTCCAGCTTCCCACTCACTTTCCCAGGATGCCCCTCCCCTTGGGCTGGACTTTCATCCACTTCCACAGCGGGTGAGCATCGTCCCCATTCACACAGATCTTGCTGTACATATCGAATTTGACATTATAGCCAGCAGCGAACTCTTTGATCTCCGCATTACTCCCTGGCTCCTGTGGCAGGGGGTGGGAGGTGAGGGGCAGCCAGTACTCCGCTTGGTCCCCTCCCCCCACACCGGCACGTGGGAGGGGTGGGCACAGCCAGCCACGCACCTGCCTCCCGAACTGGTTGCAAGGGAAGGCCAGGATCCGTAAACCGCACTCAGCATATCGGGCGTGCAGGTCGACAAGCTGAGTATAGTTTACGTCTGTTTTGCCTCATTGCGAGGCCACGTTGGTGACGATGCACACGAAGCCCCTGGAGGTGAGACGGGGCAGTCAGACCAGGTCAGGGCCACCAGCCTTGGCCCTGCCTCTCCCACCAGGCACTCATGGACCCACCGGTACTTGTCCAGGTTAACAACGCGTCCATCGATGTCCTTGGCGGAGAACTCGTGCATAGACTGAGCACAGCGCCAGTCGTCTCGGGACGCGCACTGCAAGGCAAGAGCGCGTGAGCGGCGCGGCGACCTCGGGGACCACGGCCACCTGGCCCACTAGCCCGGCCTGGGGTTCCCGGAAGAAGGGCGCCCAGGCGGATCCGCGCCGAGAAAAACAAGTCCCCTGGGCCAGGAAAAACAGGCTCCTCCTCCTCAAGGGCGCACGCCCCTTGCGCAGTAGCGCACATTGGAGAGAAGACACCGAGGTCCAGAGAGGGTTGGGCCCGCGCCAGGTGTCCCGGCGGCGGGGATGAGGGCCCCGCGCGCACCGGCTCTGGCCACTCCACGCTACAGCCGCTGTCCCAGGTCGCGAGATCCGCCTGCTCCGGCCTCTCGAGACAGGGCTCCTCCCGCCGGGAGCGCGCCCTCTTGCGCCCGCAAGCCCCAGCCTTCCGCCGCCGGGGCACTCGACGCCTCCGCCGCCGCCGCCTGCCCGGCAACCGGCGCCGCTGCCCGCGGCGACCCGGGGAGCCGGCGGCCGCACGGCCCATGCCCGGCCGCGCCTGTGCCCAGAGGGCCGCGCCGGGGAACACAAAGGGCCGGTAGCCAGGGCGCCCGGCCGCCCGTCTGTGACGCCACCAAGCAGGCCCCGGGGCCGCGCAGGGCGGGGGAGGGGCGGGACGCCCCGCGGCGCGTGACCCGAGCGTTCCAGCCCACCGGGCGCCCTCCGCTCGCCGGGCCCCGGCCGGGGACGCCAGCGGGGCCGAGGGCGCCCAGCTCCCGCCCCCCGCAGCCTCGACGCCACCGGCCTCGCGCGGCCCGCAGATGCCCAACGGGGGTCCTGGCCGCCCAAGCCCTGCTCCCGAACGGCCCCCGCCCGAGCCCACCGCGGCCCCGCGCGCCCGCCCAACGGCCCCTCGGCCCGCCGCCCGCGCCGCGCTCACCATGGTGCTGGCCAGGCCGGACGCTGCCAGGGTCCCGCACAGCAGCGCCGGCTTCAGCAGGCGGCACAGGCGGCTGAGGTTCATCGCGGCGGCGGGGGCGCCAGAGGCAGCGGCTCCTCCCCTCGCCGAGTCCACCAATGGACGCGCGCCGGCGGGCCTCGCCTCCCCGCCCTAGGCCACGCCCACCAGCATCTTCATTGGTCAGACTCGTTAGCGGGGCGGATCCATGGTGACGCCAGCCAATGGGAGGCCGGGGAGGGGCGGGCGGGGTCGGGGTTGGGGCCGAGGCTGGGCGGCTTCTCCGCTGCCGTCTCGACTGCGCATGCTCCCCGGAGAGCGGGCTGTGGGGTTCACGCAGGCGGCGCGTTGGTGGGTTTAGGACAGTTATCCGGGTGGTTGACCGCAGCACCGCGGGATGCCTGACAACTGGAGATACTATTGGAAACCTGTGGTGGGGGGGCTCAAACTCGCAGAAAAACCGCCCCAGCTCTTTGAACACTGGAGGTTTTCCTTTAAAGGTTAATAAAGTCACACGGGGTCGGACTCCGGGTCACTCGCGACTGCGGTGTCGCCGCGGGGGCGCCTCGCTCGGCCCGTGGGCCCAGAGAAGGCCGGAGGCCACCCAGCGGCGAGCGCCCGCCGTTGGAAGGGGCACGAGAGCCAGGGCCCCTGGCCAGGTGACCGTTGGCGGGCCGCGGCAGCCGCGAGCACGCGCGGGTGTGGGCCGGGCGGGCACACGCCGGAGAGCGGGGTCTGTGCTCCCACGGCGCCCCGCCGGCCGCGCCCTGAGCGGCAGTGCTCCGCCTCCGGCCTTCGGACTTGTTTTCTCTGGGCTTCTGGCATTGGGCCGAGGGCCGCCCCGCCCACCCGTGGGCACTAAGTCAGAAATTCCTCCGCGGGCCCCTGCCCCCCACGGCCCGTGGGCTTTGACCTGTGCTGCCGTCAGGTCGGCATCGGGCCCCCCTCCGACGGCCCGGGGCCGGGCTCTCTGGGCTTGGCCCACTTGGAGCCAGTGAGACCCCCTTCTCTGCCTCTGACCCAGGCCTGCCCAAGTGCGGGCCAAGTTCGGTGTTTACGTAAAGGCGGTGGAATGGGGAAATCCGCTCCAGGGGCCGCTTTCCCATTCCTTGTCTTGCACAACCCTCCGCCCAGGACTTCCTACCTCCCCCCCCCCGCGCCCCCCCCCGCGCCCCCCCCCCCAGCCAGCAGACAACCACTTGTCAGTGTCACCTCCTGGAGGGGAGCCCCCATTGTCTCTGCTGGGCAGCCTCATTTCTCAAACAGCACCCGGCGCCCCTGCACTTCTGCCTCCCTGGAGCGACAGGGTCGCATGGCCACATTGGTCTGAACCCCTCAACTGTGCTCAGGCCGACCTCTTTCTTTCTTCCCAGCTTCTCTGGGGCGCGGGGCCCACGTGTTCCCATGAGCCCTTCCTCCTCTCTCTTCCCGACGTCCATAGCCCGGTTGCTGTCTCCACCTGCCACCCATACCTTGGCCCTCTTGGGGGTCCATCCAGGCCAGCCCTCCTCCAGCCCGGCCTCCCCGCCAGATCCAGGTTCCAACAATCCCGCCCAGTCCCCTTACTCAGATTTGCCCGTCATTCCAGCAACCCAGACTGATGCCCTATCTCCCATCTTAAAATCGGCTCCTAGCCCTCTCCCCCTTCCCCTTCAGCCCCATCCCCCTTGGCATCTACGTCCTCATCTCCAACTCTTTTCCTCCCACAAAGCCCACCCTGGCCAGGCCTCCTCCTCATCTGTCCTCCTCAGGGTCACCAATCATGCCTGCTCCGCTGACCCCTCCTGATCTTCAGGTGTGCTCAAACTCTGGGGCCTTGATCGCCCCCCGCACCTCTTCCCCCCATGGGAGGGCACCTGGCGGCCTCCCTCTGCTCCCTGTGCTACTTGAGTGCTCACAGAGCACCGCTAACAGCCGGCGCCGCCCTCGTTGGCCAGGTCCCCTGTGAAGGGGATGCGGTGCTTGTCCCTGGGCCACAAGGCCGGGGGGGGGGGGGGGGGGGGGGAGGCATTTAGGCAGAAAAAGGTTGAGTCATGAGCCTCGGTTCCCGCAGCCACAGTTGGCTGCTGCTTCAGGGTCCACGCCCTCCCCTCCTCTTAGCCTCTGAATCCTGGCGAGGTTTCAGATCCGTGTGGTGACCTCATCCACGCTCGGGTCTCCGGTGACTCCCACATGTCTGTCCCCCCTGAACCTTGCCCCGGATTCTAGACTCGTGCTGCACTGCCTCCTCGACAGTTCTTCTTGGGTTGACAGTAACCTCTTTCTTTCTCTCAAATTTATTTTATTTTTTTTTTAATTTTATTTATTTGACAGAGACAGAGAGGTCACAAGCAGGGGGAGCAGCAGAGGGAGAGGACAAAGCGGACTCTCCACTGGGCAGAGATCCCAACTCAGGGCTCAATCCCATGACCCTGAGTCCCTGACTCTGGCCTAAATTAAGAGCCAGAAACCTGGGGCGCCTGGGTGGCTCGGTTGAGCAACTGCCTTCGGCTCAGGTCATGATCCCCGAGTCCCGGGATCGAGTCCCGCATCGGGCTCCCAGCTCCATGGGGAGTCTGCTTCTCACTCTGACCTTCTCCCTTCTCCCTTCTCATGCTCTCTCTCACTCTCTCTCTTTCCTAATAAATAAATAAAATCTTTAAAAAAAAAATAAGATGTAGAAACCTAACCAACTGAGCCACCCAGGCCCCCCACCCTGCCCTGAGCCCCTTATCTGCCGTCTACACCTGTTTCTCCCTGGTCTGTCCATCCTGACCTCGGCAGCTCTGGTCCTCCTCCCTCCCTGTCTTTCTCCCCTCCGCATCCTACCCGTCTGCAGATCCTGTGGGGTCAGAACACCAGGAGCCCGCCCACTGCTCACCCCTACCCCAGTTGGAGCCCCCCATCTGTGGCCAAGTGACCCTCCCCTGTCCTGTCCCTGGTCTCTCTGCTGAAATGCTGGTGGTGGCTGAAAAAGAAAACCCAAGCTTTTCAACCCACCAACAATGCCTCCCGGGGTTTGCCCCACGACACCCTCTAACCTCCTCTCCTCCTCCTCCCCCCCCGCCGGCCTCCTCACTGCCAACACACCAGGCAAAGCGCAGCTTCAGGCCCTTTGCACACAGTGTACCCTCTGGTCCATACACCTTTCTTCAGACATTCCCACAGCCTCCTCCCTCTCCTTTGGCCTTTTGCTAGAATCTCTCTTGCTCCTTGCCCTCCCTGCCCTCCTGGTTGGAAACATCTGGCTTACCTCCCATCTTCCACCGCACTGCCTCCTGCTAACGTTATTGTTGTGTCCACGGTTTCTGTTGGGTCTCCCTGGAATGAAGGGGGGCTTGGTCTGTTTTGTGCATCGCTCAAGAGAAGTTTCTGATGGCCTCCCAGGGAGGGAGCGCTGAGCGGGAAGAAGGGCGGATGCGAGGTCGGGGTTGGGGCTGTGGGATAAGCCGGCAGAGGTCTGCCGGGTCTCAGAGGATAGGACATGGGGGAGACAGAGGTGGGAGCACTTCTTGAGCCCGGGAGCTGTGCCAGGCTTCGTCCTTTAGATTCTCCCCTAACCCTCTGAAACGGGGACACTCTGTTTCCATTTTACTGAAGGGAAAACTGAGGCTCATGGGCCGTAAGTTGGACGTGGCCCACAACAGTTGGATGCAGATTTACGGAGAGGCTGCTAAGTCGCCTGACCGTCTCTGGGAACGAGGCGAGCGGGCCGCCCATCCCGTCCGGGCCTCAGTGTCCCCGCCCGCACCTAGCCTCTGCCTCTTCCGATTCTAAACTCCGCCCCCAGACGAGCGCCGGGCGGAAACCACAACTCCCGAGAGGCCCCGCGGCCAAGGCCACGCGAGAACTGCCGAGGTGCGAGTGGGCGGCTCCGTCCGCTCGGCTCTCGCGCGGCCAACCGGCGCTCGCGGAAGGCCCGGGCTGCCCTCGGCGCTGCCGCTCCCGAAGGTCTCTGGAGTCAGGCGTTCGCCGTCGACAGCCCTGCACGGGGCGGGGCGGGGGCTCGGCGCAGGCGCAGTCCGCGCGGTCCTGCCGCGGACGCAGGCGCGCTCAGAGAGCGGCGGCGGCCATGGACGACGAGGAGGAGACGTACCGGCTGTGGAAGATCCGCAAGACAATCATGCAGGTGCGCCCGCGTGGCAACGCGGTGAGGGCGGCCGGACGGGAGGGGTTGGGGAAGGGCGCCCGCGGGGCTGCGGCCGGCCCCGGGGAGAGCCTCGGCCGTGCTCCCGGAGGGCTTTAGCTCTCCGCGCGCCTGAGACGGAGCCCCGGGGCCGGGGGCGCGGGGGACCACCGGAGGCGTGCGGTCCAGGGAGGGCTGCTCCGGTCCGGCGGCGGCGGCTTCTCGGCCTCGGCCACCAGCTCGGACTCACTCGCGCTGACCAGGACACCCGCTGTGTGCGTCGCGGCTTAACCGCCGGGCGGCAGGGGCTCAGCCATCCTGTCGGACTAACCCGGCAGCGTCTCCTCACGGCCGCGCACAGCCACCCTGAAAGGGGCGCGCAGACAGCTGAGCGGGCGGCGGACCGCGCCGGGCCCCGGGGCTCTGCGCCGGCAACCAGGCTGGGCTCTCCCGGGGGAAGGGGGTGGGCCGGGGCCGGCAGCAGCTCTGACCCTCCCTTTCTCCGTCTGGGTCTTCTTCGGTCCGCCCGCTCCCAGAGCCCCGACTTGAGCACTGGCCCTCAGCCTTTGCCCCGGTTCCCACCCCGGTTCTCACGCCGGCTCTCGTCCGGCCGGCCCCGCAGGGCCCCTCCCACCCCGCTGCCTCCGTGCGCCCCAGACCCCCGGCTACAGCTTGCCCCCCTTCCCAATCCCAGCCGGGCTCGGAGGCTCGGGATGAGATGACAGTGAATGGCGGCTGGCTCTGTGCAGGAGCTCTTTTGGGGTGTGTCCTGCTCTTTGTCCCCTTTGCCCCTTCCTCTGACCTCTACCTGCACCTGCTGCACCAGGCCCCCCAAACCTGTGTCATTCCCTGCAGTGGCCTCATCCGACCCCAGCTCTTCCCGCCGTCCCCCCTCTGCCCTGAGCTCACGTGGCTGGTTCTCTCTGCAGCTGTGCCATGACCGCGGCTACCTCGTGACCCAGGATGAGCTGGACCAGACACTGGAAGAGTTCAAGGCCCAGTTTGGGGACAAGCCAAGTGAGGGGCGGCCACGGCGCACAGACCTCACAGTGCTGGTGGCCCACAACGACGACCCCACTGACCAGATGTTCGTCTTCTTCCCAGGTGAGGCCCTCGCTGGCCCTGTGTGGCTGTGTCTTCTAGGAGTCAGAGTTCTAGTGGAGCCATCAAGGGCCTTCTCAGGGGTCAGCTCACGGCAGCTGCCTGCTGGGGTGACCCCGTGTCTACATTGACCCTTTTATTGTGTCCAGTCAGGGAAGAAAGTTCCCCCTCCCTGCTGCGGACCGTAGCGTTGACTTCTGACTTCTCCGAGCATTTCTCTGAGCATTTTTTCCGGTTCCCCGCTGTTTCTTCCTTGATGGTTTTCTCTGTCCAGCAGGATTATCCTAGGCCTCCCCGGTGGGCCCCCAGCCCCCTCTTGATGTCAGGCCCACTTGTGTCCTCTGACCCCGACAACCCGCCTTCCACTGTCTGTGCTTCCCATTATCCGCAGCTCCTTCCTGTGCTGCTGCAGGGTTCTTGCCCCCCACCACACCCTTTCCTCCTTGGTCTGCCTGCTCAGTGTCCATCTGTCGTCCTTGGAGACCGAGTTCAGGTGCCTCCTCTTCCAGGAGCCCTTCTAAGCCCCAGGTCGAGCAAAGAGTCCACCACAGGGTGTCCCAGGACCTGTGTCCCTCTGTCCTGGCCCCTGCTGCACCGAGGCAGCCTGATTGTAAAGCCCGTAAAGCCCGGGAGGCCTTGTTGTGTAGTGAGCGCCCTGGGGGCCCGGCCCCCCTGTCTGGCACCAAGAGGGTTGAAAACGTTTGCAGGACAGGCCCAGCTGGTGCTTTTACAAAAGGCGCCCGCATGTGCGAGGTGTATTTCCTGGCGGCCTTGGTGCCTCCCCGTGGAGCTGTCTCAGCCTCCTCACATCTGCCTGGTGGCAGGGCCCTCGCTGGACTTGGGCGGGGGACACATCGTGCTCTCCCATGGGCCCCAGGCCAGGTCTGAGTTTCCTGCTGTGTTAGTGCCCTTGGACGGCCGGAACAGCTCCTTGGACCGGCGACTTCAGCATCACACTGACCCCTCCCAGTGCCGGAGGGGGGACGTCTGGGACCAGGATGTCTACAGGGCTGGGTCCTCCTGAGTCCTCTCTCCCTGGCACGTGGATGACTGTCTCCGTGTCCTCACAGGGTCGTCCCTCTGCATCCCTGTGTCCTCACATCTTAGAAGCCCGTCGGTCTTGCCCGGTTAAGACAAGACAAGGCTCTAACAACCTTGTTTGGATTTAACCGTCTCTTTAAAGACTTTGTCCTCAAGTACAGTTGTACTTGAGGTACTGGGGTTAGGGTCCAAGGATTTTGGGGGACACGACTCAGCCCCCGACGCTTCCGTCAGGTGAGTGAGGGTCTGAGGTGATGGGCTGCACGTGCAGGAAGGCCCGGCCTGACGCCCCAGGCTCGCGCTGGCGCTGGGAGCACGCAGCTGGCCTTGCACTTGGCTCGGAGGGTCCAGTGGGTCTGGCCTTGCAGGGACGCGCCTGTCGTCCGTCAGCGCAGCTGACTGCTCGTCCCTCTGAACACACGCCCTCCGTGGTGCCTGCTTAATGTGGGGGTTTGCAGACCTGGGAACCACTGAGGCACCGGACCAAATGGATTCCCAGGTCTTAGCTCCAGAGAGGACCCTTTAGGTGGGGGGGAGGTGGGGTACCTTTCAGCTCCCCAGGAGATGCGGAGGCGAACCAGCACCCTGGTTCCCGTTGGCCTTATGGGGAAACTGAGGCCCCAGAGAGAAGAGCCTGTTCCCGAGCTGCGCTGGGACGCCTTGGAGAGGTCGAGCTGGGACGCAGGGCCCCAGGGAAGAGGGTCCCTTGCGGGGTAGAGCACTGTGTGTTCTGTACGCAGAGGAGCCTAAAGTGGGAATCAAGACCATCAAGGTGTACTGCCAGCGGATGCAGGAGGAGAACATCACGCGGGCCCTCATCGTGGTGCAGCAGGGCATGACCCCCTCCGCCAAGCAGGTGGGCGTGCGCGCGCGGTCCCCCTCCCGGGGGCCTGCTGACAGGTGGCCCCGTGTCCTGAGGGGGCCTCAGGAGCTTGGGCTCTGGGAAGGAACGGCTCTCGCAGGTGGGCCTTCCAGAGCAGGTGCCCGCGTCCCGCATGGGCACTGGTGTGGGATGGCGGGCCAGCAGGCGGTCTCATCCCCGTGCAGAGCTCGCGCCGTCCCACCAGCGCAGGGACAGCCGCAGGAGCTGAGACCAGGCTGAGGCCTTGCAAGTGTGTCGGGCCGGGCGGGCTCTTTCTCCTGGAGAATGCCTGCTGACCAGTGGCAGGATTTCCTGATTTGGACGTGTGGCACTTTACGGGGATGTGAAAGTAAAGCCCCTTGGCCGCCCGCCCGCCGTCAGCCTCTGGGGGAGAAACTTGGGGTGGCGTGCTCTCGGCCCTTGGCTGTGCGTGAGGGTTGGCGTCTCTTCCAGTCCCTGGTCGACATGGCCCCCAAGTACATCCTGGAGCAGTTTCTGCAGCAGGAGCTGCTCATCAACATCACGGAGCACGAGGTAGGGGCCTGAGCGCGGGGGCAGAGACGTGGCCCCCGCCAGCACGGAGGAGGGTGACGGGGGGCGTCCCGGTGAAGCTGTGCTGCGGAAAGTAGAGCAGGGTCCCCCGAGTGTGGCCCTAGGCGGGAAGCACACCTGGGAATCTGCCAGGAGTCGGGAAGCTGGGGGCACGGAACTTGCTGCCCCCGGAGCCCCAAGATCACGCCCCAGCCCGTCTGCATGAGCTGCGAGCTCTAGCCCCCCGTCCCACGTGTGGAGTCAGGATTTGGGGGGGAATGGCAGCCAGGACCTCCAGGATGTCCCTGAGCGCCCTGGGTGGATGGTTCATGCCGAGGAAGCAGCCCGCAGCCCACGCTGTGCCCCTTTCCCGTGCGGGGGCACAGTGGGGTCTCGCCACCACGAAGGCTCAGCTTCTCTTCTTGGCAGCTGGTCCCAGAGCATGTCGTCATGACCAAGGAGGAGGTGACAGAGCTGCTGGCCCGGTAGTATCCTTTCCGGCACCCCCTCCCCCACTGCTGGGCCCCTCTCCTCCCGCCCCATCCCACCCCCCACCCCAGCCAGCGGAGCCCAGCTTTTTCCCTGACCGAGCTTCCAGTAAACTCCGGGAGAACCAGCTGCCCAGGATCCAGGCCGGAGACCCAGTGGCCCGCTACTTCGGGATAAAACGAGGGCAGGTGAGAAGTTCCATGCCCAGGCCCCTTTAGAGCCAGGGCCTCCGGCCGTGCCGGCTCCTCCCCCAGGCCCGGGGTCCCCCGTGCGGCCCTATCCCAGCCCCCGCTCTCCCGCGTGCACAGGTGGTGAAGATCATCCGGCCCAGCGAGACTGCGGGCAGGTACATCACCTACCGGCTGGTGCAGTAGCCGCCTGGCGCGCAGGTGAGATGCGCTGTGTGCCGTGGGGCCTGGTGGGGCGGGGGAGGGCCCTGTCTTCCCGTTCCCCCTGTCACCTCCAGGCG
>CM052799.1:428345-482826 GCA_028533885.1 Nasua narica | reverse complement strand
CTGGAGACAGATGGGGCTGCGCACCCCCCCCCCCCACTGGAACCTCACCGCTGCTTCTCTGGGCCCCAGGGCGGCCTCACCCTGGCCCCCGTGTGAGTGAGCCTCCGGAGCAGACAGGATGCCACAGGCTGGCCAGCCGGAGGCCCGCAGCAGCCGGAGGCCTGAGGTTCAAGTCTCTGGCCGGCCCCCAGCAGGGCAGCCCCAGGCCATCTGTCCCTGAACTCGCCGGGGCACCAGGCCAGTTGCTCTTTGGCACTGGGTGTTTGTAAGAATTAAAAGTATTTGAGGGGCGCCTGGGTGGGTCAGTTGGTTGAGTGACTGCCTTCGGCTCAGGTCATGGTCCTTGGGTTCCGGGATCGAGTCCCACGTCGGGCTCCCGGCTCCATGGGGAGTCTGCTTCTTCCTCTGATCTTCTCTTCTCTCGTTCTCTCTCACATTCTCTGTCTCTCAATTAAATGAAATTAAAAAAAAAAAAGTATTTGAGTAAATATACTGGCTCCTCTGGAGAAGCAAGGCAGAGTGACAGGTTTGCGGAGAGTGGCCTTACTCGAGACCCGCGCCGCCCCCCCCCCCACGTCACCTGCTGCCCCTCCCCCCAGGGGGCCTGCCTCCAGGTGTCCCCTGTGTGGGGGTGGGGGGCTTTCTCTCGGCTCTATTCCTGGTCTCTGTCTCTCTCTCGCGGGAGTTTGTGGTCCGGTCACCCAGCCCCCGTGTTAGTGTCTGATTTCAGAAGACCTTTTGGGTCTGGGTCGAAAAGTTTGCTTTTCTTGTCTCGCTAACTGCGTTATGGAGACCTGGTTCGCGTGCCTCTGTGACGCGCTTGCAGCCGCCCCCCGGTGGCTTTCATGTATTGTCAGTTTTAGAACTTGTCATCACCCCAAAAGCAACCCCATCCGATCAGTTGTCCCCCCGTCCCTCCCCAGCCCCGCAAGCCCCCTTCCCGTCCACGGAGAAGCCTGGTCCGGGCATGTCCCCCGCGTGGACTCCCACCCCGGGGCGCCGTCTGTGTCTGGTCCCATCCCTGCGTGTCGTGGGCTCGGGTCCGTGCCCGCCTGTGGGGGACGTGTGTGACCTGTCCAGCCGTGAATGCAGGTGTTCTGTTAACCCACTTTCTTTCTGGTGACACGGCACCTGGCCGTCCCCGGCCGCAGTTTGTGACTGATGGTGCCGTGGGCGTTGGCGCACAAGTTTGTGTGGGCGTATGTGTTCGTTTTCTCTGGGTGTGTGTCTGGCCGTGGACTGGCTGGACTGTGTGCAAGCGGGTTCCCCAGCGGAGAAACCACTGGGCTGTTCGGAGCCGTGGTGGCCCCGAGTCACAGTCACGCGGCCTTCCCGTGCTCTTGGCTGGCACCCTGTGCGCGTGATTCCCTTCTCCTGGACCCCTGACCCCGTGAGCTCTCCTGAGCCGTGAGGCCACGCGCACGGGGTTTGTGCGGAAGGCCTGCTCGACCACCGTGTGCCGTGCGGTTGGGCCGTGTGTCCTTGTTGCTTCCGGCATGCAGCCGCAGCGACCCACACGCGTCTCACCCCGCACACGGCGCAGGTGTGTTCTGTGATTGCGAGTCCTCAAACATCTGTTCGTGAGTTTGGTTTCTTTCCACGTGGCCCTAAGTTCTGGGATGGATTGCTGCGCCCGTGTGACGCAGGGATGCGCTTTCCCCTCGGACAGACCAGGCTCTCGGTACTTTCTAGAACGGCAGCTGGGCCTCCCGTGTGCTTGCACAGGCACGGGGCTGTTCAGGGTCCTCCCACGGATACATCCCCGTGTTAGGATAGAGTTTGCCACTCCCCCCCCGAAATGTACGTGCCCTGCTTTCCGAAATCAGCTTGACCAACATAAGCCAAATCTAGAGGGATGGACCCCGCAGGACCCCGCTCCCGGGAGGGATCCCAAGGAGTCCCGTCCCCGCAGACGGAGAGGAGAGGGTGGGCGCCGGGGCTGGGGAGGGGGGCGGGGAGTCCGTGCTCCGCGGGGATGGAGTCTCCGTGCGGGGAGATGGAAGGTTCTGGAGCCGGGGGGTGGGGGTGCGAGCGTGCTTCCCGCCGCGGGGCTGTGCGAATTGTCTGATATTTATCAGACAATAAATATCCCTTATGTTTTAATCACAGTAAAAACGTTTTCATTGTTAGATCTTCTCCGTTTCACGGTGGGGTTTTACTTGTGTCTTGTTTGTAAATAAACGCGCAAAGCTGTGTCTGTTGTGCGCGTGAGGACGTGCCCCGTTGTGGGAGTCGGCCTGGGAGGAGCCCCGCGCGGCGCAGCGGCCTGGCTGTGCCTGAACGTGGAGCGCTGGGTCTGCGTCATGTGCTCGAAGGACCGCCGGCACATCTGCAGGGGTTGCCGGCCAGCAGTTCCGTGTGGGGCCGCCTCTGTTGCCTCCCCCAGCACCTGGCTGCCGCAGCCTGCCTCTGCCGTCCCTCGTCCCCGGCATTGCTGCAGCTTGGCCGGCTGCTCTGACACCTGCCCCGGGCCTTCTGGAAGAGGCGCCCCCTCCTTGGGTATGGGCGGGGTGGAGCCAGGGGGGCCCGTTCACATGGCGCCGGGCCCCAGGGACACGCTGTGAGCCTGGGTCAAGCCTGGCCTGAAGCTGGCCCCAAAGCAGTAAATCAGAACAGCATTCAGAGCCCTTGGCTGACCGGCCCCGCCAGGCTCCAGGGGGCGCTTCTCCTGACACGCGCGCCTTGAGTGATGGCCGTGAGCGGGAAGCCGCTGTCTGCCTGAACGCTGGCCAGTTAGAGTTTCATGTTCATTCTTGTGACCTTTTCAAATGTATTTAGGTTGCTTCTGGGCCTTTTGGCTAAGATTGAGTGTAAGACGTGTATCGGGTTGGCTGATTTTTTCTGTGAAGGGACAGGAATAGGTCTTTCAGCTCTGGGCCGGACGGTCCCTGTTGTACTTTGGGCAGCGGTGGCCGCGGGCAGCAAGGAAACGCATGGGCATGGCCATGTGCCGTCAGCCGGCATCGGGCTGCTGTTTGCTGGCTCAGCGGCCTCCCGTCCCGCATCTTTCTCAACCGCAGCGGGGAGGACCAGGCTGGCTGCCGCAGAGCCTTCTGTCCAGCGCCAATGCCGCTCACCTGAGCCGGGGGGTCGGCTGCAGTGTCCGGGGGGCTGGGCCCCTCCCCTGCTGTTTACGTCCTGATGGGTGTGAGTTCCGTCTGGTTTTTCGCAGCAAATGAAAAGTTGGGTCTTCCCGCTGCGGAGCCGTCCTTGACCCTCCAGGGCCCGTCCAGCCAGGGTGCGGGGCCGTAAGAGAAACTGGGGACGGTCCTCGCCAGCTGCCGGCTGAAGGCTCGCTGTGCTGCCCCACCAGGCGGCCGCAGCCCTGGGGCTCCTCGGCTTGCGGGAGCTCCACGCAGGTGCTCGGGCAGCGGCCACACTCCCCGGGCCTGGGAGCCACACCCGGCTGCAGGCCACCAGCCTGAATGGATGGCATTTCTGCCGTCTAGAAGGTTCACCGAGCAGCACTGGGCCAGAAGTTTTTAGGAAGTGCTTCTCTGATGCCTGTGTGTGCACGGCCGGCCTTGAAGGCACCTAACTGGGCTGTTTTCTGGTGGAATTTCTTTTCTGAGGATCCTTCTGGTGAGGACCCAAGGAGGCGGAGCGTCCTCTGTGTCCCCTCCCGCCACCACCAGAAAAGATGCGCTCAGGTTTAAAACTTTATTTTAAGCAAAATGTGTATTTCAAAAACCTACACCGTGACCCAGCACAGACCTCACCACGTGCCTACGTCCCATGGGGCCCGACGCTGCCTCCTGGCCCTTGCCGTGTGGCTTCCAGCGTGGCCTTCTATGGTGGCCCAGTGGCTCATGGGGTGGCTGGCCCTGAGGGCAGGGCCACTCAGCAGGGGCGAACCACGGCCCCTTGCCATGCAGGCCGCAGCCCCACCCTGTGCTCCTGGAAGCTTCTGGAAAAAGCAGCTGGTAATGCCCTCAGCGCCTTGGGCTTGGATGAGAAGGCCTCACAGTGACTGGACATCCACGGAGACATCCTCAGCCATGAGACTGGCCAGCCCAGCGCCCCAGCTAGGCGAACTGTGCTGCCTCTCCGGGCCCATGCTTGCTTCGGCCCGCCCGCCGCAGAGCCTCACTGCGGGCGGCCGGGCCTCGGCCACGTTGCTGCACTGGTTGGCGTTGTATCCGGCAAGCGGCTGGGCCAGGCTCTCCCCAGCGCGGGGCGCGGCGTCCAGCTGCTCCTCGCTGCTGCTGCGGCTGCCCTGGCCCGCCTCCACACCGGCCTCGCTGCCCTGCTGCTCCGGGAAACTGAGGCGGGGCGCGGCGCCCCTGTCCGCTGGGGACAGCAGCTCTGAGGCCTCCTCCACCTCGGAGTCGGAGTCGTTGGAGGCCACCCGGGATTCTGGCAGGTCAAGAAAGGGGGCGGGGTGGGGAGAGACGGGACGGACGCACACATTGTGACCAGGAGGGCCCTGGGGTCCACCGCCTGACATGCTGTCCCCCTCGCCAAGCCTCTCCCGGCTGGTATTCGCCATGGGCCCGACACGCATGCTCTCCGTGGGAGACAGACCCACAGCCACGGGGCGTCTGGGCATCTGACGCGGCCCCGTGATGTCATGTCTCCCGGCAGCCTGTCCAGCCGTCCCCATCGCTCACCTGGGCCGCCGTCCACAGCCTCCTGCAGGGGGAAGGTGGTCGCCGAGCCCGCCTCCAGGTAGGGCGCCTGCACCCCTGCCTCAACCCGTGGCGCGTCCGAGCAGTCCTGCAGGTGACAGAACGGGGCTCAGGGAGGACCCGGGATCCCCGCCCGGCCCCAGCCCTGTTCTCGCTCTTGTGAACTAAGCACCGAGAAGGCCTGCAGCTCGTCAGCGCTCCCTGCAAGTGTGTGTGTGCTGTCGCCACATCCCGTGCCGTACGCGGCTGTGCTGGTCCCGCGTGGACGAAACCAGCGTGTCTTGCTGCCCCTGCACACCTACAGGCCCAGGAGAGGGACGGCGGGCCCCCCACGGGGACTGGCGCCCGTGAGTGAGATGCCGGGAAAGCAGGCACACAGAGCCTGTGGAAGTGAGAGCCGGCGGCACGGCCAGGCAACGAGGCAGGGGGGGCCCAAGGAGTGGCACGTGAGCCCGAGCCTGAGGACGTGCTGGAGGCGGCACAGGGGAGACGGACGGGCCGGGTTCCAGAGGCAGGTGGAGGAGATGCAGCCACAGGGCCTTTGCACCGGCAGTGGATCTCCGCCCAGAGTTGAGCTCCCTCCTCCTTCGGTTCTTTGCCTAAAAGATGCCTCCGGGGCCCCTCCTGACCACCCTGCTGGAACCAAGGCGCTCCGTCCCAGCCCCCTGCTCAGAGGGGGCAGCCCTGGGGCCCGCCCCCACCTTCACCTGGCCCCCAGGTTCCTCCTCGGGCTCTTCCTCGAAGATCAGGCCATAGTGGGCAATGAGGATCTCCACAACGCGGGCCTGGTGGGGGTAGTCGACCAGGGAGGACAGGGACACGGTGGCCTCAGTGGGCCTGGGTCGCAGCAGTGTGGGTCCGAACACGATGCCCAGGTTCCCCGGGGTCATCTTGTTGTCCTGCTCCACCTCCACGATCCTAGGGGTCCCACAGACGCGGGAGCAGGTGTGAGTGGCCCCGGGGCTCCCCCAGGCCCTGCCGACTTGGTCCCCGTCCCAGCCGGCCCTCACCTGCGCAGGTGCCGCAGCAAGTACTTGAGCGTGGCCCGGTTCTCGGGGGGCAGGTCCTGCAGGAGCTCCCGCAGCCGGCCTGCCATGGCTACGGCTGCGGCCTCGCTCTCAGCAGCGTCGGGCCGGCCTCGGGTCGCCGCCTTGGCCTCCGCCTCCGCCTTCAGATTGTCCTTGGCCAGCCCCACGAGCTCGTGGTAGAGGCGGAAGGAGATGATAGGTTCGGGCAGCTGCAGGGGGGACAGATGGGTGGGGTCCTGCCCCGGGCCAGCGGCCCCACCCCCATCCCGCTGGGCCTGAGCTGCGGCCCCGCCCCCGGCCGCACCTGCCGCAGGTAGAGCTTGAGGACGTTGCTGATGTCGTGGGGCAAGGCCTGCGACAGCTCCACCAGCTCCTTGCCCGCCTCGAACACCTGGCACAGCTTCTCCACGCGCGTCTTCACCCCGTTGACGCGGTAGATGCCCTGTGGGGGCCGCCGTCAGCCCAGGCCACGCCCCCTGGCCCCCGCAGGGCGGAGCCCCCCCTCCCGCCTCACCCCCCAGGAGGTCACCTTGGTGTGCAGCGCCCGCCGCTCGATCTCACAGACGCACTTCTTGATGATGAAGGGCACGCCGTCAGGCGCACCGCGGGCCGCCTGGGAGAAGTCCTGCCCGAAGAGCTGCAGGCGGCCCTGGAGTTTCTTGTGGCCACACTGGATGGCCAGCGTGTCCAGGCACTTCTTGTGGCAGGCCAGGCAGCACTGCGGGGGGTAGGGGCCCCCTGTGAGCGGCCCCCCAGCCCCGCCGCCTCGTCTCTGAAGCCCTCCTGACCCTCTCCCCGCTCTTGGCTGGGCGCTGCCCCGGCCTGGCCCCTCCCATGGCCACGCCTTGGCCCTGCTGCTGAGCCCTGCCGGCCCACTCTCCCCGCAGAGCCTTCTGGCTCTGCACGGCCTCCCCTCTGCTCCCAGCTGAAGGGAGCTAGCTGAGCCCGGCCGGCCGTGCCCCGCTCACCTCCTCGCACTCGGCCCCCTGGAAGTAGACGTAGCTGTTACACTCCCTGCACTTGGCCGGCGTGCGCAGCTTCCGCAGACGGTGCGTACGGGCGGCCTTGGACAGCCCCACGTTGCGGAAGGGCCCGCTGGGCATGGCCACCGGCAGCTCGGGGGCCATGCCGTTGAGGTCGGCTGGGGGGTAGGGCAGGTGGTCAGCCTCAGCAAGGCTGGTCGGGCCCCGGCCCACCAGGCGAGTCCAGATCCCCGCCCGGCGCCGCCCCACTCAGGGGCCCCTCACCCTGCTCGAAGGCTGGCGGCCCTGCGCTGCTCTCCTGGTCCGCCAGCTCCTCGCTGGACGACATGGTGCCGCTGGACGACATCCGCTCCAACTTCTTGAAGTCCCCTGAGCAGGAAAGGGGTGTCAGGCAGCCCAAGGCCTAGGGACCTGGCCATGGGTCAGCCGGAGCCTCCCCAGAGCTGGCTCCCGGCGAGCACACGCTCCACAGCCCCGGCCCCGGCCAGCGGCAGCTCCCCGCCCCCAGCCTGCGGGCAGCCAGGCCCCCTCACCTGAGCCAGGGCTGGGGTCCAGGCCGCCATCCAAGTCTGACATGGTGGTGGGCCACGACTTATGCACCTGGTGTCCACGCCCACCTGCAGAAGCAGGCGTGTCCAGTGGAGGGGCCACGGGGAGGCCACGCCCACCCTGCACCCCGACTGGGCACTCACCCCTGTGCTCCTTGGCAGGTGTGCCATTGCTGGGCCCACCCTCCTCCTCGGGGCTGCCAGTAGCCTCTGCCCCCGTGGGGTCGCTGACGAGGCTCCCCTTCCGGGTGCGCATGACCGGGGACCTGGAGGGACAGGAGAGGGCTCCCGGGAGCAGCGGCACACCCAGCCCCATCTGTGCCCCCGGGCACGTGCAGGTGGCCGTACCAGGCGTTGGTGGAGACGTGGGGCTCGAAGTCGTAGCGCACGTCGGGCTCCTCGTCACGCTGCAGCTGGCCCACGTAGGAGGCGTACTGCTGCCCCGGGTCGTACAGCTTGCTGCTCTCACACAGCATCTGGAAGTGCACAGGCAGTGGGGCCGTCTGCATGTGCAGCATCTGGTAGTAGGAGATGGTGGCCTGTGGGGGGTGCTGCGCGTGAGCCCCACCGGGGGCGCCCCGTCCCCCGCCTCCCCCCGCCGCCGGAGCGCGGGGACGCGGCGCGCACCGACTTGATGGTCTGGTCGCTCTGCCGGACGACCTCCTGGATTTGCCGCAGCACTGTCACCTTGGTGTCCTCCAGCTCCTGCTTCTGTGTCTTGGCATCGGCCACACACGTCCGGTAGGTGGCCATGGCCTCCTCGGCCTGGGTGGGGGCCGGGGGGCACACACACAGCCCTCAGCCGGGTTCAACCCTTGGACGCCCCGGCCGCACGGAGGGGCGGGTCGGCGGTCCTTCTGGGTCCCCCTCTGCCCCCGTCAGGAGCTGCGCCCACTGGGATGGGCCCTCCGCTGCCCCCTCCCCGTCCGTGCTCACCTTGTTCTTGGCCTCCTCCTCCAGACGCCGCCGCTTGTCCAAGGTCTTGGAGGCGGCGGCCCCAGGCCCAGTGACCGCCTGCTCCTCCTCGGCCTTGACCGCCAGGAAGTGAGCCTTGCCGTGGTCCTCACAGCGCTGCGTGTAGCCCTGCTTGGCCTTGCGCAGGTTGGACTCTGCCTCTTGCTGTGGGCACGGGGCGAGGACGCCGGTCCAGAGCCATCCCCCAGCTGGGCCCGGTCCCCCGGTCCCTCTCCCCGACCAGCCCCCGAGCCCCCATACATGCCACAGCCCACGGTGCGCCCACACGGAGCGAGGGCCTGCCCCAGAGCTGACGGCAGGAGGATGGGAGGGGACCTCTGCAGGGGGATCCTGGGAGGATCCTTACAGCCCCTGAGGCGGGGACGAGGGCTCTGCGACCCCCCCAGGCCCCCACCCGCCCCTGCCAGAGTGGCAGCCACACTCCCGTCTCTCACTTCCCCTCGTGCACAGGGGAGCGCGGCCCCGGCAGGAAGCCAGGCACCCTCAGGGCTGGCAGGAAGAGTGCGTGGTCAGAAACTTCTGGGGGCCGCACCGCGTAGCCTACGCCACAGACGCTCAAACATAAATACCAGCAGCAACCGTGCAGGGTGTTTAAAAACAATCTTAAATGCACGACACAGAACCCGGAACCACGTGAGAAAAGACAACTGCAGACGCTCACAGGTTTCTGTCCAGAAAAACAGGCCGCAGGTAAAATCAAAAGGCAAAACAATAAACCAGGTGTGTGTGCGTGGGGGGGGGGGGGTTGGTCTGTAGCTCACATCAGCGAGGGCTGAGTTCTCTAATATGTCAAGAGTTCCGGCAAATCAACAAGAAATAGGCCCTCGTCCAGTGCAAAGTGAGCGAGGGACAGGAAGTGAGGGTTCAGAGGAAGAAAGGCCGGCAGGCTCACACCCTCCCCTAGCCGGCCCGCTCTGGGCGCCCGCTGGAGACAAAGGTCCCGTCGCACATCCCACCCACGGGCCCAGGCGGTCTCCCACTACTGTCTGGAATGCCAACAGCCTGGCAATGACCAGAATGCCCACCAGTAGGACCTAGTGAACCGAGCCAAGCGGCCCCTACAGCTGTGACCGCCGGGGACGAGGACGCGGCTGGTGGGGGGTGGGGGGAGTCAAAGGCCCAGAGCAGGAGAGCGAACCCTTGTGGAGGGTCCAGAAGGGGAGGTGCATTTGCAGGCAGCGCTGGAAGGGTGGGGGCCACAGGCCCTGTTAGCAGAGCTCCGGGCAGGAGATGCGCGGGTCCTGTCCCCCCCACCCCCACAGCCGGGGTGGCCGGCCTGGCCTCTGCTGCCAGGCCCACCCCTGCTCGTGGCACCACAGCCAGCCCCACGCGGGCGCAGGAGGCCACAGCGCCAGCCTCCCCCCCCACCCCCTCCCCGCCGCCCCCGCCGGTGTACCAGCTTCCTCTGGGCGCGGTGCCACAACTCCTTGATCTCCTTCCTGCGCTTCTCATGCTCAAGCCGCCGCAGATTCAGGGGCTGGGGGGACAGGCCGTGAGCAAGGGGAGGCCCTGGCGCGGCCCCTCCACCCCCACCGCCCGCCGGCGCACCTGCATGAGGGTCTGGGTCTGCAGCGTGCCCACCGCCTGCACCATGCCGTGGCCGAACTCCAGGTCCTGCTCCAGGGCCAGGGAGTAGATGGACAGGAGGGGCATGTGGGGCTGCGGGGCAGTGGGGGGCAGCGGTCACGGGGGGCGGGGGCTGCGCAGCCTCCCCGGCCCCGCCTCCCCAGCGGAGACCCCTCCCCTCTGCGACCCTCCCCCCCATGTGACACCCCTGCAGGCCTGGGGACCCCACCTGCTGCATGAAGCTCTGTCTGCAGTTGTGCACGATCTTCTGCACGCCTTTGGCAAAGTCCATCTCTGGGGGGGGAGTGGTGTGAGCGCCCGGCCGCGGGGCTGTCCCCCGCCCGCCGGCCACGCCCGCCGGCTGCGCCTACCCAGCGCAGTCCGCTTCTCCAGGTAGCCGATGAGGTCCTTCATGTACTTGGCCATGTTCTTGGCGTAGTCCAGCGCGGCGTCCACGCCCCCCTCGCAGCGCTGCAGCAGCATGTCCACCTTCTCGGGCGCCAGGCAGCCTGCGGGGCACCCGCTGAGCTCGGCCCGGCGCCCGACCCTCCCCCCACCTCAGCCCGCCCCGCGAGCGCCACGGCTGGGAGGACGCTCACCTGCTTCCCCGTCGTCCGTGCCGGGGGCGCCCTCGCTGCCCGGGCTGTACAGGTTCTCCATGGTCTGCGCAGGAGGGACACAGGTGCCACTACCCCGTCGGGCTCTGTGCCACGCGCCCCCGCAGGAGACAGCCACTGTCCCCCCCCAACCCTGGACAGAGGAGACAGCCACTGTCCCTGCACCCTGGATGGAGGACACAGGAGTGCCCCCACCCCCACTGGCCTGGCCCCTTGCAGCATCCAGGCCCCCGCCGCTCCTGCTCACCTGGCTGGGGTCCCCGGGGGGCACGGATAGGAGAGTGCTGCTGTCCACTTCCCCCATGAGAAACTCGGACACGCTGCAGGGCAGGTCAGGGCGGGGTGAGCCTCCAGAAACACGGCCCCCGCGCCCCCGGCCCCGCGCCTCCAGCCCCCTCCGCGGGCCCCGGGCACTCACGTGTTACTGAAGGAGAGCGCGATGGTCTCCAGGGCCTTCTCAAACTCCTGCTTGTCAGACTCTTTGTTGCACTCATAATGGAAGGCTGGTGGGCAGACAGGGACAAGGGGGCTTGGCCCGCACCGGGACGTGCCCTCCCCTGCCCGCGACTATCTGAAGGGAGCCCTTAGCCCGCGGGCAGCCCCAGGGCAGTCGTGCCTGTCAAATTGCTATGCACCCTTCAAAACATGCTTCGAATGTCCCTTCTTCCCAGAGCCCTCCCTGCCCTGCCCGGGGCCGGCTGACCTCTGATCTTGGCAATGAGGGTGCCAGCAGCGGTGAGCGACTCCACGGTGTTCAGCAGCGGGTACCGGGAGATGATCTGGCGCATCACGCGAAGGGCGTCCCCCAGGTACTCGTGGGCCAGCGGCCGGCGGGCCTCCAGCAGGTCTGCAGGGCAGTGAGGGCTGAGCAGGGACGGAGCGCCTGGCCCCCGAGGGGAGACTGCGGCAGAGGTGGGGAGGGCAGCTGCTGGCCAGGTCCACGAAGGCCAGACCGTGGTTTAGGCAGGCCCATCCAGAGAGCCAACTCCCGCTTGACCTCCCAGTTGCAGTCCTGGCGCCCCCTCCTCCATGCAGTCCCCCAGGCCCCTTTCCTGCCGCGACCTCTCAGGCGGCTCAAGGTTCTATCCAGCTCCCCCTCCCCTGCCTCCAGCCACGTCTACTCTTCCCTCATTTTGCAGATGGGGAAACTGAGGCACAGAGGGGGGAAGTCCTATCTCAAGAATGATGAAGCTTTTGCATCTACGTTGGCTCTGAAGGCATGAGAACCCCAGGCAAGAGGACCCTGCCTGGCCCTGTCTCGAAGGCAGTGGGAGCCACAGAAGGTGCTAGAACCAAGCTGCATCAAGGTCAGATCTGTGTGTTAGAACACAGCCTTAAACAGCCTCGTTTAAGGGGGGCGGAGAGTCGCCCGCTCTGCCGACTGAGCCGGCCAGGCGCCCTCGGCAGTCAGGCTCAGCGAGAGGAAGGCAGTGTGTGCAGGCACAGCCCCGTGCACAGAACACGGCGCACTCGGTGGAAACCAAGCCGAGGGAATGCGTGGACTGCAGACACGGACGGGGGGCTTGGCGGCCAGCTGGGAGGGCAGCCCTGACCCCCGCGTGCCCTCTGACTCCACCTGATGGATGACGCTGTCCTTTCTTAGCGTGAAGGTCCCCCATGGAGGGTCCCCAACCGGGGAGAGCTCCGCCCCGGCACCTCCGGCTCCCGCAGGATCTGGGAAGGCTGGGCCACGTCCCTGCCCTGCCCCCCCCCCAGCCCAGGTGCTCCCATCCGGCTGGGTGGGCCCTGCATCATCCCCCACCTTGGGGCTCACTGTTCTGGCAACTGGCAGAGTGTGCCGCTACCCCGCAGGCCCCGCAGCGGCTCCACGATGGCCGCATTGCACAGATGGGACACCTGAGCCCAGGGGAGCAGGCCCGGCAGACGAAGCGCCGGATGCAACCCACACCCTCTCTTCCCGGTGGCCCAAAGGGGGTGGCGGGGTGCGCGGCCCCCGTCCCAGCCTCCTGTAGGTCGCCCTGGGGCTCAGCCCCACCCAGGTCTGGCCTCCAAGGAAGCGCAAGGATCGGAAAGGAACTGAGATTAGAGAGTTTCCCCAGGAAGCCGCTCTGGCCCCCCGCCCGGACCAGATAACCCTGGGGGGCTCCCACCTCCCACCCAGCCAGAGCCAGGCCTCTGGCGAGGCCGCTAGGAGGCTGGGGTTGAACCCCAGCTCTGGTCCCTCCTCCACCAGGAGAGCCAGGGGTCAGGGCCCCATGAGGGTCCTCAGTTTCCTGATCCGGAGGGCGCCAGGCATGGTCCCAGCCCCGCGGTTTCTGGGAGGGGCGGGCGGCACGAGGTGCCAGGGACAAACAGGAAGCAGATGAAAATAACTCGGCAGGAAGCTGGGTGTCAGAGCCACATGGAGGAGAAAACGGAACCGCTATCCCCAACAGACCGCTCGCGCCTGCGGCTCCCATGCCGGTCCTGCCCCTTGTCCCTCTGGGAGCCCGCTCCGGCCAGGCCCCGTGGCTCCAAGAGGCCCCGCTGCCGCACTAGCATTCTCTGTGGCTGCCCGTGGCCCTCAGGGGGTCCCTGAGCCCACAGCTCTCGATGCCTCCAGCCGCATGCACTTCCCACACCAGTGATGCCCCAAAACCAGTTCCCCCAAATGCATTTCCATTTTATGTTTCCGAGTCTGTCCACCGATGTTCCCTCCGCCTCCAAGCCTTTCTCCGCTCGTGGCCTCTGAACTCCTATGCATCCCTCAGGGCCCTGGAGGCCACACAAAGCCTTCTGAGCCTGCCTGGTTCCCTCCCTCCACCCTGCCTGGAGCCCGCAGGCCTTGGGGTACCCGTGTCCGGCTCTGCCTCCCTCCCAGGCCTCAGTGTCCCTGCGGCTTCTCACCGTCACTCAGGACACACTCCTTGAGCTTCTCAAGGGCCTTGGCAAAGCGGCCCACATCCGCCAGCAGCTGGGAGATGTCCTCGCCAGTGTCGGGGCAGGGCCCCTCAGTGGGAAGCTCGGTGGGGCTGGCTGCGGTCAGCGGGCTGCGGTGGCCCCGGCCCAGCGTCCAGGCACTGGCGCCAGACAGCGGGAAGCCAGCAGCGCTGGCATGGCGGCTCAGGCTGGTGGGCCGTTTGAGGGTGCCCGTGGCCTTGGCATTTGAGGCTGCACTTGGCGGCTCCAGGCTGGGTCCGAGGGACACTGCGTCAGCCCCATCTTTCCTGGGCAGCTCCTGGGAGGGTGGGGCGAGCTGGTGACCAGGTGTTTCAGCCCAGGCACTGCCTCAGTTTCCCCAGAAACGAAGGGGGGGCTCTGGAAGGTCTTCGGCCTGACTGCATGGGGATCGAAGGCCAGAGGTCGGAGGGCCGAGATTTGGTGCCCTGCCCCGCCCACACCTGTTACCCAACATCCTCTTCCCCGGATCTTTCACAAACAACGGTCTCTGCCCAAACCACAGCCAGGGGTGGGGCCTGTGAGGGCGGGGGAGGGGCACCCCACTTCCTGGTGGAGTAGGGAGTCCAGAGGGGGGTCCTCAGCCTCTGTAGCCCCCGCCAGGCTGCTGCAGACACCGCTACTCCCTGGTGAAGACATTTCTGTCGATTCCCATACCCCTAAGAGTCCTGTGGACCCCCAAGTTCCACAAACACCCCCAGGCCTTATACATAGACCCTAACCTTGTAGCCCTCCAGACCCCAGAGATGCCTCCCAGGCCCCACACCCAAGGAGCCTGCTTCGTGCCCAGGTGCCCTATAAACCTTAGGGCCGTGGCCACGCTCTAGCTCTCACCTCGGGCGGCACCGCTGCCCCCAGACTCCCTGACCACCGCCCTGTGGTCCCAGACCCAGTGCCACCCCCTCCCCAGCCCCCACCCACCTCTTCCCGGGGCCCCCCAGCCAGCCCTGGTCGATGAGAGGGATGCGGCGGGCAGCCCAAAGGGCTCCTACCGTGAGCTGAACGCTGGGGTCCTGGCCTGTCCTGCGTGGCCCGTGCCGTCCAGCCCGGTAGGGGCTGTAGCTGGTAGGTGCCCCCCGCCGCCGGCCCAACATGGAGCCGCTGTGCCCTGGGCCCCCCCCCCCCCCGGCGCCTGGGCGCTTCTGCAAGGTCCCGCCCGCCGCGCGCTCCCCGGAGAGGCTCGCTCACCCCCAAGGGCTGTGGGCTGGGGCTTCCCGCCCGGTTCTTTTTTGAGATGGAAGGGGTTTTCATGAGCTCCCGCTTCTTCCTGGAGAACATGGTGGGGCCCGGGGCTGGTGGCCTGAGACAGGCGGGCTGGGGTCTGGCAGGCTGGGGGTCCCAAGGCTGCAGCTCCCAACAGTGGCTGCCTCAGGCCCACATTGTCGCGGGCCACCCCCTCCCCAGCTGTCAGGACCACGTGACAGGCCCGGCCCTCATTGGCGGGCCCTCCCCCCCACAGGAAAAGGCCTCCGGAGGGAGGCAGTGCCGGCGACTGGTGACGACTGGTGACGCAGACCTTCCCCCCACCCTCCCAGGCCTCGGCCTGCCCTCCAGGTCCCACCCCCAGCTTGGGCTCTCAGGGGCTCTGCGCACTTGGGCAGGGGGGCACACGGTGGCAGACTGCAGGGCACAGACCCTCCGTCACACGCCCAGATGCCACCGAGTGCACGACGACACACGGGGACCCGGACAGGTGTGCGGACATCAGGAAGCTTGCCCATGAAGCGGACGAGCCAGAGCTGCTCTCTCAGACCTCGGGCACGGACACCTGCTCCCCGGCCCTCCCCCCCGGCCCCTCCTCCGGCAAGCCGGAGGCACAGGGCACAGCAGGCCCCCCAGCCCTGAACCCACAGTCCTGGGACGCACGCGGACCCCAGGCATGCCGGACCCCAGTGCCAACCAGGCACGCTGGGAATCATGCCCGCGGCCGCCACTCCACACCAAGAGCTGGGGCCTCCGTGGTGCTTAGGGACCCCCGCCTCCTCCTCCCTCCCCCCACAACCACCCCCTCTCTTGGTCAGAGACCCCTCTCCCCCATTCTGCTCCTTACCTCTGGAGTTTCAGCCCTAGCCCCAAACCCCAACCCCTTTACCCTCCTAACACCGCCCCCCACTGACCTGTGCTGGGAGAGCGGATCTCCAGGGCACAGGGCACCGACCACAGCCCCGGGGGCACAGCTGGCTCTCCGGGCTTGGGTCCAGCGGCAGACCCAGCTGAGAAGTCCCTTGAGGGTCCTTTGCCCACCACTCATTGCCTGGGAGTGAGGCTTCAGGGGTGAGGGCTGGGTGGCAGGCTTCTGGCCTGGCCGGGAGGCCTGGAGTCTGGGCCTCCCCTGCTGGGCTCCTCCAAGCCACCCAGAACATTCCGGAGCCTTGAGCTCATGCCCACTTCATGATCAGGGGAGCTCATAGGTACCGCCCTGAGCCACCGGATGCACGTGGGGGTCCAGGCTCTCAGGAAGTCCCCGCATGCATGTGAGACCCCACCCCCCCACCCCAGCGCCCAGCCCGGCACAGAGGCCTTCCCCTGAGCCAGTCTGGCCACACTTCCACGTGCACACACTCAGGGGCGTGGGGCCGGTCCCCAGATGCGGGAGGAGAGCCGCGGTCGGGGATACACGCACCCTGACGCACGGACACACTCTCACGCCACGGGTTCTCTTTATTACTTCCTCCAGGGCAGTGCATCCTCTGGGAGCCCGGGGCCCCGCCCCACCCCGCCCCCGGCCCCCCCAGCATCTCCCACAGACCCCTGCGACGAGGGGGCCTCAGAGGACCGTCTCAGCCATGGTGGGGTCCTCCAGGAACCCCGTGGTGAGTCTGGGGTGCTGTGCGCGTGGCGCAGGGCCCCCCCCGACGCCAGCCTCCTGCCTGTGGTCCTCCTCCTTCCCCTGGTCCTTGGAGAAGTACAAGAATACCTAGGGCGGGCGGCCGGAGGGGAGGTCAGCCCCAGCGCCCGGCCCTCAGCCCCCCATCCTCGGCCCCATGCAGACGCCGCGGTCACCTCCTCTAACGTGGTCTGGCTCACGGAGAAGTCCTCCACTCCGTGCTCCGCCCCGCGCGCTGCCAGCTCTCCGAAGACGCGGGACAGGCCGCAGTGCCCTCCCGGCGGCAGCTGGAAGCGCAGGCGGCTGCCGTGCGCCTCGCGCAGCTCGGCCCCCGGGAACGCCGTCCGCACGAAGGCCAGCGCCACCTCGGAGCGCGCGGCGGGCACCCTCAGGGTCAGCGTGTGGCCGGCTCCGAATCTGGGATGGGCGGGGCCGCGGCTGCTGGACACGCTCGAGGCCCGCCCGGCCCCGCCGGCCGGCCGCACACCTCGGGCCGGCCTCCAACACCCGGCCCTCTCCGAGGCCCTCTCTGAGCCCCGGCCCTCTCCGAGGCCCTCTCTGAGCCCCGGGACGGCGGCGGCCTCGCGCATTTATAGGCTCCTCCTTCCCTAACCCCGCCCACAGGGCCCCGCCCACAGGGCCCCGCCCCCGGAGCCACGGCCCGCAGCCCCTGCACCCACGCTGGGCCCGCCGTCCTCCCGGATTCACGTCTCCCCCGCAGGCCACCGGCCGCGCCTCCCCTCCGGGGAGGGCCACGTGGGCTTCGGCCACACGGGGTCCGGGGGCTCCTCCGGCCGCGCCTGCGCCCCCGCCCCCGCGGGCCCACTCACCGGCTCTTGAGGTGCTGCGCGCTGCCCAGCCCGCGGAACCGCCCGTTCACCAGGACCGCCAGGCGTGTGCACAGAGCCTCACACTCCTCCATGCTGTCGGGAGCCCCGCGCCGTCACCTCCTGCACCACCCAGGCCGGGGACCCTCACCCTCCCGGCCCCGACACTCCCCGCGAGCCCAGACCCCCTGTCTCAAGGGTCGGCTGTCACCGTCGTCGGTGCGTCCTCCCCGCAAACGTCAGGGCCTGTACCACCTTGACCCTCGGCCTGGAGCGTCCGGAGCGGGACCCACCTGTGTGACGTAAGCACCACGGAGCGGCCCTCCCGCACGACGGCCAGGAGGCAGTTCCAGAGGAAGCGCCGAGAGCTGGGGTCCATGCCGCTGGTCGGCTCGTCCTTGGGGGTGCAGGGGAGATGCCGTAAGCTGAGCCCCTGCCCTCCCCCCAGGCCCCGCCCCGGCCCGCCCCCACGCACCAAAAAGACCACGGCCGGGTCCCCCACCAGCGCCACGGCTGTCGCCAGCTTCCTCTTGTTGCCCCCGCTGTAGGTGCCGGCAGGTCGGTCCGCGTACTGCGGGAGCCCCAGGCGCGCCAGGCCCAAGCTCGCCGTCTGTGGGGCGCACGGAGTGAGAGGGGGCGGGGCCAGACAGATGGGGGGTCTCGGGGAAGGGGCAGAGTGAGCGTGGGGGCCCGGCTGGGGGGACACTGAACACGAGGAGGCAGTGAGAGTTGGGGGGGCACTGGGGCGACGATGGGGGAGGTAAATAAGGGAGGAGGAGCCAGGATGAACGCGGGATGGGACCTGACGTCCCGTGGCAGAGAAGCGGGAAGCCTGCAGTGGGAAGTGGGGTCAAGGCCAGAGTGGAGGGGTCACGGCTGGGAAAGTCAGGTGGGGTAGGAAGCCTGCCCTGGACCCACAGAGTGTAGGAACTGGGGACGACAGGCGGCGAGGGGGGCCCTGGACTCTGGGCCTGGCCAAGGAGACCCAGGGCGGGGCTGCGATCCTGGGGTGGGGGGTCACCTGGGCAACCTGAGCCTCGGGAACACCGCGCAGGCGCGCGAACAGCTCCAGGTGCTCGCGGCCGGTCAGCAGCTCGAAGATAGCGTCTGACTGAGGGCAGTAGCCCATGTGGCGGTGCGCAGCCGACGGCTCCCGGGCCACGCTGGGGGCAGGGACAGGGACAAGGGGCTCAGGGAACTGGCTAGTTCCCCCTCCCCCGCCACGCTGGGGGCGGGGGACAGGGGGCTCAGGGGCCACGCACCCTGGACCACTGGTAATAGACAGAGCCGGGTCCGCATGCAGGTTCGTGGGGACACAGGGCTCAGGGCCAGCCCGACCCCACCGCGCTGGTGAAGCACAGTCCCGGCCCGGAGAGCAGGGAGTGGGGACCAACAAGGGCTGGGGGCCGCCCCCGCCCCGCCTGAGCCCCCTCACCTGTGGCCTGCCAGCACGGCCTCCCCGCTGCTGGGCAGCGTGTCCCCAGTCACCATGCGAAATGTGGACGTTTTTCCCGCTCCGTTCGCTCCCAGCAGCCCGAAACACTGCGGTGCCCCACAGACGGCACTCAGCAGGGTCTCAGCTCCCTGCCCCAGTGCCGCTAATTCCCCAGGGGGGTGCTGTTCCCAATGTCTGCCAGAGGCTGGGAGCAAGGGGGGCCCCTGGGACCGATCCTGGGGGTGTGCAGGTAGGCGTAAAGCTGTCACTTAGCAGGGAAGGGTTGCTGTAGTCAATTCCGGCACCCAGTAGGTCTCTCATAAAGATCACACACAGGGCGCCTGGGTGGCTCAGTTGGTTGAGCAACTGCCTTCGGCTCGGGTCGTGATCCCGGAGTCCCGGGATCGAGTCCCATATCAGACTCCCGGCTCTGCGGGAAGTCTGCTTCTCCCTCTGACCTTCTCCCCTCTCATTCTCAGTCTCTCGCTCTCTAATAAATAAATAAAAAATCTTTAAAAAAAAAAAAAAGATCACACACAGCAAGCGCTCCATAAATAGCGAAGCAGGGGATCCCAAATGTCCCCCACCGCCGAGCCCTCAGGCTGGGTGCCAGCCATGCAGGAGCGGTTGGCCAGTGTGCTTGAGGCACTGAGAAACCACGGTGGGCCCCTGACACTACCACGCCCCGCACGGTCACAGGGGTGCGCTGGCCCCGTGTAGGTGGCCGAGACCCGGCCCTCAGCACACCCGTCTGCCCATCGCAGGTGCTAGAAGGTGAGTGGTACCGGGCGCGTGCCTGATAAACCCTGGCTGTGAGCAGGGGCTTGCAACAAGCCCGTTTACAGCAGGGGCTTCCTGAGTACTGCCGAGGCTTGCCGGAAGTCCCCCTCACTGAGTGGCATTCAGCAGTCCCCTGTGCACACGTACAGACACGGGCTCAACGAGCCAGTGTCAACCCTCAGTAGGGGCTTGACTAAGGTGACAGGTGCGTGTGTGGGCGCCCCCTGGTGCTCCACAATAATTTGCTTGGCCTCGGTAGGGGCTAACTAATACCTTCCTGCACACAGTAGGTCTCAAGACATGGAAGCATGCAGTAGGTACTTCCTGAGAGTTTGCTGGCACAAAATAGGAACTCGAATGTCGGCAGTCAGTAGTTGTTCAATAAAGGGCAGCAGGCACCTACTAGGTGTTGGGTAAAGAGTGGTAGGGACACAGTGGGGCAGCCTCTCACTGCCCCTGCCCGGGACCCCCGCCCTGGGATCTCACCTCACCGGGGGGGATCCCCAGGCACAGGCGGTCGACAGCAGGTGTCCTCTGCCCATGGTACACCTGGGGGGAGGTCAGGGCCCTGAGAAAGGTGGGTGGGCTGGGGTGAGCTCCCCCAACCCACTACTCTGCACTCACCTTGGTCAGGTCTCTCAGCACCAATACGTCCCCCTGGGTGGCCCCTCGGATCACCCGTTCCCGCTCTTGGGCCACGTCCTCATCCTCCTCCCCCAGGGGGTGCAGCGGCCTCAGCTGGGGTCTGAGGACAGAGACGTCCATGAGCCCAAAGCCAGCCCCAGCCCCTGCCACCCTCCCCCGGTCCCCACTGACTGCGGCAGGAGACGTCGGCCATGCTGCAGCAGGAGCGTGAAGAGGAGGAAGAGCGGCCCCTGTACCACCATTGCCAAGAGGTTCTTGCCAACCACCTCCCAGCGCAGGGGTGACTGGAACTGCCCTTCTCCTATGGTGACAGGAAGGAGAAATTAGGTCATGAGGGGGTGGGCTTGGTTTCTGGGCTCCTCCTCGTCCCAGTCACCTTGGGTTCTTTAGGAAAAGGATCAAGAACTGGATGGGCCCTTCAATTGAGCTCTAATTGGCATAGAAAACAGTGGTATCCCCCATCTCCTTTATTTAGGGCCTTAGACCTCTCATGATATGACCCAAGCCAGAATTCATTTTTATGGCTGCTTTGCTGTACTTCTTTTTTTTTTTTAAGATTTTATTTATTTATTTATTAGGAAAGAGAGAGAGTGAGAGAGAACATGAGAAGGGAGAAGGTCAGAGCGAGAAGCGGACTCCCCATGGAGCTGGGAGCCCGATGTGGGACTCGATCCCGGAACTCCGGGATCATGACCTGAGCCGAAGGCAGTCGCTCAACCAACTGCGCCACCCAGGGGCCCTGCTGTACTTCTAACTTGACCCAAACTTGGGGCCACCTAAGACTTCTAGTTCTCCTTTTGGGGGCTGCTCGTTGTCCCTATCCTGTGTAACTGGCTTGGCTGGCCCTTCCCCACCTAAAGGGATGTTCTCACCCAAGCGCTCAAAGGCATCAGCCATGGCCTGGTTTCGCACCATGTCGATGAGTCCCCGGCCCAGGCAGAAGTGGGGGAAGATAAGGAAGACCTGTTTCAGAATCCGGCTCACTTCCTGAAGCTTCTGCTCGGGGTCAGGAAGAGGGAGGTGGCTCATGGGCTGTGGCCAACACCCGAACCCAGTCCCAGCCTGAGGCCCAGGCTTGCAGGGTCGCACCTGATCAGAGAAGAGCTCGAGCACGAAGGTGGCCATGCTGCCGTTGATGCCGATAAAGAGGTTGATGCAGGTGAGCACCACATAGGCTGTGCTGGGCACGGAGAAGAAGAAGGAGGCTGGGTACATGAGCGGTGTGATGGACCAGCTGTGGGGCAACAGGAACCCCAGTGACCACCTGACGGCAGGCTGCGTACCCCAAGAGGAATACGGAGCTCCCTCCTATCGTCCCTGCCACCAACATGGGGCTCGAACTCACAACCCCGAGATCAAGAGTCCCACACCCTACAGAGAGAGTCGGCCAGGCACCCCTCGAGATGAGCTTTTAAGGCCACCTCGGTACATCATTAGATTAGATAGGTTTGGGATCAGCTCAGACCGCAGGTTCTCTCCCTGGGAGCTGGAACAGAGTCCCGTGCCCCTCAACAGTATTAGGCGTCGGGAGAGGGCGGTCAGTAAGGACGGTCCCGAGAGGCCTCACCCGTAGAGCAGCAGCAGCAGCAGGAGGGCAGGCAGGTTGGCAGGGGCCGCATACGCCCTCTGCTGGAAGGCCAGAAAGATGAGCACCACGATGCATGCTGACACCAAGTAGTTACACTGCATTGGAGACGGTAATCACCGCCATCAGTCTGCAAGGGTGGGAACTGCCATCCTCCTGACCTCCCTGTGTTTCGGGTGGCCAGGCATGGAGTCTCCACCTGCCCCAAAACCTCACCCCGGCCATCCTGGACAAGGGCCTGACCGGAAGGGGCCAGAAAGGGGCAGTGGGGAGAGGTGGCCGGGCCCCCACCCCTCCAAGTGTTGGCCGCACCATGTCCCAGAGAAAGCTGCCGAGCCAGTAAAGGGTGGGAGGCAGGCCCCCCATGAACTGCAGGTGTTTGGCCCGGGTGACACGCTCCTCGATGAGAACGAGGGTGAAGCTGGCCGGGACGAAAGACATGGCAAAGACCACACAGACAGAGATGAGCACGTCCGCCGAGGAGGCCATCCTGTGGGCAAGGGTGCAGGGGCTGCTCAGAGAGCTCTGCCCACCCCCCCAGGGGACAAAGGTCCACGGGCTGGTGGGGGAGATGAGCGGAGCTGCTTAGGGCAGGGTGCGTGGGCTGCCGCCCGACGGGGTCCCGCTCCCGGGGCCTACATGCACCGTGAGATGTGCCGTTGGGGCCCCCTCCGCCAGGAAGGACCGGGCAGCTGAGGCGGGGAGGGCGCGCAGCAGGAAGGGGGCACTCACAGCGCCGCCTCCGACAACTGCTCCTTGCTGAGGCTCAGGGGGTGGTTGAGCGTGCTGATGCCATGGGCTTGGCGGGCAGGACCCGGGGGCAGCCGGGCACGGAGGAGGGCATTGTTAGCTCTGTTGACGAAGGCCACCATGGCGTGCCAGCCCTTGTTGTTGAACCAGATCTAGGGGCGGGGCGGGCCGAGCGTCAGGGCGCGGGCGTGGGGCCCGGCCCTCCCAGCCAGCCGCCCGCTGCCCTGGGGCCCACCTTGAGGCTGTCCTCCGTGTTGAGGCTGTGAGCCCACGCTGTGAGGTTGTTCAGGATGCGGTCGAGGGCCCCGCCGGGCGGGGGGCCCAGCAGTGCCCGCAGCTCCTCCACCGAGTGGCTCAGCTCCCGGCCCGAGGGCAGGCCGGGGTCTCGGCCCCCCAGGGAGAAGCCCCCGTACCTGCGGGGCGGCGGGGTCAGCGGGCAGGTGAAGGCCCGGGCAGGTGGGGCGGGCAGGGGGTGCAGGGAGGGGACCCTCCTCACCTGACTTCGTTCACCCACTTCTTGGTCTTCAGGCTGCGGGAGAGACACACAGAAAGGCAGAGGCGGGGCTGGGGGGCCGGGAGTGGGGCAGACACAGTGTGCGATGCCGGGGGGCCAGGGGACACAGGGGCAGTGAGGGGAGGCCCCCCGCCCCGACCTCCTCGTGCGGGCGCCGCAGCGCCGGGCGGGCGAACCGAGTCTGGGCGGCTCACCCCTGCCGGACCAGGCGCGGGTAGGTCTTCACCAAGAAGTCGGAGAGGTTCCGGGCTGTCAGGTTCTGCACCACCTCCCCTGAGCGGCCCAGCGCCTGGGGCGGAGGGGGGCCGCCCGCCGCGGCGGGGCAGTCCGGCAGCAGGCGCCGGGCACCGGGCTGGCTGCACCGGCAGGCCGGGGACGGGGACTCTGGGGTCCAGTTGCCGGAGGCCAAGACCTCAGCGACGCCTGCGGGCACCTCAGGCACCCAAAACTGGCAGGCGGCGGGCGGTGGGCATGCAGGCGTCCTGCAGGGGTGGGGTGGGGTGGGGGAGCAGGGCTGTGGGCACCGAGCCGCCCAGAGGCTCCGGGACGCGGTCGCTCCAGCTCCCACACAGGCCCCGGGATGCTCCCAACACCCCCCAAGGCCCACCGGCCACGGCCCAGAGAGACGAGCGGAGGCCCAGAGGGACAAGGGTCAGGCGGGTGGCCCCACCTGCTGGAGCTCTTCTGCGGGTGGGCCTCCAGTCCCGCCTCCTCCAGCAGCGACTCCAGCAGGCGGGCGCGCTCCGAGCTCCTGGGGGCGTCCTCACTGGGGGGGGAGGGGTGCAGCTCGGAGTCAGGCCTGTGCCCCGGCCCGCCAGCCCCCAGCCCCCTCACGTCCAGCCGCACCTGAAGAAGGACACCTGGGCGCCGTACAAGCTGGGACTGAGCTGCAGAGCCGGGTAGGATCCGAAAGGGGGCACGATGAGGCTGAACACCAGCGCCAGGCCCACGAAGAGGGCAGGCAGCACAACCTGAAGGACAGGGCCTTCAGCTGCCCTCCTGCTTCCCCTCGAGGCGCGCCGGCGCCCTTCCTCACTCCTGCTCTAGAACCGCCCAGGGCTCCCCAGTACTCTCAGCAAAGGCGTTCGGGTTGGGGAGACTTCTGGGGCTAAGCAGCCAAATTAGGCCCCTGAGCTGGCGAGCAGACGACACAACGGGCCTCCCGGGGTCTCCCACACACTCTCTGGGGCCCGGCCCCCCTCACCTGTGCAAACAGGCCGCGGCGGCTGCGGCGGGCAAGCAGAAAGCGCTTGAGGAGCAGAGCCCGGAGCTGTTGGCGGGTCAGCGCCCAGCCCCGCACCCGGCCCGCGGCGTCCGGCCCAGAGTCCCGCAGGGCCTGCGTCTCCGGGGCAGACAGAGCTGCGGGGACGGAAGGGTCAGTGCTCCCGCGGTGGCGGCCTGGAGGGGCCCCCGGCTCAGGGGGGGACGGCTCACCAAGCTCCCCGTTCTCCAGGACGGGCTCCTCGGGCAGGACCTTGGGCCGTGTGGTCACATCCGGGCGAGCGCTGCCTGGGCCAGGGTGCTGCCTGGGGCTACTACCTGCGGGGCCGGCAGGTGTGCGGGTCAGGCTCCAGGGCTACCGTTCAGCCGAGGGTCTGAGTCGAGGTCAAGGCTCACAGGCAGAGGGGTCAGGAATTCAGGCGTGGAAGTCAAGGCTCTGCCCCAGGTCAGGTTGCACCAGGGATGGGGACTTGGCCTAAAGTCACGTCTGACTCAGGGCCGGGGTCAGGGGTCAAGGACAGGGACCTGCGGCCGCCTCCTCGGGGTCTGTGTCCACAGCACAACCCTGTTCCACCTTCAGGAAGATCTGGGGACACAGAGCACGGCCTCAGTCCGGGACCCCATAGCAGAGAGCCCCCCACCCCTAAGACACTGTGGGTCCCCAGGCCTCCCCAAGAGGCTCCCAGCCTCTGGTCCCCTGCAGGTGCCCCTCTTGCTCCCCAAGACAGGCCGCCGACCCTGAGCAGGCCTCTCCTCATTCCTCCAAGGCCGCCTCCTCCAGGCAGCCCTCCCCCAGCAGCCGCACCTCTTCCAGGCTGGTGTCCGAGATCCCGTAGGCGGCCAGCCCCAGCTCCCCCAGCCGCTGGTCCAACTCCCAGAGAAGCCTGGCGAAGCCGCCGTCTGCGGCGGCACCGTAGGGCAGCACCAGCACCAGCTCGTTCGGCCGCTCCCTCACCAGCCGCGCCCCGGGCACCAGCCGCTGCACAAGGGACAGCAGCCCGGGCGCGCCTGGTGGGCAGGGGGCACGTCAAGGCGCTGGCCCAGCCGGTGGCCCGCTCTCCTTGGGGAAGGGGTGTGGCTGGCCCCGAGGAGCCCGTCTCTGCAGGCAGGGGAGGTTAGGGTGCCCCACCGAGGGCAAGGTGGGACCAGAGGTCAGGCCGGAAGTCCACGTGCGGTCAGGGGTCAGTGGGAGCCCAGGCTGGGTTACAGGCAGGGGCCGAGATTCGGGTCCGACTCGGGGTCCAAGGTCAAGGGTCCAGGTAGGAGTCAGGGATCCCGCTGCCCGGACCCTTCCCTGGGGCGTGCCCCACCAGGTCTCACCGGCTGTGCCGCCCCCGCTGCCCGGCTCCCCCTTCTGCCCGGCATCCACGCTCTCCTCCGGGTCAGGCTTCCCCTGCGGGCAGAGGGGCACCAGCTGCCATGGCCGCTGGGGCTGGAGCTGTGGTGGTCGGGGGTCAGACGGCGGCTCTGGCCCTCACCTTGTCGCTGGCGGCCAGGGACGCGGGAGCCTTCACCAGCGTCAGGTAGTAGCCAGAGCCGAGGTGACGCCGCAGGAAGAGCGGGGACCCGCAGCAGCACAAGCGGCCTTCCGCCATCACAGCCACGCGGTCTCCCAGCAGCTCGGCCTCATCCAGGTGGTGGGTGGAGAGGATCAGTGTGCGACCTGGGCAACAGGAACAGATGCTGCCTATACCACGAGGATCTGAGGTCTTTGCCCAAGCTGTGGCCGCTGGCAGGAGTCGCCTGCCCCATGCAGCCAACTCCTATCCATCCCTCAATACCCTACGCCAAGCAGTTCCTCATCAGAAACTTTCTGGCCCCTGAAACAGAATCCAGGGGAACCTTGTGCCCGACTCTTACCCTCCCGGTATTTGAGCAGCAGCTCCCAGATGCTGCGACGGGAAGCAGGGTCCACACCAGCTGTGGGCTCATCTAGGATCACGACCCGGGAGCCACCCACAAAGGCGATGGCCACTGAAAGCTTCCTCTGCATCCCACCTGGGCAGAGACAGGGTGGGTGACCCAGCATGACATCCCCACTGCCTTGGGCAGGGCTGCTGTCCTTCTCTGGGCCCCTTCCCCACCCTCTGGGCCCCCAGATCGGGCGTCTCCTCTGGCCTTACTCCACCCTCGGGGTAAGGTCTCAACTCCCCCCTCCCAGCCTCATCTCTACCGACCCGGAGGCCCCTCCCTGGGCTCCGCTCACCAGAGAGGTGGCGCGTCTGCGCACCCCGCTTGGAGACGAGCCCCATGTCCTGCAGGAGACGGGCCTGCTCGGGGCGCACAGCTGCTGCGCTCAGGCCCTTCAGCCGCCCGTAGAACCAGATGTGCTCGTCCACAGTCAGCCTACAGCCATGGGTGGACACAGTGGCCCCCGTGGCAGGCGGAGTCCCGAGAGCACCCAGCCGCCCCACCCACGCCGCCCCCAAGCCCTCTGAGACCCACATGTCCAACAGCACGTTGTACTGAGGGCAGACGCCCAGGTGGGGCCGGATGGCTTCCATGCTGGACCGCACATCGTGGCCCAGGATGTGGGCGGAGCCCCGGGTGGGCGGAAAGAGTCCGCTCAGGATGGACCTGGGGATGAGGGGGTCTCAGAGCAGCTGCCCTTCAGAGGAGGAAACGGAGACTCCAGAGAAGGGGCCAAAGCACTTAAAAGCACCTACTATCTGCCCAGACCAAAGGTGTCTTATGCCCCCACTTTACAGGGGAGGGAAACTAAGGCTTAGAGAACATGGTTATCTGCCTATTGCGAGCCCAGAACGAACTGGAGGTCCCGCCCCCCCCCCCCCCCTGTGGAGACCCGAATGCCTCTCCCACTGAGCAGATGTGCAAACTGAGGCCTGGCGGGGTGGGGCGGAGTAGGAGTGTGGCAGCCGCTCACAGCGTGGTCGTCTTGCCGGCTCCGTTGTGGCCCAGCAAGGCGGAGATCTGGCCCTGGTAGAAGTCCAGGCTGAGCCCGCGCAGGGCTGGCTGCGGACTGCCGGGAAAGTGCTTCTCCAGGCCCCGTATGGAGACCCCTGGGATCAGGCCCGGGGCTACCTCTTCCATCAGCACTGTGGAAGGACGGCAGGCTCGACCATGGGAGCCCTCTGGCAGGGGGAGGGGAGGGCAGGGTGGGGGGCGCAGGGGGCCTGCGGGGTCTGGCGGACCTGTGAGGCCATGAAGGTTGGTCTGTAGATTCAGGGGCCTATCAGGCTGGGATCTACAGGGATTAGGGGCGCCCCAGGGAGCCGGGGGAGACGGAGATAGCCAGAGGACTGGGATCTGCAGGGATCTGGGTCTTTGGAGGACGCGAGGGTTACGGTCATGGAAGCGGCTGTTAGGTCTCCTTGTGCCTCACCCTTTGGGTCCTTCAGGGTGGGAGGTGGGGAGGAATCCTTGGGAGAGCGAGGTCCAAACCAATAGCTCCTCCGAAAGGGAAAGGTCCACGGTTTGGGGATCCCGTACTGGCCTGGGGGCAGTGGTGCTCAGTTACCCCTTGAGCCCATTGCCCGGAGTGTGCCAGCTTCTGGCCATACGCCTGGGACAGGGGCATTCGGGCAGAAGAGCCATCTGCCTGCGTCAACCCTCCGTTGCGGATGCCAGGAAGCCGCGCCCTCTCACCCGCCCCTGCCGCCAGGTACCACGTGGGCCCTCAGCCCCGCCCCGCCCCGCCCCTCAGCCCCGCCTCCCTGCGGCCGCGGCGGCGGCGGCCGAGTCCCCACCGCACTGTTGGGGCCCACCTGGGCAGACCGCCTCCAGGTACCAGGTGGCGAGGCCATAGAGCACAGCATCCAGCAGCAGAATGCCGGAGACCTGCGCCAAGCTGAAGACGTCCGCCGCAGGCCCAGTGCCCATGTTGTGCCACTGCGCGCCTTCGCCCTGCTCCTCCAGCAGCGCCAGGCTCTCGCAGCCCAGCCCAAAGGCCACAGGAGACAGAAGGCTCTGCGGAGGGGCAGGTGCATCAGCGAGGCGCCCAGCCGAGCCGGCCCGGCCCTCGGCCCCAGCCCGGCTCTCACCGCAGCCACCAGGCCACCCGCAGGCAGCTGGTCCCGCCAGGCCACGCACAGCACGTAGGGCAGATAGAGCACGAAGTAGGCGAGGCCTCCACAGGCGGCCGCCAGGTTGGCGCGGGAGAAGAAGGTGCTCAGGAGGAAGCTCTGGACCACGGTGGCCACGGCGAAAGCCACCAGGAACAAGAAGACCACGGCCGGGTGGCTGTAGGGGAGGATGTCCCCGAGCTGCAGGGGCACGCACAGCTCGGGCTAGGCTCCTGGATCGCCTGGGGGCACGCCCCTCCGCCCGGCCCCTGGCCTGCGGTCGCGCGCGCGCGCTCCCAGCCCGCAGCCGGGAGGGCTGAGGCGTGCCCACCTTGAGCACCAGCACCAGCAGCGCCGCGCTGAGAAGGAAGGGCCCCAGACAGCTGAGGAACCAGCCGAGCCACAGCACCCCGCGGCCGAGCCCCATGGCCTGCATGGTGCCGCGCAGCCTTGTTTCCTTCTCGCGCACCACCGCCTTCACCGTCAGCGCCACCGAGTAGATCCAGGCCAGCGTCAGGAAGAGCGGCAGCGACCGGCTCAGGACGCGCAGGAACCTGAGGCGGGCGGGGGGGCGGGCCGCGGCTGAGGTGGAGGCCAGAGACCCTGCACCCAGGGACCCCAGCCCCGCCCGCTCCCAGGCACAGGGGGCGGTCCTGCTCAGGCAGCGGCTCGCAGCCCGGACGGCCTGCATGTCCCCAACCGAGCGGGACCCCCGGCACGGCCCGAGCTGGGTGGCCTGGGGGAGGGGCTGGGGGGCAGGGCTCACGCGTCGTCCACGAAGCAAGGGTACGGCATCTGCTGCAGAAAGAGGCGGGCCCGGGGCTCGCGGCCGGTGAGCACGCGCACCGCCGCGTGCTCCAGCAGGTCCTGCAGGTACGCGAAGCCGCCCCACACGTAGCGCAGGTCCTTCACGGGGTCGGCGGCCGGGCCGGGGTCCCAGAACCTGCAGGAGGCGGGGCGGTCGGCGGCGTGGAGAAGCCCGGGCCCCACCCACCGTAGGCCCCAATTGGTCCAAGGAGGCCCGGGCTCCGCGTATCGGGGTCTCGCACAGACGGGATGGCCCTGAAGCCCCGCCCCCGCCTGGCCCCCACCTGTCCCTGATCTTATGGGTTCCCGTGACAGCATCGATGTCCATGCGGATCTTGACACGCACGTGGCGGGGGCCCGCGGGCTGTGCGGGGTCCAGGGGCTCCTCGGGCCCCAGGAAGACGATGCCGGCCCAGAAGCGGCGCTCTGCCAGCAGCTCCAGCGCCCGTGCCACCAGGGCGGCCTCTGAGGGTACCGCCTCCAGCTTGTCCAGGGTCACACACTGGGGAAGGGCCTGGGCGTGGGTCCTGGGTGCCCGGGTCCTCCCCTGCACCGCGGGGCCGGCCGGTGTCTCTCCCTCAGAGCCCCGGGGCGGCTCCCCGCTCCATCGGATCTCCGCAGGGCCCAGGCTGTGTCTGTCCTCAGGCTTTCCCAGGACAGGGCATCGCCCCAGCTTGGTCCCCCTCCCTGGGCTCGCCTCCGCCCTCGGATCACCACAGGTGAGGCCCTGCCTCGCCGCCTGACGGAGCTCCCAAGCGAGTGGCCCCTCACCTCCATCACACGGCCCAGGATGCCCACCAGGTGGTCCACGTCGGCATGGGCCTCCTGCCAGGTGTAGCCGCCCCCACGGGGATCCAGAAAGGCCAGCAGGGTCTTGGCCTGGGGCTGGCCTCCGGATCCCGACCACCTCCTTCCTCTGTCCCCAGCTTGCAGGAGGCTCTGGGGAGGGGTGGGGGGGAGTTGCACGGGGCACTCTGGGTGTGTCACTCCCCCCCTCATCCCCGCCTCCTCGCACCTGCGCAGAAGGCCCTGCCCTGCTCTCTGCCCACATCTTGGGCGGGGAGGTGGCACCCAGAGCCAGGGGAGTCTGCTGCCCTCCGGCCTCGCCCACCTGCAGCATTGCCACGTTCGTACTGTCGTTCAGGAAATCGAAGAGCTGGGGTCCCAGTGCACCCCACACCTCCTGGATGTCCTTCAGCAGAGCCAGCTCCTGGAAGGTCCGGTTCACCTGTGGGAGGGGCCACCAAGAGAAACGCCAGGTGACCCTCGCCACCTCCTCCGAGGACCTGCCCCACTCCCCTGCCGCTCCCGCCTCCACAGTGCCTCTGACCCCAGGCCCATGCTGTCCCTCCCCTGCAACCTGGGAGGCTCTGACTTCTTCAAGCCCATCTCAGGGCCCTCCCTCTGGCCTGGCCGGCGCTCCCTGGGGTGAGGGAGGGGCCCAGGACCCCCTGCCCTTACCTGGGCCATGAGCTGCCTGGTGAAGGCGGTGTCGGGGGTGAACAGCACTTTCCCCAGGACCAGCGGCTTCAGGCGTCTCCAGAGCAGGCGGGACAGCGGGTGGGCTTCCAGGGACCCCACGAGCTCAGCACAGGCAGGGCCTGGGGCGGGGGCACCATGAGGCCCTGCCCCCACTCCCCATGCCCCACTTCCCAGACTGGGAGCAGAGGTCAGTCACTCACTCAGGCTGTGGTCGGGTGAGGGTGGCGCTGGCTCCCGCCCCACCAACTCCTTCAGGTGGCCGGCCTCGTACCAGTTGAGGGAGGGCCCCCCGGGGATGCTAGGCCCCCGGGCACTGCAGAGGGCCTCGGACATGGCCTCCAGGGGCCCCCCTGCTCCTTGGGGTCTCTGCAGCAGCGCCCGCAGCTCCACCAAGCTGGGCAGTGCCAGGAGCTGGAGAGAGGTCACCAGACGACGCTGATAGCCCTCCCTGCCAGCCATGAACTTGACCAGGGCAAGGCACTCTGCCAGAAGCACCTCCCTCTCTCCTGCCCAAGCTCCCCGAAGAAGGAAGGAGAGGGGTGCCCGGTCCTCCTTCCCGCTACCCGAGGGAAGCGCGTTCCTGCCCTGTCAGCTCCGCACCCAGGCCGCCTGCCCTTCCGGCCTGCGGGCTGGGGTGGAGGATGAGCGGGCCTCTCACCTCCTGGGCCAGGTCCTCCGCGGCCTCCACAAAGCTGCTCACGGACTTCTGGGCGCGGTCCAGCACGGACCGCAGGGATCCCTGGGGAGAAAGTCACCGCAGCCAGGCTGACCTTGACGGAGTTCTCCCTAGGGGTCGAGCGCTTTGCCGTGCTCCATGCGGGCCGCACCCTCATAGACCCCGCTTTACAGACAGGAAAGCGGAGGCCGCGAGGCACGTGGACTGGTTCCAGGTCTCGCTGGCCGGACACGCGCTAGCTAGACACGGCCTGTCTGGGCACTGATGGGACGAGGAATGTCACTCCAGGCGCCAGGGACAGCCCAGGCACAGGCCTGGAAGCCGGAATCAGAGGCCCCTGCCCCAGGATGGGGAGTCCTGGGGCTTCCTGAGGGCAGCATCCCGGAGTCAGCCTGGTCTCACGCCACCGCGTCTCACCTCTCCAAGCAGCGTACCCAGCAGCTCAGTGGTCAGGGGCAGAAGGTCCTGCAGCCGGTCCCTTGGCTGACGCTGGGCTAGGAGAACACACAGAAGCTAGAGCTTAGGCAAAGCCTAGCCTGAGGCCGCCCGCCTGTGCCCATTGCACCGCCGGGCAGACGGAGGCCCAGCACACACCCCCGCCGGACAAAGGGCCCTGGCCTCCTCGCCTGCTGCACCTGCGGCTCTCAGCATTGGCATCAGCTCTCCCAGGCTGGCCAGCGTTCTGTGGACACGGGGGCCCCCCAGGACAGTGCGGGCATCTGCCAGGAGCCGGGAGACCCTGGGGACAGAGGGAGCAGGAGGTGGGGGCTCGGCAGACACGCCGTGGCCGGGGCCACCACACCCCCCGCCGCCGGCTCACAGGGAGTCCTGGAAGTTGCTGAGGACGCCGGGCTGCTCGGCGGGTGTGGGCTGCGGGAAGCAGGTGTTGTTCAGGCTGCAGATGAGACCCTGGAGCCAAGGGACGGTGCCGGCCGAGGGCAGCGGCTTGTTGGGGAAGTGGCCTGTGGGGGTGCCAGGCATGGGGAACCTTGCCCGAACCCCCATCGTATCCACACCGTCCCCAACAGCATGCTCGCTCAGACTTTCCTGGGTGCCCAGTCTGGGGCCCTGGTGGATAGGGGGGCCCATTGCCTACCCCCCAAAAAAGAGCCTGGTCCCTGAGGGGCTTACATTCATGGTGTTCAAGTGGGGGGTGGGAGTGGCGGACGGCCACCAGGATGAAGAAGAGAAAGAGAGGCCACAGCAACTCCACCAAGAGCTGGATCTGGGGGAGGGGCAGAGGAGATGGGGAGTGCGGACAGTAGGGGCACCCGGGCCACTCCGCCCTGGCCCATCAGTCGTGGCATTACCGGCTGTCTCCTGCGGTACAGGAAATTCTTCCAAAGCAGCAGCATTAGCTGCGTCCAGAAGGCCATGGTGGGAATGGACAGAGTACAGCCCGGAGCGTCCGGCTGAGGACGTGCTGTGTGGCTGCGGGCAAATCCCGGCCCTCTCTGGACCTCATCCCTCTACTCCATGGCGCAGGGTCCCTGGGAGCTCTGCTGGGAGCCAAACAGCAGTCATTTATTTAAGGGTCTCTTGTGTCCCTGGAGGCGGAGTGAGCCAATGGGAACCCTGCCCGAAGCCGTCCTCGCACCTGATTGGCTGCCTGGGCAGTCGCTCCCTGCAGGGCGGGCGTCCAAAAGGCGACCTACTAATTCTTCAGGGGGAGGAGCCTAGGCTCAACTCTGCAGTCACCAGGATCCACCCTGAGCTCCCTTGGGGGCCTCTGGGTCCCGGCCCCCAGCCTCATCCCGGGCCCCGGGAAGCAGCCGCCCACCCCCGGCTCTTCCCCAGTGATAAAGGCAAAGTGTTCCCGTGCTGAACCTTTTACATGCCTGGCAGGAAGCAGGGCCTTCGTGGCCCCCCAGAGACAAGCAGAGTCACCCCACCGGAGGCAGGGCGCCCCTCTACCCACCCGTCACGTATTATTTACTGAATCCCGAAGGTGAGTAGGGAGAAGAGGCGGGGGTGCGGACTCCTGGAACTAGCAATCCCTGATGCCGACCCTTGGCTAGAACTGTCCATCTCTGGCCTACCTCACTGTTGTACCGAAGAGGAACTGAGGCAGGGAGGTGCCACAGGCCACGGACGAGGCCGGAACTAGGACCCAGGACCCCCCAACCCCACCCCCCGGCTCTGCTCTCCATCAGGTGGGAGCTGGGGCGCAGGGCTGGTGGGAGCTCTAACGGGCAGAGGGGCTGCAGGTGCATGCCCCTCTCAGGTGAGTCTAATGCCCCGTCTCCTGGAGAACTAGTGGTCCGTCCTGCCGCCCTTCACACGCGCGGCGGGGAGGGAAGGTGAGCGGCAGTCTGGACTCCGCCCTCACGCCCTCATTCCCAGGGAACCTGCTCCCCTCCCACCCACCCCCGCATCCCGGCATCCTCGAGTCTATCTCTCCGGGACCCTCTCACCTTTCCAGCCCCCACCTCTTGCCGCCTTCCCTCCGCCCGACAGCGGCCCGGGATCACGGCCCCTTTAAGAGGACTCTCCCGCAGCAGGCCCAAAGCCCCCTGAGGTCGACCGCCTTCACTTGGGGGGCCCCCCCGCGGCCGCGCCCGGCCCCGCCCCCAGCCCTACTATTGGCTGCCGTCCCCGCCACTCACAGGCCCGGCCCGCGGGAGCCCCGCGAGCCTTGGGAGGAGGCCGCGCGGAGCCGGGTGTCTTAAAGGGACCGCTCGCCTCTTGCTGCGTCACCCTGGGGCCCTGGGCGGCCGGCTCACCCCACGCGGGCCGACCTCCGGACACGCCGGCCAGGCTGTCTCCCCACGTTGCACACCCGCCTGCGGTGCCGCAGCTCCCTCTGCAAGGAGGTCCTTTTCTCCCCAGTCTCCCCTGGGGGACCCCGGTCCTAGCCAGGCTCGCTCCATGACCCTGGGGCGCCCATTTGTCCATCCGCAAAGTAGGGGTTCGATTGGTCATCATTGGCTCATCCCGCAAATATTGCTTTGGTCCTGCAGTGGGCCAGGCCCTGGCAGGAGGGGGACGGGGTCCCAACATTCCAAGATTAGAAGCCTGGATCATAACGGTCACACCATTTTGAGGAATACCTCCGGATCCCGTTCCAGAAGATTGAGTAGATCTCCCGAGCTCGCGGTGAAGAGGATACAAGTGTGTGGACCCGCAGCCCCGAAGGCAGCTTGGGGTGGGGGGGGCTTTGGTATTGGGGCTCGGGGGATGAATAGGAGTCTGCCAGCCAAGGATCTCCCAGCCAGTGCTCGGCAGAAGCACAGGCAGGCCTGGACGCTGGACACCAGAGCTGTCTGTGGGGCTGGGACATCCTTTCCCACCCACAGGCAGGTGCAGCCTCTTCCCCCAGCCAGGGCCGGGCCCTCAAGCTCTCTCTTGCCCCACACTGCTTTCACCCTGCACTCACCTGCCAGCCTGGGCCTCCACTCCTCCAAGGCCGCTGTGAGGACCCGCCCCAGGGCCCCAGGGCCCCAGGGCCCCAACCGGGATCCAAGCCAAACCCCTCCCCCTAAGCGGCCTCCAACTCCACCAGCAGTTTCTTCCTAAACAGAGGTTTTTATTGCTTTTGGTCCACAGTCGACATTTCACATTATCTCTTGGTCCCAGGGCCCCTGGCTGGGGGCCAGTCCCCCGGGAGGACCTCTGGGTGGGGATCCCTGTGCAGTACTTGACAGAGGAATGGGGACAAGTACGGGAAGGTGGGATGGGGGGTGGCTTTGCCTCAACGGCCCAGAACTCTGTTAGCTTGCCTGGGCCTCAGTTTCCCCACTAGCCCCTGGGGCAAGCCACAGGGGAGTCTGAGAGGGCTAGAGAAATCCAGTTCCTCACAAGACCTCAAATATTTTGGACTGTGGCCTGGCCCTCTCTCCCAGGGGACTGCCTTTCTTCCCAGCAGCCTCTTCCACCGCCCCCCCCCCACTTCTCTGCAAAAAAGAAAAAAAAAGGTCTTTCATTAAAACTGCCTGAAACTTCTGTGGGTACAGAAACCACAAACTGATCAGCAGAGAAAAGGGAAGAAAAGGAGAGGCAACCGGAAACCATTCAGGGCTGGTCCCCTCCCTGCCCCGGTGTCCTCCCCCAAACCCCCATGGCTCAGCCCATAGCCTGCTGGGAAATCTGCGGCCGCCAGAGGCCCCCCACCGCGCAGATCTGCCCCTGCTTCACCCCTTCCCCACGAGCTCTCTGCTGGCAGCACTCAGACAAGGAGAAAAACAAGACGAACACAGAAGGACCCCAAAACCACATGCAGCGATGTGGGCAGACGCCCCACACGGGCGCCTCAGTAACCAGCCTCCTCCTGGTGGTGGGAGGGGGCATCCTCTGGGGCCTCCCCCGGGCCCGGGCCCTCGGCCGCAGGGCCTTGCGGGCAGTACTTGGGGTCATAGATCTGGCGCCCCAAGCCGAAGACCTGGCCGCTCTGATTGGCGCCCTGCGTGTAGCCCATCTGCAGGGACACGGAGGACTCGTCACACTTGTCGGTCCCCAGCTTGGTGTCGTAGATGTGCCGCCGGGTCCCCGGGGCCGTCATGCCCACCTGGATAGGAGGAGAGCGCTTCAGGGCTGGGGAAAGGGGGGGAGGGAGGCTCCGACAGCACTCGCCCCTGTCCCCGTCCCCCCACTGTCCCCCCATGGTCCCCAGCTCCGCCCGGGTCCCTTGCCATCCCTGTCCCCCAGCTCCGACCCATCCCTCACCGCCCCGCAGGGACCCCCTCCCTTTTCTGCCCTGTGCTGAGTTGATCCCCACGACCAGTGCCCCCCTCCTTGGGAACCACGGGCGTCTGCGTCCAGCTCTCCCTGCCAGGCAGGAAGCTCCCCAGGTTGGGGCCGAGGTCCCCCAAGAACGGAGAGTTCAGAGGCCCTTGTACGGATACGGGCGCCGTACAGGAAAAGTGAGAATCCTGGGAGCTAACGATCCCAGTGTTGGCCGGGCCCCGGGCGACCCTCTGAGGGACAACGGGGCCCAGAGCCCGGCGGCGGCGGCTGCCCCGGGGGACGCGCAGCAAGCTGAGGCAGGGACAGAGAAGGCACAGGCGGAGCGGCAGGAGAGAAACCCAGGGCGGGCTCCTCCGTGGGGGGCAGCCGCGGGGACAAGGAGGAGACCCTGGAGCGGGGGCCGGGCGGCCGGAGGGAGCCCCACCTGGCTGGCACATTTGTTGGTGCCCATCTGGAGGCTGATGGTTGAGTGGTCCATGGGGGGCAGGATGTGGTTCTTGGGGTCGTACAGATGCCTTCTCGTGCCGTAGGCCGTCATGCCCGACTGGCTGGCACCCTTGTTGGTGCCCATCTGCAGAGAGGGAGGGGGGCGCTGAGCCTGTCCCCGCCCCCCGGCCTCTACATCCGGCCCCGAATCTGAGGGGCCCGGGGCTGGACAGGGCCTGGGTCCCAGCGCGGGGCCGGAGGCAGGGGGAGCCCACCTGGAGCCCGATGACGCACTGGCCCGCCTTCATGGTGGCATCGTCGAAGTTGCGCTCCTGCTTCTCTGAGTATTTGACGCCAATGTCCACGCCACTCTGCAGCCCCTTTGTCTTGGCCTGGGGGGAGGGGCGCTGGGCTATCGCGGAGGGGCCTCCGGGAGCCTGGAGCCCGGCCCAGACCCGCGCGACGCTGGGGTCGGGCGCCAGCCCCCACCTGCCACAGGGACAGCTCGGGGCAGGCGTTCTGGGACACGTCCTCGCCGGCCACCCTCAGCCTCCTCCCATCGCCTCCTGCTACCCAAGCCTCCGGCAACCCACCTGCTCACCCACACCTGCCCCTGCCCCTCCCTGTCTCCCCGCTCGAGGCCCCACGCAGCAGCCCCGGGGTGCTCGGGAAAGGCCATTCGGCGTGCAGTTCCCTCCTCCTGAAACACTCTTCCAGCCCTCCCTGGTCACGAGACCCCACACCTGGGTCCGAGGCCCCTTCTTCAGGCTGCTTCTCACAGTTTAGGATTTATTTATCATCTACAAAAAAATGACTGAAGCTCAAGCCATCGTGTCCCCCAGGCCTCCGGGGGACGGCAGTGTGCCCGCTCTGGCACGGGCGCTGGTGCAGGGGAGGCAGCTCCGCCCCTGAACTCCAAGTGCCTGGCGCCTCGGGCGGGGCTGAATCCAGGGCGTCTGTCAAGCCCCGTGGACCTCCGCGCGGGGCCCAGCGGGTGGCTGCCTCCCCCCGGGCCTCACCTTCCCGGCCAGGGCGAGAAGAGACACCTGCACCTGCGTCATGTTCCCGCTCTCAAATAGGTCGTTGGCCTCAAACAGGTCGACGGGGTTCATGCCGTAGCTGACCATGGCCTTGATGAAGGTGGACAGGTTTTCCAGCTGGGGAAGGCAGGGGACGGGCCGTGAGGCGACCTGGCCTGCCCACATGCCGGGCGGAAGAGGGCCCCGCGCCCCGCCCGGAGGGGGATGCCCGCCACCCCCACCCTCACCTGGTGCCAGTTCTGCATGGAGCGGTTGATCTTGGGGACGGAGCCCGGCTGTAGCTTATTCATGAGTCTGGGGGGCACGCGGGGAGCCTCCATTAGTGCAGGGGCGCCTCAGGGACGCGAGAGACCCCTTCTACTCTCGGCCGCACCCATGCCTCCCCGAGCAGCCCCGCCGCCTCTTTCCAGGCCTCAGTTTCCCCTCCTGCTTCACCCGCAAGGAAGCAGGGTCCCAGGAGCCGGGGGGCGGGTCCCAGGAGCCGGGGGGCGCCATGGCTGGGGGGGGGCCTGGGAATCCCACTCGGCGGGGAAGCGTGGAGGCCCTCCCGCTACCGCTGCCGGGGAGCACGGAAGGTAAGGCCCTAAGAAAACGAAAGACCCGAGACCCATTGCGGGGAGAGGGGGCAGGCTTCCTGTGGGAGGTGGGGCGAGACGGCAGGATGGGCAGCCCCCCAGCCTCCGCCACCCCCACACTCACGTGCACAGGATAATTCCATCCTTCAGACCCTTCTGGAAGTCGGGCCCGATAGAGAGGCCTGTGAGCCCCTCGATCCAGCTGCGGAGCTCCGCCTCCTTCTGGGGGTCGTACTTGGACAGCAGCTGGGGGGCAGAGGGCACCGGGAGGGGTGAGCCCAGGACGGCAGCCGCTGCCCCGGGGGGCTCCCCAGCTGGCCGGCCCCCCACCCCCGTCCCATTACCGGGCAGACAGCTGGGCTCAGGGCCACCTCCAGCCCCCTGCCCTCCCTGCCCTGCAGAGGCTGCCTCCCTGTGGTGCCTACTACGTTGTTGTGAGATGCTCATGATGTCAACCATTTTCACCATTTTAAAGTGAACAGTTCAGTGGTTTTTAGCGCACTCATGATGTTGTGTAACCATCACCTTGGTCTAGCTCCAGAACATTCCATCACCCAGAAAGCAACCCTGTCCCCATCAGCCATCACCCCCCGTCCCCTTCCCCAGCCCGTCACCTCTAACCCCCTTCCCGTCCGTCCGCGGGGGGGCCTGGTCCGGGCGTGTCCCCCGCGTGGACTCCCACCCCGGGGGGGGCCGCCTGTGTCGGGTCCCCTCCCTGCGCGTCGTGGGCTCGGGGTCCGACCCTGGGGCCGCGCACGGGGGCCTCGGTCCTGCTCGGTCCCAGGGACCCTCCCGTGGGGGGGGCACATTGTGTTTCTGCATTCATCCACGGATGGACATTCGGGTGGTTTTTACCCTTTGGCTGTTGTGAATAACACTTGCGTGAACACCCACGTGCAAGTTCTCGGTCCTTGTGGGTGTATGTCTAGGAGTGGACTCGCTGGGTCTCATGGTAACTCTGTGCTTAACACACTGAGGAACCACCAAACCTTTCTCTGTTCCTTCAGCTGACCATACCAGTTACTGCCACAGGGCCTTTGCACAAGCTGTCACTTCTGACTCAGATGTTCGCATGGCTGGGTCCCTCCCTTGAAACCACTCTCCAATCCAGCTTGAGGGTCACCTCCTTGGAGAGGGCTTCTCTGACTACCCTGACTATGAGCCCCTCCTCTTACCCCGGTTCCCCCCACCCTGCCTTATTTTCCTTCTAGCTTTCATCTTTATACAATATACCTCCTTGCTTAGGACCCACCCCTCGAACTTTGCCACCCGGCTGACTGCTGTCTCCACGGTCCCTGGAAGGTGGGATGAAATTGCTCGCGGCCCCCATCAGAGCACGCCCATTACCCACGAACACAGACGCGCACCCTGTTCCCAAAGGCCGCATCTCAGGGCACCAAAGGCCAAAGAAGCCAGGGGCCCAGAGAAGCCCCAGTACATCAGGGAGCCCCAGGCCAGGGTGTGGTGGGGGCAGACGCCCTCGGCCCCAGCGTGGCCCCTGGAGAGGGGAGGGAAGAAGCTAAGTCCGGTCCCTGTCCAGCTGCAGACTGCCCGGCCCGGTGGGCCTTCTGCTCTGGACCCACGTGGATCCTGGCCCTGGACACTTTCCCTTCCTGTCCTTCGGCCCCCACCCAGGGACCGGGACCCCAGAGCCGCCCTCTGCAGACCCAGTGCCTACTCTCAGCTCTGCTCCCAGCTCCCTTATGACCACGGACACAGTTCTCTCCCCGAGCCTCAGTTTCCCCACCTACGTTTGCCCTTGTTTGCACAAGGACCTCCTGAACCAGGCCCCACCTCTTGGGTCCTGCGCAAAAACCCCACAGCAGCGTGGGATTGGGGCTGAGTGCAGGAGACACAAAGGCAGGGAGGCTGGCCGGCTAACTTGATCCTCCCCACCCGCCACCCCACCCCTGCTCCGCCTCCTGGTTCCCACAGCCTGCAGCCCGGCCCTGAAGAATGAGAAGCCGAGAGCTCCCGCAGGCTGGCCGGCTCGCTGTGTCGGCTCGCTGTCGGGACACCTGGCCTACCTGCCCGGGCCGGGCCGGGCGCCTGATGGCTCCTGGGGGCGGGGGTCCTGGGCCGAGGCGCCTGGCCAGGCCCGCCTGCAGCCACCGCCTGCACCCCCCCTCCCCCCCGTGTCCAGCGGCCTTCAGCACATTCCTCCTCACCGCAAACCGCCAGGAATGCAGGGGCTGCCTCCCTGCTAAATCGGGACCAGCTGTTCCCAGAGGTCTAGACCCCCCAGCCGGCCAGCAATGGCGTGACTGCTCAGGGACGCGGTGGACATCAGCCTGCCTCCATGCCTGCAGCCAGGGGCAACTGAGGCACACAGGGCCAGGCAGAGGTCTCCAGAGGGCTTAACGTCCTCCCAAGTAGCCGGTAACATGGACGGGGCGTGGGTTTCAAGCCCCAGGTTTCCAGTGCTGGTGCGGCCGGAGGGACTGGAGCGAGCTAGCCATTGCCCCGCCCATTCCCCAGACCTGCAAACTGAGGGCTGGTCCCAGGGACGCTGCTGACCTCATCCCAGACAGAGCAGGTCTCGGCGTGCCCCATGCCACTCCGGCGTCGGAAGCCACCTGCACGCGGGCTGGGCTGCCACCCACTTCCTGCGGCCCCAGGGGAGATGCGGGGGGCTGCCCGCGGGGGGGGGGGGGGGCATCAGGTGCTGGAGGCGGCAGGTCCCGGTTCGAGTCCTGATGCTGACGCTCGCAAGCGTGCAGCTCTGGGCGGCGGGTGTGACATCTCTGGGCGCCCCTACAAACGCACGGGGCTCTTACACCTCCGCGGCGCCGAGCGGGCCGGCGCGCCCACCCAGCACCCGGGCCGAGTGGGAACGCTCACGCCATGCAGTGATGGCTGGAGTGCAGAAGAGCAATTAAGGAAGGTTCTGGATCTTGCCGGGTCACCCAGCCTTAGTTCCCCAAGCCTCAGCCTCCTTCCGTCTAAGGCGGCGGAGGGAGGTGGAGCTCACGGAGGCCCTGGGGTCGCCATGCGGTCCGCGTCCCGGGGGACGGGGGACGCCAGTGGGGCAGGTGCTGCGTGGGGCCAGCAGGGCTGTGCCTTCCGCGTGCCCGGCAGGCTCCGGGGGCCGCCAGCTCTGAGGCCACATTCCCAGGCCCCTGAGGGGAGGCTGGGCAGGGATGACAAGTGCCTGGAGCGGCCTGGAGTGACCGGCCTGGGATGTCTCCGAGGGTCTGCCAGCACCCCCACTCCCCCTTCCCGAGGCTGGACCCTGCTGCGTGCCCCTCTGGGGCCGGATCAGCAGGTGCTTTCTCAGACGTGTCCCCCCAGGCCCAGGCCCCACCCCGTGTTTCTAGCTTACAGACCCCGCACCTCTTAGGGTTACATTCAGGGGGCCCCGCGCATCCTGTAGACCCCTTTGCTATTGCTTTAACTTTGTCAGATGGGGACAAAGAGAAGTTACCAGGGAGCAGCTGGGCGGCCCCTCCGGTCCAACTTCCCCCTCCGTGCCCTCCCCCACCAGGTGTTAGAGGTGGGGAAATTCCTGTGGGGGGGCCACACCCTTTCCAAACAAGGCAGGGCCCCACTCCCTTCCCCTCCTGAAACTTGTGTGGCCAGGGAATGAAGAGGGGGCCGGCTGGGGTCCCCTCAGACCCTCAGGGTCAAGTCCTCGCTGGGCTGGAGGGGCCCAGGGCTGTGGCGCTGAGAGTGAGGGAGGGGGTTCAGACAGGGGAGGGCTGGGGGAAGGGGTCAGACCCTACCGGCCCTAGATGTTGGAGGTGGGTAGACCTCACGGCAGACCTCACCGCTCCCCGGAGTTGAGGGAGCCTGGGCGGGTGCCCCCGGCACGGCGGACGGCAGTGGGGAGGAGGGCCATTCTCCCACGGGTCTCACGCCCCGCGCCCGCCACGCGTGGGGGAGCCCGGCGGGGGTCCCGGCCCTGCGCCCCGCGGAGCGCGCGACGGCCTCCCCCGGCGGGCACGGGGGGCGCGCCCCGCACTCACCCGGTTCTTGACCTCGGCCGACAGCCCGTACGAGGGCCCCTTGTTGAACTGCGTGGAGCTCATGGCTGGCGGAGTGGCGGGACGCGACGGGCCGGGCCGGGCAGCCGGCGGGGGACGCGCGGAGCTGGGCGCCACGCCCCCGCCGCCGATTGGCCCCCCGCGCACATGTCCTTATAAGGCCGGGACGCGCCGGATTCCTGCGGCCCGCGCTTCCTGAGCCCCTCGCCGCCCCGACCCCCGCCCCGGAGGGGCGCTCTGGCCCCGCAGCCCAGAGGGGCCCCTCCGCCCCGCGGCACGGCAGTGCCACAAGGGCGCGGAGCGGCGAGGGCCCCGGACCTCCAGACCCAGGCAGTCCTGTCCTCCCTGCTGGGACACCCTGGGCGGCTCCTTCACTCTTTCCGCACCCTTCTGCACGGTGATGGGGAAGGGGGGGATTTTGGGGGGGGGACTCTAACCCCCTGGGGCACGAACGAGGACCCCAATCCGTCGCTGGGAGGTGCCTCCCGCTCTACCCCCTTCCTGGGAACTCCTACAGCCAGGTGGCAGGCTCCTCAAAGGAGGGGCCATTGGAGCTGGGGCTTTGATGGATGAGTAGGAGTTTGCCAGTCCAAAAGGGATAGTGTTCCTGGCAGAACAAAAGTTGCAAAGCGCTGAAGGGACTGTCAGTGGTTGAAAGCAGGTAAAGCTCGGTCAGATGGGTTAGGGAAGGCGGGTTGGAATGAGAAGGGGCTTTGACTTTCCCACTGAGAATTTTCCAGTCCAGGCACACACTTGGTGCTCAATAGGTGGTGTGTGCTTGTGCAGATAAATCGATAAATTGATGGACAAATGACAGAATAAATGAATTTACTTGCTCACTCATTTATTCATTCATCCATTGACACAATTAATGGCTCCCTGACGTGGGCTCTGGGCCAGTCCTTTGCTAGGAGATACTGGCTCGCAGGAGACCTTAGCTCCAGCCCTTCGGGTTCCTGGAAAGACGGAGGCGGGCACAGACTCCCACCCCTGTCCCACGTGAACAAGTACAGGAAAGAAAGAAAAGTCTGAAAGAGGGATGGGGGGCACTGGAGGGGAAGTGGCGGCTCCACTAGAGGTGTCAAGGAAAGCTGCTTGTAAGAGGGGACATGGGAGGTGGGGTTTTGAAGCATGAGTAGGAGTTTGACACGTTTGGCAAGCAGCTCATTGGGCTCTGGAAGGGCTCAGCGACGACTCCTCCCCCGCCCCTTCCCTGGGAACCACACCTCCCTGGCTCCCCACTCCCGAGACATCTGTTACCTCTCTGCCTCTCATTCCCCCGTTCCATCTATCTGAAGACCCCTTCCTCTGGGTTCAAGTCCTAGCGGCTGGTCGTGGGTGAGCCCCTTGGGTCTCAGTTTCCTTGTCTGTAAATGGGGAAGCAGCGCATGGTGGGGAGTCAATGAAACAGTGCGGCTCCGAGTGTGGGGACAGTGCGGTTTGTTGGCACCCAGGTGGGGGCTGTGAGGGCCATGGGGTCCTGGAGCAGGGGGAGGGGAAGGGGGCGTCAGGCAGACTCCTTGCCGGGTCTGCTGGAGCCTGGGAGTCAGGGCACTGTGGCAGCCTGTGGTGGTCAGTCCGCCGATCTCCTTGCCGGACCCAGACTCTGGTGCTTGTGGGGGGGGGGGCGGCCAGGACCCCTGGCGTGCTGTCCATCAGGGACAGTGTCAGGGGCAGCCAGCAGCTCTGCAGCCTCCCCACCGCCCAGCAAGCCCTCTAAGTGCAGTTCACGCGCCCGAGGAGACCCAGGCTTCCCTTCATTAGATTTTAATTAATCCTGGCTTAAAATTAAATTCAGATTTTGCCGAACCTCTGCGCACATTTGGAACAACTTGGGGATGTGTGCGCTTTTCTGCTCAGTGTAAGTTTTACACGGTGGAGCCGCGGAGGGGCATTTCCAGAGGCGCGGGCGTGGGACCCGGGCGCGAGGAGCCGCCGGGTTTAGAAGACTCGTGCGGGAGGAGGTAGAAATCGTGCCTCGTGCCTCGTCGGCATCTCCTGCAGGCCGCACGCTGCCGCCCGTGACCAAAATGGTTCTCTTCCAGGTCTTTCAGCGCTGGGACAGTTTAGGTTCCCGTCGGCCAGCGGTGCTTGGGCCCCGGGCCACACCCAGATTCCAGGTCCTGTCCCGCTTCAGTTTTTGGGGGGATGGCCCTTGAGCTAACAGTGTTTTGGGTACGTTTTTAGGTGGTTGAAAAGAACCCTCTTCTGCGGCAGGTGGAAACCCTCTATCACTGCGGTGCGGCGGGGACAAAGCTCCACGGGCCGCCGCCCTGCTCATTCCTTCCCAGCTGGCCTCGTGTCTCCCCTTCCTGAGCCCAGCTGCCGGGCGGATGATGCCAGCTTCTCGGCCTTTTACAGAAGATAGTTTGCCCGCCTGGGTTCTAGACACTCAACCACCCAGAACCCAAGAAATCCAGAGTCAGACGTCTCCAAACACAACATCCTGGGGTCTGGAAGCTTAGGGTATCATAATATTCAAAACTGCCTGAGGACCTCGGATTTATGGGATTAAAAAACTCTGTATAACCCTTTGGCCTCAGTGCCCCGCTTGGAGCCCGGCTTCAAATCCCGATCCCATTGCTGTGGGGTTTTATGCAGCAATGACACTTGGCCCCTCGCCCCATCCAGAAAGCTCCTTACAGCCCCTGGGTCTGCCGGCAGCGGGATGAGTTAAAGGACCCAGTGCTCCCAGCAGCGCAGGGAGATCTACAGTAGGGGTTGTCCGGCCAACACACGTCAAGGTCTTAGGAATTCTGGCCTCCATTGAGAACCTGGCAAGGAGGTCTGGGGGCCCGGCAGCTGCCTTCTGCCAGTGCCCCCCAAGACCCACTCGTTCCCCCAGGACTGACCCTGGGGAGACTGCAGGGGCTGTGGAATGAGGGAACGGGGTGTCGGTCCTCCAGGTTCTCTGGGGTGGGACCTCGGTGATGCCTGTGGGACAGGAGGCCACAGCTGGAGGACCTGGGGTGACGGGGCCCCCCAGAGCCTCAGCCTCAGGTACTGGGTTGGGGGGCTGGGCCTGGGGTCTCGGTTGCTGGGCGTGGGGCCTGCAGGTGTGCAAGGGCCATGGGGCCCTTCCCCGCAGCCCCTCCTGGACAACCCCATCCCCTCTGAGTGGGGCCCTGGGAGTCAGGGCAGGGGCCCCTGTGGGTACCTCCTGGGTGGGCTCCCCTTGCTCCCTGCAAACAGTCGTCTCCGGACACATGCCCAATGCCGACTACAACAGAATGGTAGTAGTAACAGCAGCCTCTGGGGGGGGGGGGGGCAATCGGGGAGCTCAGGTCAGGAGCCTCCCTTGCTCCAAACAGGCCGTGCTCCCGCGGCCCCCTCTCCCGAGATGTCCTCCAGGACCCCTCCCAGTGCTGGGTGAACTCTGCACCGTGCCCGCCCTCTCACTGTGCCCCAGGCCTGTCTCAGGTCCTTTGCCCTGGCCGTGACCTCTGCTGATGTCCGTCCGCCAGGCTCCTTCTCCGCCTTCCCTCCTGTTCCAGGGTCAGCTGCTCGGGAGCCTCCCCGAACTCCCAGTGAACTCTCAACCTGCCCCAGACTGGCTTCCTGCCCCCACCCCCGGCCACACGCTCGCCCGGCCGCCCTGCAGCGGTGCCCACAGCGCCCTGGGACACCCGCCCACCTTTTCACATCCCCGACTGTCCCCAGAACCGTCCTTCTCTAGTGCTTTGGGTTGAGACTTTGTGCTCTTGGGGCCACTTTTCCTTCTTCGTGACAGCGGCTTTCCGTGACAGCGGCCAGGCACCTGTCACTGCAGTCGGCTGGCCGCGCAGCATGGACGCGCAGGGATGTGTCACTTGCTTTGGTGGCCCTGAGTTGCTGTGACGCGGCAGTGAGCTCTAGACGCGCCTCAGCCACAGGTGATCGTTTCAAGGTAAATTACAGGAATAACCATAAACGGCTGCACTTCAGGGTTGGGGAACCCAGCGGACTGAGGTTTGAAGTCCGCGGAGAGAGACGAGCAGCTCGCAAGCGAGGCTGGGTTTGTGCCCCAGCTGGACGGACATCTGCCCGCATCCGGCTGGGAAAGAGGACGTTCCTCCCTTTCCAGGGAACAGTGATTTGGGCGTAAGGCAGTAATTCGGAGAGTGTGCATTCATGGAGCCCTGTGCCAGGCCCTGTGCAGGGCACCCCAGGAAACCGGAAGAGAGTGAGCTCAGCCTCCTTCCGGGTGTTGGAGGAGGACCCCATCTATGCGGCCGGCTCCCGGGTGTGGGGCTCCCAGGATCACAAAACCTGGAGGGCGGATCTGGAAGGTTCTCTGCGCTTCCTGGTCGCAGCTGAAAAGTCTCCCGCCCGGAGCACCTCCCTCATTTCCTGGACTTTCGCAGAGACCCCATCTGCACCACCTCCCCCCGCCCCACGGTGGGATGCTCCCCATCAGGAACCAGCGCACGCACCAGTCTCCGTGAGCGCAGGAACCAGGCTGCCCGGCGCCCCGGCCCCACTACCGTCTCCACCACCGGGCTCGGGCCCCGGGGCTCCGGGGCCCCGTGAGCCGCCTTCCCCACTGGCAGCGGGCCTGGTGTCCACTGTCCTTTGCCAGGGGAGCTGCTCAGGCGTCCTCATCCCGTGCTCCCTGTCCCCCCCCCCCGCCTGTCCTTCCCCACTTCCTGCTGAGGCGCGGGGCGCGCGGGGCGTGGCGAGGAAGCACCTGGCCTACAGTAGGCACTCCAGGAATGCTCATCCCGTTATCCCCTTGGCGGTTAAGAGGCCTTTGGAAGATGACGGAGGGAGGGCGCGCGCGGAGTGTGCCCAGGCTGCGTGCAGGTGGCGCGGGAGGGCGGCCGAGTGGGCAGGCGCACCTCTGAGCCCGGCCGCAGCCCGGAGGAGGGCATGCCGGCGGCGCTAACGTAGGTTGCCGGGCTCTGCAGGGACCAGGCCCACGCTGGCTGGCAGAGTCCCGTCCGCACTTGAGGACCAAGTTTGCGCGGGGGGCGGGGGGCAGCTGCGCAGCAGTCTGGGCGTCGGGAAGCAGGAGACCATGGGCGACCGTCGTAGGGAGGCTCGGGGTCACCGACCTTTGCGGTGAGCGGTGCTCTGGAACCAAAATATGGAACGCTTCACGAATTTGCGTGTCATCCTTGCGCAGGGGCCATGCTAATCTTCTCTGTATCGTTCCAATTTTAGTATATGTGCTGCCGAAGCGAGCACGAACGAACCGCTCCGCCCAGAGCTATTTAAAGTTCGAAAATAAAATCACTTTTCAATTAGGCCGAACTGCTGTAACCGCACCATGATTTTCTTTCTAGGGTTCCGTGTAAATGACTATCTCCTACTATCACGCTTGTTTTGAATGTCTCTGATCACGCTAAAATCCTCAGATAGTAATAATTTAATCTCCCATGTGCAGTTTGGCAGCCGCGAAGGCTTGTGGGGAATGATATGCAAAAGACCAGAACCAGACGCAGCCCCGCCCCTGGGCAGGGGCGAGGGCGGGGCCGCCGTGGGCCGGCCGCCGCCGTCCCAGCGTTCCCCGCGAGCGCAGGGAAGCCGCTCTTGCCGCCGCGGCGACTCGCTGGCGTCAGCAGGCCGCGGAGGCGGAAGATGGCGGCGGCGGTAGCCGGGCGTCGGTGAGCAGCGCGGCCGCGGCAAGAACGGCCGATGGCGGCCGGGAGCTGCCCTCGGGGACCCGCGGGCCGTTAGGGCGCGACGGTGGGCGGCATGTCGGAGCACGCGGCGCCCGGGGCCCCGGGGCCCGGGCCCAACGGCGGCGGCGGCGGCCCGGTCCCCGCGCGCGGGCCTCGCACCCCCAACCTCAACCCCAACCCTCTCATCAACGTGCGCGACCGGCTCTTCCACGCGCTCTTCTTCAAGATGGCTGTCACCTATTCGCGGCTCTTCCCACCCGCCTTCCGCCGGCTCTTCGAGTTCTTCGTGCTGCTCAAGGTGACCGAGGCCCCGACCCCTGACCCTCCTCCCAGGTCCGCGACCCCTGACCCCGCCCCCGCCGGGGCCGCGAACCCCGCTCGTCCGGGCCCTCCCTCTTGCGGTTGGTGGCCCCTGACCCCGACTGCAGAACGCACTCGCAGCGCTGTCCCGCCTGCGCCCCCGGGGACCCTCACCTCGGGAGGCTGGAGCCCGCGAGCCCAGCTCGGACCCGCCGGGGATATCCTCCCGGCCCCGCGACCCCCGACCGTGGGGCCTGCGATCCTCAGCCGCGTCCTGGCCCTTGGGCAGACTCCCCTCTGCGCTCGCCCCTGCCCAGGACCCGGCCCCGGCGCCTTCTTGCACTGGAAGCCACTCCCCATTCCCGTCTTCACCTGCTCCTTAATTTCCCGGGGCTCTCCCCTTCCTTAGGGTCCGCCCCCCGCTCCCTCCACTTAGCCTCTCGCCAACGCGACCTAGCGGAGGACAGCGCCCAGGGTCCGTGTCAAGTCAGGCCAGCTCTGCTGCCCGGCAAGGGGCCTCGCGCAGACCCCCAGGTGCCAGGGAAGCGTCAGCCGTGACCGCACGCAGGGAGGACTGGCACCGGCCCACGTCCTTCTAAGGAGGGGGTCTCACTGCCTTGACCGCCGCAGCTCTTCAGAGAAGGCTCTGGGTCCCTGAGTAGAGTGGCGGTGCGGGTTGGGCACCGGCCATTTCGGTTGCATCAGAGCGCTCCCACACTAGGGCTGGACACGCTGAGTTCGCCAAGTGAGCTTGGGGTGCCTCATCTTCAGAGGGGGCTGCCGCTGGCATTGGAGGCTCCTGGGGTGCGGCCAGGCCAGGTCGGTCCGGAGCCACTTTGGGGTTTGGTGGAAGGAGTGCAGTCGGGCCAGACCCTGGTTCTGGCCTGCCGCGGTGGATGAGACGGCCTGCTGCTGCCCTCTCCCCACAGCCCCCCCAGAGCATCACAGGCCCCTGCGGGGGATTCCCGGACTGGGGTTCCTTTACTGGGCTCCTGAGTGTGTGGACACGATTTCCTGGGTAGAGGAAGCACTGCCTTCCCCCAGATGATGAGAAGGAGCCTCTGCTGAGAGCAGGTCCTGGGTGTCTCAGCTCCGTCCCACTGCTTCCTGACTTGGGAGCAGACCGCGTGTCTGGGCCACCCTGGCGCACAGATGCCCATGGCGTAGGTCGTCAAGTGTCCCGCGAGGCTTTCAGACTCCGGAGCTCTCCTCTCTGGCCCAGGGGTCCGTGGGCTAGAGCCTGGAGGCCTCGTGGACCCCGTGAACCTGCCCAACCCTGGTGTCTTTGGGCTCTCCTGCACAGTGAGGGCTGGGACCGGCTGATTGGGGAGGCTGCTGCAAGTTCCAGAAAGCTCCGCGTTTTTGCTTCCTGCCTGCCCAGCTTCTGGTGCTCTCACTGCAGAGATCGAGGTCCCTTCGTGGACTTCCTCATAGCTGCCTCTTCCTGCGGCCCCTGTTGAGCCGAGCTCACAGCCCCGAGGCAGCCCGGACCCCCCGACGCCCCCACTGGGCCAGCCTGTGGCGAGCAAGGGCCAGTGAGTGGCTGGGGCCAGCGTTCCGGCAGCCTTGGCCTCCACCTCTGCTGGTTTTCCTGGCGTCGAGGCCAGACCAGGACCTCCCGAGTCCTGGAGCAGCGGGCACTAGGTGCCCCAGCCTGTCCGCCTGGGGTCCGAGCCTCAGGCAGCCGGACCCTGCAGCCACTGAGAGAAGCCGCAGGGGGACGGGGGCTCGCCGTTCTTTGTCACTCCCTCCCCCTCTGAAGAATGGAGGTGACCCTCAGGGCCACTGTGACGTGTGATAGGTGTGCGGAGTGCCCTGGGTCCTTGCTGTGAATGGGAGCCCCTGAACACGTGCTCTGTGCCACCTCCTGCCTGCTTCTCGGCACACACTGAGAGGGCAGGGCAGGGGACGGAGAGAGCAGGGCGTGGGGCGAGACAGTGGCCATGTGGGGCAGGGTCTGTGTGACATCGAGCAGACTCAGGCTTCAGTGGAGGCAGCCAGGAGTGCCTGTGCAAAGGCACTGGGGCTGTAAGGCCAGCGGTCAGCGAGGCCAACGGGGCTGGGCGGGTGGGGTCACATGGAATGGCAGCGATTGGGGGCCTACAGGTCCCCAGGCAGGGCTGGCTGCTGCCTTGCCTGGGCCCACATGGGTGTGACAGGTCTTCGGAGGCACCAAAGCTGCGTCTGCTCCCTTGTTCCTAATGGAGAAACTGAGGCCTTGTCAGGTAGGCTCGGGAACTTCTGACCTTGTCTCTGGGGACCTACCCGCTTAGTCAAGGGCAATAGACCTGGGGTCTTAGGGCAGAAGAAAGATGCTAGTGGGGAGACCCCCCCGAGGAGTGCTGGAGAGGGCACCAGGGTGACAATGGGGACCTGGGGGCCACTCTGGGATCACACCCGTTGGCTCCACCAGTCCCCCTCAGTTCACGTGCCCTTCCGCAGCAGGATAGGTCGCTCACACTGCGTCTTGCCCTGTTCCCTTCCTTTGGGACTCGGCTTCCCTGTCCAGCTCCACGTCTCCGGGCCATGCGGCTTCTGCCTTGGTTTCCTCATCTGCAAGCTGGGGTGGTGGCAGACGTGAGTGTCCCCGGGAGAAGTGTGTCTGGGAGAAGTGCCTGGCCGGCCCCTGGCAGCAGGCCACACTGCACATTAGCCCTTTTTGTGAGATCTCAGTACATCAGGCGGCGGCTGTCCTCTTGGCCCAGAGCAGGCGTATGTTTGACGTCTGGCCTCTTCCTGCGGCTGCTCTGGGTCCCATTCCTCCCGCGTGCGGCTCGGCGGTCTCGGGGAGAGGGGCTGGGGTCCCGAGGGGCACGGGGTGAGCCAGTCTGCGGGCGGCTCTGCAGGCACACGGGGTCTCGGCTGGCCGGCCTGCCATGCTGTCGCCGCGGCCAGAGGCTCCAGCCTGGCGTGAAGCCTCGGCCTCTGACCGCCACCACCCGGGGCACCGGGGCAGCGCCCTCAACGCCATCCCTCAGGGGCGCTTCTGGCTGCAGGCAAAGGACGTGCAGTTCCAGTCGCCCGAGAGACGAGGCTTTGGAGCTGGCGCATCCCTGGGGTCTGGCTCCAGGCTTGCGGCAGCCCGCGTAGACACGGGGCTCTGCGTCCCCCGCAGCTCGCAGCCCCCGGGGCCGGGTGGGGCAGGAGTGTGCGCTCTGCTGCCGGGTCTGCGGGGCAGGCGGTCCACGGCGGCACAGGGGGGGCCCGAGGCGGCCCTGCCGCTGGCCATGTGGCCGGGGGTCGCAGGCGTGGTGAAGGCTGAGGAATGTGGCCTCTGGACGCGCACTTTTCTCAAAACAGTGACGGGCGTCGCACCAGGCCAGCCAGGCCCTTGTCCCAGGGGCCGGGGCTGTGCCTGACACGCAGCATCTGGTCCGGGGGAGGGACACTTGGCCAAGGGCCCCACGAGAAGTGCGACCATCAGACCGTGTCAGGGGCTCAGGGGACCGGTGGCCCCTTTGATGCTCCTGCTTCAGGGCAGGTCAGAGGTCACGGGGGGGTGGCCCAGGCACGGTGGCCGCGAGTGGTGGCCCCAGTTCCCCCAGCCACGCCAGGAGCACGTCAGTGTCCCCTGGGGCCAGGATCCCACTTTACAGATGGGAACCTGCCAGCCTGGGAGGGGTGCAGAGGGCTCCGGGCCGGGCTGGGGAGGTCAGGGGCGCTCTTGAGGACGAGGCAGAGCGGGAGGCTGCTGGCCGAGCTGAGTCCGACTCCCCCGCTCCCTCAGGGCCCTCCCGGTGCCCCGGCCTCCGCACTGACCGTCTCCTGCCCCCCCCACCCCCCCAGGCGCTGTTCGTGCTCTTCGTCTTGGCCTACATCCACATCGTCTTCTCTCGCTCGCCCATCAACTGCCTGGAGCATGTGCGAGACAAGTGGCCGCGGGAGGGCATCCTGCGCGTGGAGGTGCAACACAACTCCAGCCGCGCGCCCGTCTTCCTGCAGTTCTGTGACGGCGGCCGCCGCGGCAGCATCCCCGGCCTGGCCATGGAGCCGGGCAGCTCGGAGCCTGAGGAGGACGAGGAGGAGGAGCTGGCCGTGGACATGTTCGGGAACGCGTCCATCAAGGTGAGCTGGCTGGGCGCGCTGTGCCTGGGGCGCCTGGTGGGCCGCGATTCATCTGGTGGCGGGCCCCTGGTGCGCGCGGCCTGCTCCTGCTGGGGTGGCCTTGGGGGCGGGGGGTGGTACTGGGCCTTTTCCCAGCCCTTACTGGAAAGGGATCGGCCCATTTGTGGGGGCACCGGGGGCAGAGAGCACGGAGAAGGAGGCCCCTGGAGGCACGGATCCTAGCTGTCCCGGATGGGGTGCTGGGGAATGCCCTGTGCCTGGAGCCAGGCAGGTGGCTGCCGGCGCGGGCGGGGGTCTGGGGGATGTGGGGGAGGCCACAGCCCGGAGCGGAGGACCCGCTGAAGCAGCTCGCGGCTGGAGTCCCAGCCGGGCAGTCCCGGCTTCAGGGCGCTGCGCCTGCCCTCAGACGGCCCCTGGGGGAGCTTATAGGTCAGAGGCCTTCCAGCCCTGGAGATGGAGGGTGTCCCAGCGGAGGCTGGAGGCTGGAGGTCGCAGCAGCCAGGGGCGGAGTGCGTGTCCTCTGGGCGGGGCCGCTGATGCCCTTCCTCTTGGCCCTCCGCAGTTCGAGCTGGACATTGAGCCCAAGGTGTTGAAGCCACCAGGTGGCGCCGAGGCCCCAAATGACAGCCAGGAGCTCCCCTTCCCAGACACAACCACAAAAGGTACACCGCGAGGGGGCGAGGGGGCCGGCTCAGTCGGGAGCGTGCCACTCTTGATGGGGTTGTGAGTTCGAGCCCCGTGCTGGGTGTTGAGATTTCTTTCCTTTTTTCTTTTCTTTTCTTTTCTTTTCTTTTCTTTTCTTTTCTTTTCTTTTCTTTTCTTTTCTTTTCTTTCCTTCCTTCTCTTTTTTTCTTTCCTTTTTTTCTCTTTTTCTCTTCACTCTTTCTCCTTTCCTTCCTTTCAATATTTTTATTTATTTACTTATTTGAAAGAGCGAGTGAGAACAAGCACGCACACAAGTAGGAGGGGCTGAGAGAGTGAGACAAGCAGATTCCCCGACAAGCGTGGGGCTCTATCCCAGGGCCCTGAGACCATGACCTGGGTTGAAGGCAGACACTTAACTGATTAAGCCACCTAGGTGCTCTGGGCAGAGACATTTCTTGAAAAATAAAATCTTAAAAAAAAAACCAAACCAATATAGGGATCGCTGGGGGGCTCAGTCGGGGCAGCATCGTCTGCCTTGGGCTCAGGTCATGATCCCAGGGTCCCGGGATTGAGCCCCACACTGGCTCCCTGCTCGGCGGGGAGTCTGCTTCTCCCTCTGCCCCTCACCTCACTCGCTCCTGCGCGCGTATGCTCTCTTTTCCTCTCTGTGCCGGGTAAATAAATAAAATCTTTAAAAAAATGGGGGCGCCTGGGGGACTCAGTTGTTAAGGGTCTGAGTTTGGCTCAGGTCATGATCTCAGGGCCCTGGGATCGAGCCCCACGTCAGGCTTGTGTTCCCTCTCACCGTGTCTCTTTCTGTCAAATAAATAAAATCTTAAAAAAAAAAAAAAAAGGGGGCCCCGCGTCCTGGGCTGATCAGGTGTGCTCAGCACATCACATCAAGGGGGTCCCATCGGGGTCGCCCCCTGTGCAGCAGGTCTGAGCGGCCGCATCGGCCCTGCCTTCCTTTGCCCTTCTGTCAGCAGCCCGAGGGCTGGCTCCCTTCTCTGGGAGTCTGGGGGGGGGGGGGGCGTCCCGCCAGGAGCGGCCCCCCAGCCCCTCGGGGAAGGGAGCTGGACCGAGGCTCAGAGGCTCACGGGGCCGTCCGCACAGTGTGGCCGCAGGACGAGTATGCGGTGGAGTACTCGCTCGAGTATGGCTTCCTGCGGCTGTCCCAGGCCACGCGGCAGCGGCTCAGCATCCCCGTCATGGTGGTCACCCTGGGTGAGTGTCCCCCAGAGCGAGGCAGGGGGGCTCGGGGGCTCCCGGAAGCACTTGGGGCGGGGGGCCGGGGCCGGTCCACTCTCCAGCCGCAAGAAGCTTCCTCCGTCCCCGGCATCTTGGGCGTCAGGGTCAGGGTCACAGCGTCGCTGTCCCTTGGGTGGGGCCTGCCGGACACGCTGTCCTGTGCTGCCCGCAGACCCCTCGCGAGACCAGTGCTTCGGGGACCGCTTCAGCCGCCTGTTGCTGGCCGAGTTCCTGGGCTACGACGACATCCTCATGTCCAGCGTCAAGGGCCTGGCGGAGAACGAGGAGAACAAGGGTTGGAGGGGCCCGGGCCCCGGGTGGGGGCGGGGCGACGGCTGGGCGGGCGCTCACGGCCTCCCCCTACCTCCGGGCAGGCTTCCTGCGCAACGTGGTATCGGGCGAACACTACCGCTTCGTGAGCATGTGGATGGCCCGCACGTCCTACCTGGCCGCCTTCGTCATCATGGTCATCTTCGTGAGTGCCGCGCGGGCTGGGGGGCGGGGCGGGGCGTGGGGGGGTGGCCCCTCCCTGAGGCACCCCGCCCCTCTGGCTTGCAGACCCTCAGCGTTTCCATGCTGCTCAGATACTCCCACCACCAGATTTTTGTCTTCATTGGTGAGTCTCCCTGCCTGGCTGGCCGGGCGGGAGGGCTGGGCTCCGCCCCTGGCCCCCCCAGGCCCCCTGCCCACCCCGCCCAGCCGCCGGGCACCTCACCTGGTCTGCCCGCCCGCCGCTCTCTGCCCGCAGTGGACCTGCTACAGATGCTGGAGATGAACATGGCCATCGCCTTCCCCGCGGCGCCCCTGCTCACGGTCATCCTGGCCCTTGTAGGTAAGGACTCCTTCCTTCCTTGGGGCCCTGCCCGCTCTACCCACCCTGCCTGCACCCCCCTCCCCCGCCCTGCCTGCCCACCCCCGCCCCCGCATCCACCGCCCCCTCCCCCGCCCTGCCCACCCCGCCTGCGTCCCCCTCCCCCACCCTACCCCCCCCTGCATCCACCCCCCCTTCCTACACCCCTTGCCTGCCCACCCCCGCCCCCGCATCCACCCCCCCTCCCCTGCCCTGCCCACCCCGCCTGGTCCCCCTCCCCTGCCCACC
>CM052799.1:390476-428245 GCA_028533885.1 Nasua narica | reverse complement strand
GGCGGGGGCGGGCGGCGGGCGGCGCTCACTGTCCTCCCTGCAGGTTCTTCTACTTGTACCACTTCGCCTTCTACGCCTACCACTACCGCTTCAACGGCCAGTACAGCAGCCTGGCCTTGGTCACCTCGTGGCTCTTCATCCAGGTAAGGCCCCCTCGCTCCCCAGGGCCGTCTGGCCTGCGTGCCCGGGGCTCCGGCGGGGGCAGCGGGCCTGACCCCGCCCCCCTGCCCCGCAGCACTCCATGATCTACTTCTTCCACCACTACGAGCTGCCCGCCATCCTGCAGCAGATCCGAATCCAGGAGATGCTGCTGCAGACCCCGCCGCTGGGCCCAGGGGCCCCCACGGCGCTTCCCGACGACCTGAACAACAACGGGGGCACCCCGGCCGCCACCCCCGCCCCTGCTGGCCAGCCCCCTGCCCTGGTCCCTAGTGTCCCAGGCAATAGTGGGGGCCCCGGGCCCATGGCGGAGGCGCCCAGCTCTCTGGTGGCCGCCGCAGCTTCAGTGGCAGCGGCAGCCAGCGGGGACCTGGGCTGGATGGCAGAGACGGCTGCCATGATCACAGACGCCTCCTTCCTGTCTGGCCTCAGTGCCTCCCTCCTGGAGCGGCGGCCCGCTGGCCCACTGAGTCCTGGTGGGGGGCTCCCCCGAGCTCCCCAGGACAGTGCCCCCTCCAGCAACTCCCTGGCACGTGACACAGTGTCCCCAGCCGCGGGGGTGAGTGGGCCCAGCCCCGTACCCGCAGCCCCAGTGGACCTGCCCCCGGAGGTTGGTTCCTGAGCCTTGAGCAGCTGGCCGCCCGGTCCCTAGCCTCGCAGGCCCGCTGGGTCTGACCTGGCTGGAGCCCTCCTTGGGTGTCAGGGAGGCTGTCCGGGGGTTCTTGGGACTGCCCAGCCTGCCTTGGGTGGTGTCAGGGCTCATCAGGTTTGCCTGGAGAGGGGCTTCTCTTCCCCGGTGTGGGGCCTGCCAGAGGCCTGTCCCTGCTATGTTAGCGGTGGGCCCCCTCAGCCAGGAATCGAGGCAGGCCCAAGGGGGGGGGGGTTGGGGGCTCCATGGAAGGTTCTGGAAAGGGCTGGTGAACCGTGTGGAGTGAGCTGCCCCTCAGTAGCAGAGCTGGACAGGTCTCTAATGAGGTGAATGCCGGCGGGGGCCGCCCTCGCTGTCCCGGCCCGCTCCGCTGGTGCTCCATCATGCTCAGTGCCTTTTCCACGGCCCGTGGCCCCGGGCGTGTGTCCCAGGGCCATGGCCCCGGGAGGGCGGAGCTCACGCCTCGGGCTCGAGGATGCGGTATGCAGGCGCCAACATCGGGCCCGTGGGCCGGGCGTGGGGCTCCAGCCTTGCTGGGGTGGGAGTGGGACAGAGCTGGTGGCCAAACTAAATCACTCGGTGAGGAATGCAGAAGAGCGCTCATTCCATTCTATTTAATTGCAGTGTACGAAATTGTGTTTGTATATAGAATAAACTGTTGACAGCGGCGGCTGGAGCGTCTGTGTGCCAGGCAGGCAGGCTGGGGGGGGGGGACGGCCTGAGCTGGTCACGGGGTGCGTTCCCGGGGATGGGTCTCCGGGGCCTTCAGGTTCTGCGGAGCAGGCGCCGAGGCCGGTCCCCGTCCCCCAGCTGGGCCAGCAGCTCGCCTCGCCGCACGAGGGCCTGGCGGAGCCGCTCCCGTGCACTCCCGATGCGCTGCTCCAGCTCCTCCAGCTCGCCTGGGGCCGGGGGGCCGGAGGGCAGCACAGCCGGCAGGCGGCCATTGGAACAGAGCCAGACCGGGCCCTCGGGCGGCCCCGCCGCTTCCAGTTCAGGCGCCGCGGCGGGCTCCAGCAGGAAGCGCACGCGACGCTCCCTCGCCACGGCCCGGCGCGCCCGGGTCCAGCTCGCCGCGCCCGCAGAGGCTGCCGGTGTATCCTGCCGTTGGTCCTCCAGAGCCCTGGGGACGTGCGACAGAAGGGGCTCGCTCCGTGTCCTCTCCCGCCGCGCACACCCGCTCAGCTCCTGGGGTCGGGGTCCCAGCGCTGCGGAGCTGCCCTGTCCCGCGGGGGAGGGCTGGGGGCGGCGCGGGGGCGGGGGCGCCCCTTACCTAGGGCCTGGCTCCTCAGCTCCTGGCGGCTCTGTATTGAGGGCGCGGTGGATTCTCTGCAAGCCCAGACAGAGGCTCTGTCGGGAGTCAGGGGAGGCTGCCCCCGCCCCCGCCCCCGCCCCCAGCTCGCGCCGCCGGCCCCGCACCTGGCTCGTGTGCAGCCAGTACTGCAGCTTCTTGCCCCTGCGGATGCGCGGGAGCACCAGGTGGTAGAAGACGTGCTCGCCCAGGGAGCTGAGCAGAGCGCTGCCGAGCCCCAGGCAGAGCAGCACGAAGAGCCCCGAGAAGTGGTAGATGCCCACCTGCAGGGTCTGGGGCGACACGTGGGCACAAGCCCCTCACGGGCAGGCCCGGACCCGCGCGGAGCCCTGGCTGGGGGCGCGACCTGGGCTGACCCGGAGAGGAGCCTGGGGCTGCGGAGCCGGATTGGGAGGCCGGCCTTCCGCGTGGGGGGCCAGGTTTCCCGGGGAACACCGGAGCTGGGGTTCGTGGGAGAACCACGAGTGCACGACTCTGGGCGATGAGCAGGGGGTTGGCCACCTCACTGGAGGCTCCATGCAGGCTCAGGGCCCCCCGTGCCCTAACCCGCCCCGGGCCGGGCCCTCCCCCACCTCGGTAACGGCGAGGACGCGCTTCCCACAAGGAACCATCTTGTACCACTTGTCGTGCAGCAAGTCGATGAAACCGGAGGACTTGTAGCGGCTGATGAACTCGGACAGGTTGGACGTGAGGGGCGAGTTCTGAGGGAGTCCGATGCCGTAGCCTGGGGGAGGCCAAGGGTTGGCTTGGGGCCAGGCTGGGCACGGCCGCAGAGGAGCCGCCCCAGGGCCACTGGTCCCGGAGGCCCCTCACCCTCCATGGCGAAAGGCTTCCCCACGGTCAGCAGTTTACAGTCGGCGTCGATGGAGACCTCGTAGTCCAGGAGCGACTTGTCCATGATGAAGGCGTTGAGCTTGGGGGGGTCGCTCCTGCAGGGGTCGAGCGGTGGCGGGGAGATGCCGCGCCCCGCCCCGCGCGCCGGGTCCCGTCCGCCCCGCCCCGCCCCGCCCCGCCCCGCCCCGCCCCGCCCCGCCCCGCCCCGCCCGCCGGCCCCGCCCACACGGGCACCGCGCCCCGTCGGCCCCGCCCAGAGGGCACCCCCGCCCCGGGCCCCGCCCACCCAGGCGCCCGCCCCTCCCCGCCCCCGCTAGGCCTCACGTGAGCATGGCGACGCCGTGGGGCGTGGTGGGCGCGCTGTGGCGCCGCATGCTCGCGTACAGGTCGGGGAAGCTCTTCTTGATGTAGGCCTCGGCGCTGCTCTCCCACACGGTGCCCACGCGGAAGCCCTGGGATGGGTGGTGCAGCTGCGGGGGTGGGCAGCTCGTCAGCCCCGGGCACTCGGCCCCCGCCCGCAGCGCCCCGCGCGCCCTGCACCGTGCACCCTCTCCCCACCCCCGCTCTCACCCAGCTTCTCCCGCTGCCGGCCCGACCGGGGCCAGACCAGCTGGGGGCCCCTCTGGGCGCTGTGGGGTTCAGCGGCACCCCCGCCCCACCCACTCGACGCCAGGAGCTCCCCAGTCATGGTGTCACCCGACAGGGCCCACTGTCCCCCGGGGCAGGACTGCCTGCAGGAGAGCCGCTGTTCTAAATGCCTGCACATCCATTTCCGCGCAGACCCGGCCCTGAACCGCAGACCGCCTCTTCCCACCACGTCCTCCACGGCTCCCCTGGGCTCGCAGCGGACCCCTACCCCTGGCCTCCTGGCTCTGCCTGCCCCAGTCGGGTTGGCCCTGTACTCCCTCTTCTGCCCCCGAGTCTCCAGGAACCACTAACTGCTCAGCGCCCCCAGCTGCCCTCCCGGGCAAGTCCCGGGCCTCCCCGCGCTGTCCTGCAAAGTCCTAATGGATGAGTGAGCCGGTACACTGACGCATGAGGAGGCATGCGGCTACAGCATCCCCAAAAGCCAGGCCTGAAGGGGAGCCTCCGCAGCAATGTACTTGTGCTGCTCTCAGGGGGCTGCCGAGCACCTGCACTCAACCTAAGTTTTGAAGTAGTGACATGGGGCGAGTGGCTAGCACATCGGACAGCACTGGGTCTAGGTGTCGTCACCAATTTACAAAGGATACAGGGCCTGGGGTGCTGTGAAACTGGCTAAGCATCCCTCAGGACACAGCCCGACCCAAACTGTGGGAGCTGCTACTGGCAAAAAATTTCCCCAGCAATCAAATTTCTGGGACACAGTAAGTGCGGAGGAAGCCTCCGTGCAGTGTGCGCGCGTTAAGGACCCAGATTCAAACGAAGTGTGGATGGCAGGGGGGCGGGGCACCGGGAGAGGGGACCCTGATGTGTGTGAAAGCTTCCAGAGGGGGAAAAAAAAAAAAAGCTTCCAGAGTATTTATGGTGAAGTGACAAGGAATCCAGGGGCTGGGGCTGTCCTCGGGGAAACCTGGCTGGGAGTTGATTTTGGAGCTGGAGGATGGGTTCATTCATGGTGCTCACTGCTTTCTACTCAGGAATGTTCCATTAAAAAGAAATACATAGACTGCAGCCCACCTGTGCTCAGCTCACATCCCTCCGGGGCCCCGGGGCGAGGGTGGGCGGGTTCTGGTCCAGAAGGAACTGCTTTGGACACCCTGCAGGGTGCGCCCTGTGCTGTCCCCTCCCACTCTGCTCCTGCCCCAGGGCCTTTGCACCTGCTGGGCTTTCTCTCCCAACATTCCTCCCTGAGATCTACAGAAAAGTCTCTTGAATGTCACCCCCTCCCAGAGGACTCCCTCACCCCATTGAGAAGATGTGCCTCCCGGTACTTCCTGTGTCCCCGCTCTGCCTTATTTTCTCCCTGACACTTAGCCACCTCACACCCCATCCAGCTTGCTTGTCTCGAGTCCTGACACCTCCTCCTGCGGTGTGGAGGCTTCGCCGGTCTCGTCCCAGCTGGGCCCCCAATGCCTGACGCACCAAACGCTCCATAAACGTCTTCAGGAGCAGGCGGCCGCACGCGGCTGCGTCTTGGGACGGGAGCTGGGGGAGCGGGCGACCTCCCGCTCTGACCTCCAGGGCCCACAGCCGCCCACCTTGGGGTCATGGATCCCCGACAGCTCCAGAAAAGTCTTGTCCCCGACCATGACGGCAGCCAGGTTGGCCGTGTAGCTGGACAGCACGAGCAGGCAGAAGATGGCCCACAGGTTCATGAGCAGGCGGCCCGTGGGGCACTTGGGCGTCTTGCTGGACACGGTGCGTCCGAAGAGGATAGCATAGCAGAGGTTGAGGGCCGAGGAGTAGGAGAAGACGGTGGCCCGGTTCCGGCCGCGGGGCGTGAGGCCGTAGGGGCTGCGCCACTCGTACAGTGTGAGGAAGAGTGCGGTGAGGTGCAGGGCGGCGAAGACGCCCAGCCACATGGACCAGTGCAGCGGCCACATGAAGGCGCCGATGGGCGAGGCCGTGTCCCGGGCCCGCACCATGATGCCCAGGCTGGTGGAGAAGAAGGGGCTGCTGAAGTCCAGTACCTGGGAGCGGGCCGAGTTGATGCTGAAGCTGGTGACGGCCATGTGGGCCCTGCCGGCCAGCAGGTCCCCCACCAGGCCGGTCCAGCGGCCGTCCCGCAGGGCGCCGTACTTGCCGTCGCCCACGATGTACAGCTCGAAGTCGAAGGGCGTGTCGTCGGCCAGGCGCTCCAGCAGGTCGATGCAGTAGCCGAAGCAGCACCGGCGGAGGGCGCGGGGCGCCGAGCCGTTGGCCAGCGCGGCGAACAGCGCGTCCAGGGTGGCCGAGTCGTTGGTGCCGGGGGCCAGGCACAGCTGCCCCGCGGGGCACTGCCCGTCCTCGTCCGGCTCCCGGGCAAACACGAACGGATGCTCCACCAGCGTCACCACGCGTAGCTTGGGCCGGGCCCAGGCTCCCGGGGAGGGCGGGGGCTGTGCGGCTGCGCCCCCCGGCCCGGACTCCAGCCGCCCGGCCCGCCAGCTGCCCACAGTGGCCCAGGCCGGGGCTCCCCGCGGGTCCTGGCGCAGGCTCCACACTCGGAAGTGCCGGGAGATGTGCACCTGGGAGGACCGGCTCACCCACACGGGCCCCGTGCGGCCCCGGAAGGACGTGTTGGCCAGGAACCTGGCGGGTGGACGGGGAGCAGGGGGCCAGGGTCAGGCAGCCCGGGCTGGGGGGCTCGGGGGGCGGGGGACAGGAGCCCTCCCGCCGAGCCCAGCCCCCGCAGGGCTCGCCTCTCTGAGCACGCACCGGGGACCACGGAGGGTGCTGTTGCGTCCCCCCCACCAGGCCCCCTGGCCAGCCGGGCACCCACGCCATGAGCCAGTGACAACGTCTCTGGCCCGAAGCCAACGGCCGCCCACCTGAAACGCCCGGGCGAAGCCGCCTGGCGCTGGGACACTGTTTGCCCTGCAGGGCCTCGTGGGATCAGGAAGGAACGTGCCCCTGCCAGCCTCGCGCGTCTCCTTTCCCTGCCCTTCATGTTTCTCTGCGAGCCTGAGCCCCCCCTGCCGGCTCTGCGGCTGCCCTCGCCCTAAACCTATTGCCCGGCCAGGGGGTGCTGCCTGGTGTACAGCAAGTGCCCGGGCGGCTGCGTCCACGCCTGCCAGGTGGAGCCGACGGGATGTGGGGCCCGGACCCCCGCCCCCGCCGCCCGCACACCCCGGGCTCACTCACCCCGCCAAGAAGCGGCCGGAGGTCGCGGGCCCAGCCGGCTGCCGGTCGTCACAGTTGACCACAGTGGGCAGAAGGGCGCGCTCTGGCTGCGCCCGCGCGGCCTGACCCAGGGCTTGCACTACCAGCTCCACCGCGTCGTGAATGGCAGCCTCCAGTGGCGGCCGGGCCACCTCGCCCAGTGCCAGCAGCCCCAGGGGCAGGCCCTCGGTGGGCAGGGCCTCGGCGGACAGCGGCGTGCCCAGCAGCCAGCGGGGCCCGGGGGGCGCGGCCCGCAGCACCTGCTGCGCGCGGGCAGGGCTGCAACCGAGGAGGACAGCCGCGGGGGCGGGGGCCGAGCCCCCTGCTGGGGCCCCCAGGGGGGCCAGGCGTGCCTGCAGCCCCCCATCGCCTGTGTCTGGCCGGCTCAGGTCCAGCACCAGCTTCGGGGCCCTGCCGGCCCGGGCTGTCCAGAGGGCCACCAGGCCGGCAGGGTCCCGCACGCGGCAAAGCACCAGGCTGATGTCCTCCCAGGTGTGCGCCTGCAGCAGAGCCACCAGCACGTCGAGCAGCGTCTCCAGGGGGCTGGCCCAGTGCAGCTGGAGGTGGAACGGGTCCTGGAGGCGGTGGGGGGTCACAGTCAGGGCTGGCGACCTGGGACCCACCGTACCCTTCCCATGCCCATCAGTGGGTGTTCAATAAATAGATGTCACCTTCGAAACGACGGCATGCCTGCCTCCCCCGGCCCAGCCCTGCTCTAAACCCTCTGTCTCCCCACTGCCATCTGCACAAAGCCCAGCCTCCTTGGCCTGACATTCAGGGCCAGTGTCTTGCTCTGGCCACCCTGGTAGTGCCCCACTTTGAGGCTTTTTGCATTCCCCAGCTAGAATCTCTTTCTCTATGTCAGCCAACTCCTATACATCCTTCAAAACCCAGCTCCATCGCCCCTCCTCTATTCAGTCTTCCCTGGCAAACTGGGGATTTGAGGGGCCCCCTGTGCCCAGCGGCACCCAGAAAGTCCTCCTGGATTTGCTTCTAGCCTGTGAAGGTCGAGGTAGCTTGCCAGACCGCAAGCTACCCTGTGGTGTTGCGCAGGTGGGGACAGGATGTGGAGGGCTGGGGCTGCTGCTTAATCCCTCCCAAAAGACGGAGGTACAACGCAGGGGCTCAGTTCCTGGCGGTGTCAGCAGAGGGCGCCACAGGCCTGGCTTTGGGTCCTGCATCTTCCCCACAAGGTGGGGGGCAGGGGGGAGGGGGTGGGGACAGGGCACGGGGCTTGACGCGGGGACAGCCGGGTTTGTGAGACCCCAGGCCGCCTCCAGGGTCCGCGTCCCCCCTCCCTGAGAAGAAGGAAGACCTGGAGGGGGCTTCAAGGTGGCTTGGGAAGGTGGGAGGCCCCTATCCACCCCCAGATCCCTATGGCGGGCCCTCCTCGCTGTCCTGGAAAGGGATTCTTTCTCAGGGTAGCCCAGGGCCCTGTCAGCCACCCTCTCCTCCTCCTAATCCCGTCTTCTACTTATTCAGGCCCAAATCCAGGCCCAGGGGTGAAATGAAGGAGAGAATTAGCTCCAAAGATGCGGAGGGTCAGGGTCGGAGAGGTCTGAGTGACAGCCCCCCCCCCCCACCGAGGCTGGGAAGATCCAGCAGCAGACCCCCGAACTGCACCCCCAGAGGTGGGGCAGGGAGACCTGACTCCCGTCCCCGGCGTGGGGCCCTGCTCGGTGGGAAGTGGGAGAAGCCCTCTGACCCTGAAGGGACCCTGCTGGGCATGGGGATGGCTTCTCTGGCCATAAACAGACGGCGCCCCGGGAAACGGGTCTGACCGGGAGTTGGGCGACCCCCGAGGAGACCTCGTGTGGGTTTCGCCATCCCGGGTCCAGAAGCATCTCACGGGTCCCGCCGCTGGTTCTGGGTTCCCTCCCTCTGGGGGCATCCGGGGTCCAGGGGTCCAGGTCGGTCCCGCGAGCGGCCCGGGGGGAACTCCGTCTGGACTCCTGGGCATCCCCGGGGCGGGGGTGGGCTCCTGTCTCCGCGGTCCAGAAGTCCGCGTCCCGTGCGCCCCAGCGACTCTGGCGTCGGACCCCGGTCCCCGCGCCCCAGGAGCGTCCCGGAGCCTCCCTCATCCGGATCCCGGGCGTCCCCGCGTACCGGGGTCCCGAGGGGCGCGCGCGCCTCCCGCCGCAGCACGCTGAGCACGGGGGTCTCGGTGGCGGCCGCCAGGAAGTGCAGCTGCAGCAGCTCGGGCCGCGCCTCCGGGAACGCCAGCACCGCCGCCACGCCCGGAGCCGCCAGCGCCTGGCAGAGGCCGCGGGCCAGCGAGGCGGGGTCGCGGGCAGGGGGCGCGGCGGGCACCAGCTCCAGGCTCAGGTTGTGCGGCAGCCGCGGCGCCAGGGCGGCCCGGGCCAGGGCGGCGCGGACGCGGGCGCGGGCGGCGGGCGCGCGGGGCAGGAGGGCGCCCAGGCGCACCGAGCCCTCCAGGCGCGCCAGGACGCCGCACGGCTGCGGGTGGCCCCCGGCGGGCCCCGGCCCCAGCGCCAGCGCCAGGCAGAGCCACAGCGCCCGCATAAACTCCATCCCAAAGTTGCCCGCGGCGCGGCCGGAGCGACGGAGCGCGGGGTGCAGGCGCGCAGGAGGCAGGATCTCCGCCCGGTCCGCAGCTCGCTGACCCGCCCCGCGGGGCCGGCACCTCCCTCCCGGCACGCCCCCGCGACAGGCGCCCGCCCTCGCCCCTCCCGGCCCCCATGTCAGCCACCCACTAGGGAGGAGTGGGATCCACTCCCCAGGGCAGGAAACTGAGGCTCACATGGCCACGCGGCGGCGGGAGGGGTTGGGGTGTGGCCACTGCTCTTCCCAGCTCCCTGCCCGTGAGTTAGCTCCCCATTCTACCGATGAGAAAACCGAGGCTCAGCACCAGGAAATTTATTTTAAAGATTTTATTTATTTGACAGAGAGAGAGATGACAAGTAGGCAGAGAGGCAGGAAGGGGTGGGGGGAAGCAGGCTCCCCGCCGAGCAGAGAGCCCGATGCGGGGCTCGATCCCAGGACCCTGAGATCATGACCTGAGCCGAAGGCAGAGGCTTTAACCCACTGAGCCACCCAGGTGTCCCCCAGGAAGAGACTTTGTGTCAAATTCGGTCCCCACATCCGTCCCTATTCCACTCCAGGACCCCCCATACCCCCTCCAGCCTAAGAACCTGGCCCATTGCTGTCAGGGAAACTGAGGCCCAGGAGCGGTCAGTTTGCCTCCATGGTCAAGGGCACACAGCAGTACCACCATCTCCACGTCTACCTAGACCAACCCATTTGAGTGCTCTTACGTCCTGTGCACCCTGAGGAAACTGAGGTAGATCTTGTCTGACAGGGACCTACAGGGTGGACCTCCTACCTTCCAGCTGTGGGCAGGGACCTTGGAGCAGAGAACTCCTTCTCAACCTTCAGGACCCAGTGCCAAATGCCCCTGCTCTGAAAAACACTTACTGCTTGTCCCCAGAACTTCCTCCCCACCCTCTCCCTGCCTACAATTATCACATGCCGTCAAATTTTTGTAGGTTCTTCTGCTTCCTTTTTCAGTGGCCATCTTCCCCACTCAACTGTGGGAGGGCAAGAGGGGTTCTGGCTTGTTAATGCTGTCTCCAGGGCTTGCACACGGTGGGCAGTCTCTAATTGCTTGCTGCTTGAGCTCACACAAGGACACCGTCCACTGCTCCAGAAGCTTCCGCAGCCCCCTGCCATCTCCCATCCCCCAGGCAGGCCTTCTCCTGTGATCTCGGTGCCTGCTGGTACTGAACGACCCGGGTTCTTTCTGTGGAGCTAGCATACAGCAGGTGCTCGGTAAACAGCGGCTGAGCCGGGCCCAGCAGTGCCCGCACGGGCTTCCCTTGTTCCGCCCGCTCGGCCCGTCTGTCCCAGAGGGGCGAAGCGGAGAAAACCAAGATGGTCCCAAGATCCCTCTGGGCCCAGAGCAGTCCCTCCGGCACAGAACATTCCAGGGCTGGGGCGCCTGAGGGGCTCAGGGGGTCAAAGCCTCTGCCTTCGGCTCAGGTCATGATCTCAGGGTCCTGGGATCGAGCCCCGCATGGGGAGCCTGCTTCCCCCTCTCTCTCTGCCTGCCTCTCTGCCTGCTTGTGATCTCTCTGTCAAACAAATAAAATTAAAAAATAATAATAAAAAAAGAACACTCCAGGGCTAACGAGCGCCTATCCGCTCGGTGGATTCGTCACACACACACACACTCGGTGGATTCGTCACACACACACACACACACACACACACCCCTCCTTTTGGAGCCAGCACCGGAGAGGCCGGGCTACAACTCCGCCCAACAACTACAAGTGCCGACTGCCGGCCGACAGTACGGATCCCAGCGAGCAGCCAGTCAAGGGGGCTGTGCCGCCAGCTGCTGAGGCCACAGCGTCCAGCCGCCTGGCCAGGCCTCCCAGCACGGGGACGGTCCCCGACTGCTGGCCCCTCGCCAGCCGAGGCCAGCGTCCGGCCGGGGGCCCCTCGCACCAGGGAGCCCGCCCGCGTGCCCTGGTCCTGGCTGAGTCCTCTGCGAGCACCCGGGCCGCCTCCCACCCTGCGGTGACGTCCCTCTGACGGCAGGACTCCCCAGAATTAGCGACCCGTCCGGCTCAGGGATACTCAGTCAGCGGACTCCGCGACGTTGGTTCTGGGCAGCAGCCGAGCTGTCACAGGCAGTGATGAAGGACCTGGACTCTCCTGGGCCCCTGACCTGGGGTGGGCTCCCTGACCGCTGTGCCTCAGTTTCCCCATACCTACAAGCCGACAGTTGTTCCTCTCTCCCAGCTGCCATGCATATTAAACAAGTGAACACACAGAAGGTGTCTCCTCCTAATTGGGGTAAAATATACACAACCTAAGAGTCACCATCATGACCGTCTCTACGCGCACACAGGGAAGCTCGCTCGCACCCCCACCCCCCGGCTCCAGAACCTTCCATCTCCCCGCACGGAGACTCCGTCCCCGCGGAGCACGGACTCCCCACCCCCCTCCCCAGCCCGGGCGCCCACCCTCTCCTCTCTGTCTGCGGGGACGGGACTCCTCTGGGGCCCTCCCGGGAGCGGGGTCCTGCAGGGTGGGTGCTTCTGGGTCTGAGCCCGGTGTCCTCGGGGTCCCTCAGTTCTTGAGGCTGGACCGTGTTCCCGTGGGGCCGGATTGTGCAGTGTGTGTCCGTCATCCGCGGATGGACACCGCTGGGGGCGGGGAGGGGGCGGCCCCCTTCCGGTGGCTGGGAATGCACTGCTGTCCGCACGGGGCGCAGGCACCTCTCTGAAGCCTGGCTTCCATTCCTCCGGGGTGAGTACTCAGACAAGGACCTGCGTCCTGTCCTCGACAGGACAAGACCTGTCCCCATGGGGACATGCGGATTCCACATCCTGCTCGTGTCGCGTCCTCCCGCCCGAGGGGCACGAGGCAACGTCTCCTCCACCCGCCGTCCGAAGGGCGGCCTGGCCAGCACACACCGGACGCCCACAACCGTCGGGTGTCACTGGCATCTCCCCCTCTGGCCGCGGCCACTTGTGATTGGGGCTCAGACCGTGTTTCGGTGAGACATGGACACAATCCTCTGCCAGGAGGAGCGCACACCCTTTGCTGCGAGCCAGTCACCAGCCATGCCCGGCCTCCTGTGGCTCCCAGAGAAGGGGTGTCCCCTCACCCATAGGGAAACCGAGTCTGGGGCCCAGGGTGGTGTGTCCAAGGACGTGTGGTGACCAGAGGGGGACATCCGTGGGCTCTATGCCCTCCATGTCCAGGCACAGGCCCGCAGCAGGGAGCCCCACCTCCTCCTGCCCTGGCCGCAGAGGGAGCACAGGCAACCTTCCAGACTATGTAGGCATGGAGACCATCTGCATGGTGACACACCAGGCTGGCCAGGTGTCCCTTGCCGCCCTCAGGCTGGAGTCAGATCACAGCACCCCCACCACCCCAGAAACCAGGAACCCCGCGGACGCCTCAGCCCCCATCTGCGGGGCCAGACGAGCCAACACAGCTGGGGGCCTGACTGTGAATCCTCAGGGATGAGGGGCAGTGGGGCCCAGCACCCCCAGGCGTCAAAATCCCCAGCCCGTCTCAGGGCCCCCTGCCAGCCCCCCAGAACAAAGCACATGTCTCCTTCCAAAACGTTTAATGACAGAAGCCGTGTGGACAGCTGACGGCACAGGCGCCGTGGGGCTCGGGGGGCCCTGGCCGCCTCAGCCACACCTGAAACCCTCCACCTTCCAGGTCCCACTGGGTGAGGACAGACCGGGCCCAGCCCGCAGATGGGAACGCGGACACCCGGGTGCTCTGGGCAGGGGACAGAGCGCCAAGCCCCCAGCCGTGCGGGCGGCACTGTCAGGACCTGGCCAAGCCCCTTGCTGCCGCGACCCCCTCCCCATCCTGGCCTCGAGGAGCCGCTCTGTGTGAGGTGGGGCTTACAGCGTGAAGGCCCCATTAGCCAGCAGGACCCCTCACCTGGCTCGGATGGGGCAGCCCCTCAGAACCCCTCAGCGGCAGTGCGGCCGGACCCCCGGCCAGGGCGCAGAGCCCGAGGAAGGGGCTGTCCCCCAGCCCAAGACCACAAGCCCGGCATGGACTGCGGGTTCTGGCTGCGGCTGGTGCAGCACCTGCTGAATCACCCGGGTTTTCTGGGTCATTAAGCCAGGCTGTTAGCCAGGGACAGCTTCTGGAAGGTTCCAAGATTGCTTTGGGGCCCATGTTTCTGGGCTGGGTTCCAGGGGCTGGCTGGCTGCAGGTTGTGTCCCAGGGCAGTAGGGACACCTGGCCTCCCTTGGACCCATCAAGCCAACAAGAAACATGGTCACTGAGCTGTGTGGGCACAGGTCCCTCCGGAAGACCCCGGGCCAGGACTGGCCACCACCCGAGTCGGCTGCCCTGACTCCCGCTGGGGGACCCGTGGGAAGCCATCAGAGGAACCGGACCGCAGGGAGCACACTGCTCTGTCTGAACCACTCCCGCCCCCAGAAGCCTCCCCCTGCCCCAACGCCCCCTCCCGCCGAGGGTGGCCTGGCCCTCCCCGGGAGCCACCGCCCGGGTCAGCCGACAAGGGACAAGCCTCTGAGAAGAACCGTGGCTTCTCAGTCCTGCCACACGTTCTGCCGAGCGTGGGGGTCGGGGGTTGTCCCCCAGCACACACACGAGCCCGGAGAAAAGGGGCTTTTTGTCCTTTTGTTAAAAACAGAACAGCACCGAAAAGGCCACGCGGAACACGGGTGGCCGAGCCCCCGGGGAGCACGGCTCCTCGCGGGGGGCGGGGTGAGCGCTCCCAGCGGGCGGGGCCCGATGTCGGTGGGCGGGGCCGCCGGGCTCACTTGGCCGGCCGCGTGATGATGCGCGTGGAGAAGTCGAACAGGTCACGGTTGACCTTGCGCAGGTTCCGCACCTCGTCCTCCAGCTCGGCCACGCGGACCCGTAGCTGGTCCTGGCCGCCCAGGACGCTCTGTGGACAGACGGGGGCTCAGAGGCTGGGAGCCGAGGTCACCGTCCCCACGGCCATGCACAGTACAGGGCTCGGGGTGTCACCCGCCCGGCCCCCTGCCCACCTTCTCCATCGTGCTGCTCATCACCGCGTGCAGCCGCTCTGCCCGCTCCTGGTGGCTGGGCTCCGAGCCCTGCGACACAGGAGGCTCCGCATCAGCGCCCGGGGGGGCCCAGGGCAGCACACCCCTGGGAGGGAGACGCCTGCCCCACACCCGCCCACTGACAGGGAGATGGCAGTGTGGAGCCCCCGCCACAGGCGGCGTGGAGCCGGGGGTCTCTACCGAGGCCCCGGGCTCCAATCCCCACACTCCTGTCTGCTGCCTGCCGAGGACTCTGCCCAAAGAGGCCCGGGGGCAGGGATGCTCAGAGACCGAGGTTGGGCAGGCTCCCGAGAACAAGCCAGAGGGCCAGCCTGTGGCTCCAGCCCGGGGCACAGCCTGCGGGCCCGGCCCAGCAACGTAGCTGACGGGTGCCGCAGCCCGGAGGCGGTCTGTGTCCCGAAGGCCAGTGTCTGGGCACGTGTCCCTCTGCCGGCCGCCAGGTGCTCTGCAGGGCTGCTGTAGACACCCCCCCCACCCCCCCCAGGCTTGTGGCGCTCCACGGCTCGGAGCCTGCCGAAGACCAGGCACGGCCTACAGACAGACAGGGGCCCCGGGCTGGGGGGGGCGATGGGCCGTCCCTGGGGACTCCCCGCTCCGGGTTGGGTGCCAGGGGTACAGGTGCTTTCCGATCAGGCTGTGCTCCCGAACGTGCCCCGGGGTGCATGTCTGATCTGCACTTCCCGGGCCTCCTCCCAGCGGAGGGCGCCGTGCCCGCGTCAGCCGCCACCCTGACCCCCACCACACAATGCCCCCACCAGGCAGGCCTGGGGCCGGTGTCCCTGGGGCAGGGGCCCACCTGCTGGTGGAGGCCCAGGCGCAGCGTGAAGCCCCCACGGTGCGGCTCGTCCCCGTGCTCTGCACCCAGCAGGTGCCTGTTGAAGTGAGGCAGGGGCAGGCCTGGCCGGAAGTCAGAGCTCAGCATGCTGACCGGTGCCAGCATGATGGCAGCATTGGTCACGGGGCCTGCGGGGGGTGGGGGTCACAGTCACGGCCTGCCCCCCCCTGCCAGCCCCCTCCCCCCGCCCCGCGGCCCCAGGCACACCGGGAAGGCCACCCGCTTCCCAGATGGGAGGAGGAGCTGCTGGCCGCTGGCTCCAGGGCCATCTCACCTTTGAGGGTCACGGTCCTGATGCACTGCTTGCTCTGAGTGTCCCACAGGCGCACAGTCTCATCGTGGGAGCCTGAGAGCAGCACGCTGCCGTCGGTGGACACGGACAGACAGGTCACCTGGTTCCTGGGGACCAACAAGGTGACCCCAAGCCAAGAGCGAGGGAAGGGGCCACTCCCTCCCCCACCCCGGCGTCCGTGGCCCCCGCCCCCGCACCTGTGCCCTTTGAACACCTTCCCGCTGTCCTGCTCCAGCTGGAAGCTCTTCTCTCTCTGCCCGGGCTGTGGGGGCCAAGAGGGCCCATGAGCCACGTCAGCCCTGGGACCCCCGGAGCCCCAGCTTCCCACCCCTGGTCCCGCGGTCGCTCACCCAGGTGCAGAGGTCCACCTGGAAGATGGAGCCATCGCTGCCGCCGCAGAACAGGTGATACTCGGCTAGGTCCATGGTCACGGCCATGATGCCCACGTCGAAGAGCACGGACAGCAGCAGCTCGCCCGATGAGACCTCCCACAGCTGGGGGTGCGGGGGGGGGGGCATGGGACTGCAGACCCCCGGGGCACCGGGACCACAGCCACCACCCGCGGGGCCCTGGGGGCAGAGACTCAGCCTGCCCTGGGATGGGACTGGGCTCTCGTGCCCCTGACCCCTGCGTGAGCGGCTGCCCCCACCCCCACTGGCAAAGCCCCAAGGGCCGGGCTGCCCTCAAATCCCCCAAGGTCTAGCCAGAGAGCTGCCAGGCACAGGCAGCCAAGTGGGAATTTCCAAGCCGACACCGGCCTGGGCCATCCGCCCTCTGGACGTCCTTGAGGCCGGAAGCGCCAGGGGGATTACGAGCTGTCTGGAGCTGGCGGCCTGGGGGAAGGAGGCCGTTTGCGGGCTCAGGCTGGCCAAGAACCCGGCAGCTCCCAGAACATGACTCAGATCCACTTGGGGTGCGAGGGGTGGCCCCTACCTTCACTGTCTGGTCCAGGGAGGAGGTGGCCACCCGGGCCAGGGGCCCCCCAAAGCCGCAGTGCAGGTCTGTGATGGGGAGGGTGTGGCGAGACCAGACATGCCGGGGGGATGGGGTCCTGGAGGGGTCCGCCTGCAGCACGCTGTGCGGAGGGAAGGGGCCTCAGCGGGGGCAGCCCCCCCACCCCCGGCTTTCGGCCCCTCCCACCCTGCGGCCCTGGCCTGGCTCTGCCCACGGGCTCTGCGGCCAGATCCGGAGCCCGGGGGCCTAGCCTCTACCTGCACAGGCCCCACACCAGCACCAGGCAGTCCTTGCCCCCGGACAGGAAGTGGCTGCTGTCCCCTGTGAACTGCAGGCACGACACGTCCTGGTAGTGGCGGCTCAGGATGACCAGGAGGTTCCCTGTGGAGACCTGTGAGGGCGCACTCCGGTCAGGGCGGCCAGCCTGCCCAGGGGTCTGGAAGGGACACCCAGGCTTGGTGGGCCGTCCCTCCTCCCCGCTGTCCTGCCTGTGCCTGCTCCCCTCGTGTCCCCGAGTGGCCCGAGCTCCTGCCCCTTGTCCAGCCACCCTGACCTCTGAGTCCTGGGTGTCAGGTGGCCCGAGGACCCCTGTCCAGTGCAGGGCGAGGGACTGATGGCAGCACTGCCTCCGGGGAGGGCAGGGGCCCTCTGTGTGGACCAGAGTGGCCACACAGGAGGCTGTTGAAGGCGCGGGCCCCTCTGTTCGGGACCAGCTGGACCCGGGAGCCAGGAGCAGGAAGTCACTGTCTTCAGATGCTGCCACGTGGGGATGGGTCCGTGGGTGGGGCTGTGGGAATGGGGAGGCCCCGGGTGGCAGGGACAGGGGAGCCCGCACACCGCCTGGGCGGTGGGCTGGCTGTGAGTTGGACTGTGTTCTCCTAGCACGCATGTTCACCTCCTAGCTCTTGGGACCAGGCCTTACTTGAATAACGGGTCGTCGCAGGTCTAACTGGTTCAGACTAAGGTCACGCTGGAGTACGGTGGCCCTAAACCTAGGAGTGTCCTTACAAGAGGAAAACCTGGAGAGACACACACCCTCCCCCCCCGCACCGGACCCTGCTTTGAGGATTTCCAGCCTCCCTCCCGTCCTCATCTACACAGAGGGAGGGGGACAAGGGGGACAGTGGCTGATGCCTGAGTCAGGCCCTCAGCCTGAGTGGCCGCCTGGGATCAGCTGTGTGGGATGGTGCCCCCTGGTGGTCACCGTTCACACCGGCCAGGAGAGCTCCAAGGGGGTGGGGGAGCCAGGGCCAGAGAGGAGCACCCACCAGCAAGGCCTAAGATGCCCTCATTGGCAAAGGGGCACGGATTTCTGCCCGTGCCCCCTGCACCAAGGCGAGGATTCTTACCATGATGGCAACCTGTGAGAAACCCCCACCTCAGTTTCCCTCCCTGTATCAAAGCAACTGTTTCCTAGTTTTAGAATCATCCATCGGGGTTTAAAAGTCCCAGGAGGGAAATAACGAAGCCCCCTGACGTCTCTGCGGCGTTCTGAGACTTCTGGGGGGAAGGGCGACGGTCATCTTACAGGTTCTGACAAGCTCCGGAAAGGCAGAGTGTGACCACGTGTCCATCTTCTGGCCCCAAGCCCCCGTGGTCTGTGCGGGAGGTGATGTGGGTCTCCCCTACCCGCACGTGACCTACTGTTGGGGACGATGTGGCCTAAACATTATTTTTTTAAAGATTTTATTATTTATTTGAGAGAGAAAGCATGAGCAGGGGAGTGGGGCAAGGGGCGAGGGAGAAGCAGGCTCCCCGCTGAGCAGGGAGCCTGACGCAGGACTCGATCCCAGGACCCTGAGATCATGACCGAAGCTGAAGGCAGATGCCTCACTGAATGGGTCCCCCGGGGGCCCGTGACATGGTCTAATTAACCCAGCGCCCACAGACCACGTCTCACCACCTTGGTTTTCTACCTCCTCTTACCTCCCACAGGTATATGCTCTCTGCAATCCCCGCCAGGACATAGAGGCCATTGGGGGACGTGGTCAGACAGGTGACGGGCCCAGGACACATGATCTTCTGCTGGAGCTGGTCCTAGAGAGACAGAAGTCTCTGAGCTTCATGTGGGACTCAGGAGCGAGGGGACAGCGGGGAGAAAATTCCGAGGGAGCCAGAAGGAGAAGCATGAACCGAGGTGGTTTGAACAACCAGGCTCATCAAGGAGGTATCTGCTCCAGTCCAGGCTTTGCAGGTGGAAGGGGAGGCCTGCCGATGGTGGGATGAAAGCAGACGGTGCTTACTCTGGGGGCTGGTGGAGGCACGGAGGGTCCAGGAGGAGCCGAGAGCCCAGCGGCCACAATCCTGCCTTCCCTCAGGTCTGGCCTGTGGTCCTGACCCTCCGTTTCCTCATCTAAAGGGAAAACTTCCCGAACCACTGGTGCAGGCCACACCAGGCCGAGTGGGAGAACAGAGCTGGTGCCAAGACTTCGGCTGGCAGAACTGGGCGGCCGCAAACTTCACGGGCTGCCTTTCGAGGGTTTTTAAGAGGAGACCCAGGGGCCCTTATGGGGAAGGGCAGTATCTCCTTTTAGGGGAAACGAATGCATCACACTCCCGGGCCTCGGACATTCACCTTCCGAGACCAGGAGACCCACGGAACCTCAAATGAGCCCTCCCTTTAAACTTCGCGCCCCCAGGGCTCTCCCCACTTCCCCAGTCCATCGAGGACGGCGGCCCCAAAGACCAGCATCCCATTCTCCCCCCAAGGGAGCCACCCTCAGCCTTCCGCGTGCGCGCAGCGCCCCACGTGACCCCACCCGCCGGGTGCGCGCCTCCCTCCAAACCCCCAGACTGGCGCATGCGCAGCGAACCCTAGGCTCCCCGTCCCCACCCGGGTTCCGGGAGCGTGCGACCCCCACCGACCCTTCCCCCGACTCCACTCTCGGGCGCCCCGCGCTCTCTCCACGAAGCGCGGGCCAGGACGCGCGCCGCCGCACCTTCCGCTGCAGCTCCCAGGCGCTGATATAGTTCTTGCCCAGCTGCGCCGCCAGCAGGTACTCGCCATTGAGCAGCGCCAGGCCGCGGGGTCCGGCCTGGCCGCCGCGGTACGTGAGCAAGTTGGCGCCCGAATGCAGCTCCCACACCACGCAGCTCCACAGCTGGGCCGCCGAGTCCGTACACACGGCCACTTCCATGGGAGCCGCCATGTTGCCGCCTGCAGCGCCCGGAAGTGCGTCACGCCGGCGAGACGCGGGCCTCGCGCCGCGGGGCTAGAGCACCGCCCACGTCGTCCGGGCGGCTGCGCGAGCGAGCGGCGCTGACCACGTGCTCCGCGCGGGGCTCCCCAGAGACCCGGGCCTCCTCCCCCGCCCGGCGGCAGGCCGGGGGCCCCGCGCGGCCGGGGGCCTTGGGAGGAGGCCCGGCCCTGCCGGGCGCTTTTCACCGCGTGAGCCAGCCTGTGGTGCAGATAATAAAGGCCCGACCCGCGCGTGAAACACGTACGACGTGCGCGGGGACCCCCGCCCCCCGGACCCCTGTCCTGTCCGGGCGCTCGGCGCAGGCCGCCCGGGCTCCTCCGCTCACAGCCCGTCTCCAAACCGCGCCCCTGAAAAACGCGGAAAAGCTGGAACGCGCTCGGAAGGGGAGCCCTCGTGCCTGCCCCGAGCCGCCGGGGGCTCGCGGGAGCGGGCGCGCCCCGGGAGCGGGATGGAGGCCGGGGGGTCGACGGCGGGACGGAGCCTGGCGCCGGCCGACGAGCGGGGAATCCGCAGCCCCAGCCCCGGCCGCTGGGCGGCAGGCGCGAGCCTCCGACCGGGAGGCCGGACCCGGAAGGGGCTTCTGCTGTGGGCGCCGCGCCCAGCCCTGGGGCCCCCGCAGGAGCGGTTACGGGGTGGGAGGGGTGTCGCGGGGCCTGCCCCGTTTGGGTCCGGAAGCGGGGCTCCCCAGAGCTGCTGTCGCTTGAGCGGGGAACTAACCACTTGGGGAGAACGGTGGGCAGAGGAATGTGCAAAGGCCCTGAGGCTGAGCCTGAAGGATGGAGCTAGGCCTTGCAGGGCCTGTCCTGTCGGGCAGTGGGGAGCCTGGATTTTATTTTCCCCCCGGGGTGGGTGAAGGGGCCTAAGACACGGATTCTTGCAAGTTGGGGAGAGCTGAGTTGTGCGAGCCCCCAGCAGCTGCCAGATGGGGACACGCAGGCACGGGCCTCCTGGTTCAAAGACAGGTTGCAAGTAGAAACAATGGTCCCTGATTTCCACCCCCAGAACCAGTTGAGGCCCCGCTTGCTCAAATGTTTGTTTTTCCTTTTTTTTTCAAATGTTTTTAAAGTGGGAATAAGAAAAACAAAACACTGGGAGTGCTAACTTAGACTTTCTGAACATGGGTTTCCCCAAATCAAACCTTTGAGTGCTGAACCTGTGGCACTCCGTGGAATCGTCTTAGCACGTGACCACACCGTGTGGCTCCCAGGAGTGGGCCCAGGCGGCCTTTCTTCCAAACAGCAACTCAGGACTGGAATCAGCACCTCCCAACTGGGGAGCAAATCACAGTGCGGCTCTGGGCCTTAGTTTCCCCGTGCACACCACCGGGACCCCCCCGTGGTTGCCCACAACTATGGAGTTTGGGTCCTGGGTCTGTCTCTGCTTCCGGGAGGCCTGGAGGTTTACCAAAGCCTTGGGTTCCAGGACATGGGGCAGGCCCAGCAGACATGGGTTGCAGGGTTGTAAGCCTGGTGCCCAGAGGGCGCTGGCGGTGGGCACTGCGGCAGGCCCCCGGCGCCAGCAAGCACAGCTGGATGGCAGGCCTGGCCCCTCACAGGCCTCCTCCCCCGCCCCTGCGCTCCTCCCAGGAGGTCAGAGGTCACCCCACCCCCAGCGCAGCCAGTGTGGAATGAGGACAGGCCAGTTGTGTCAGCCGCCAGGACAGCAACCACGCTCTGGGGTCGTCTAGGACCACCCAGTCGCCAGACCTCCTTGGTGCTGGCTGGGTGGGCGCCTGGTCCCAAACCCGAGGCCGCGAGGGTGGGGCCGTAGCGGCGGAAGCAGGAAGGGGGAAACTGAGGCAGAGCCATTCCCTCCTCCCCCACTCCCATTCTAAGCCCTGAATTCTTCATTTATTCCTTTTCCATTACCTAGTACCTTTTTGTGAGCAGCGGGGACACCCTTCTGGCGCCCAGCCCAGGGGCGCGTTCCTCCCCCAGGAGCCCCATCCTGCACAGCCGCGGTGGGAGGGAAGGAGGATGACTCAGGTGAAAACCCTCTCCTTGTTGTGGCCGAGCTCGGAACCCTGGCTCCTTGCAGGCTCCCTCGGCTCTGCTCTCCAGGTGTTGAAGGTTTCCTCCCGGGAGCCTCCTTGGGCCTCCTCGCAACGGGAGGCAGAGGCTGGCAGGCTCCCAGAAGCTGGGAGCCACCATGGGGCCTGAGCCCTCCCTGGTGCCCTGGGGCTGTGTGACCTCAGGGCCTCCTGCGCCCCCTCTGGGCCTCTTCAGTGGAGTGAAGATGTGGACTGGCTGAGCCAGTTTGCAAGAAAGGGCCATTTTCCTTTTTAAAATTATTTCTTCCTTATCTCCTGGGGCAAGAGTAGGAAGCCCAGGGGGCAGGTGGACCCCTGTCCCCTCCCCAGGCCCAGGGAGGCTGGGACCAAGACGCAGCTGATTCATTTCTGACCGGAATGGAAAATGCTGCAGATGAAATGGGCCGTGGGGGGCGCGCGGGAACCAGCGGGCTGTGACGGGGGTAGCTGATTCTCCCTCACTCCTAGTGCAGCCCTGGGGGCTGACCTGGGCGGGAGGGACTGGCCGGGGCCCGCTGGGCCGAGCTGGTGGCGGGGCAGCCAGCTGGCAGGAGGCTGGGCTTACCCGCGGTCCAGCCGAGCTGACCTTGAGCCCGTCACACTCTGCATGCAGGGGGCACGAGGGTAAATGGATTAGACACCCCAGAAAATCTCTTCCAGCTCAATTTTCCAGTGCCAGTGTGGTTTGGGTTTGGAGGCAGAAAACACAGGATTTCCCATCCAAATGTGCTGAGCCGGGGGTTGCAAATGGCCCCCCTAGAGCCATTTTCCTTCTTAAAATTATTTTTCCTTTATCTCCTGGGGCGGGGGGCCGCTTTGGGGCTACACCTGCTGAATCATGAAATGTGAGAACGTGGCCCCAGCGGGAAGGCTGGTGGGGGACGAGGCTGGGTCCCCGTCTGAGAAGACTGCAGAGGGCCCGGTGCCCTTCTCCTGCCAGGTGTGGCCATGGAGCCGGCCGAGCCGAGGGGGCGTCCCAGGGGGCACGGGAGCAGGGGGTGACAGGCGCTGGCCCGGCAGACAGGGAAAGCGCTCTGGCAAAGGCCCAGAGGAAGGCCCAGCGAGGAGGGGACAGGGGCAGGCACACCCCCGGGGGCTTGGGTGCAGAGTAACAGTGGCCTCAGAACCCAGGATAGCAGGAATGCAGCCGAGGGGCCGGGGGACAGGCTAGGGCACCCCGGCCCTGCCACGTCTTTTCTCCCCAAATCCCCACTTTGCCCCGGCACCGCCCCCCCATGAGCTGATGGCCACACACACGCACTTGGGCGACCCCTGGCTTGTCCCCTGGGACGTTGTCCCTGCTGCAGGACGGTGGGGTCAGACCCTGCGCCCACTGCCCCCCCCCGACACACCCAAAAAACCACCACAGGAGGCATTTTCTGTTAAAAGTCAGAAGTGTTTGTCTTGTTTTAATATCTCATCAACTTTACAGGGTTACAATTGTCTTAAATATTTCTGAAGTTTAAATACAATCTGCATAATAATGTTATAAAATGTAAACTTTCAGTGTTCTTTTTCAATTTCGAAATCACACCCCTTTTTTTTCTTTGTTTTTTTCTTTTTTTTTTGGTCTTTTGTCCTTTTTTTTTTTTTTTTCCCTTTTAATACCTGAATGTTCCACAGAAACTGAAATCGGTACAGGCTGCCCTGGCCAGGGCGACGAGGCCAGGCCCGGCCCGAGGTAGAGTCGTTTAAACCTTTTTTTTTTAAAGTTTTTTTCACTTTAACCTGAGTGCCGGCGCAGTACCCACGCCGTGTGACGAACCCTAGAAAAACTGAAATTTCACATGTCAGGAATGAAAGGCTGAATTCATGTTTGCCAAGAAAAAAAAATGTAAAAGCAAAATCAAAGGGGGATAAAAAAAAGGACAAAGTGGACAAAAGTGATAAAAATGGGAAAGGGGGTGTACAAATGCAAAACTATGGAAAGTAACCTGCTGCCCCGCCCCAGCTCAGGGGTCCCATGGAAGATTCTGGAGGCAACACCTCCAGCAGGGGAGCCCCAGCGAGCCCCTCTCCACCCTGAGTTTGGGGTCCCCGTCCTTGCCACGTGAAGCTTGCTGGGGAGGGAACAGCGCACAAGCCAAGAGCCGAGACAGCTGCCCCCGCCCTTCCCTGCCTGGGTTTGCGTAAGGGGGCACTGCTCTGCACCCCAGAAAGCCCCCTTCCTAAGCTCCAGGGACAGGAGGGGCAGGAGGTTGGATGGGCGCCGAGGGCAGAGGCAGGGGAGGACCCCGCTCGCCAGCCGCCCCACGCCCCGCCCCCACCTGTCCCCTACAATCATCACTTGCACAGCAGGCCACACCCTGAGTTACATCCGGGAGGCCACCTGGCCCCCGTGGCACTACCCCGGTCCCAGCACTTGGACAGGCGCACGCACGAGCAAAGCGGGCCCACGGGCCTTCCAGGCGGAGGGGCCCCATGGGGTGGGGGGCGGGGGCGGGGGCCGGCCCGAGGTTTGGCATCGAGTCAGACCTGAGGTAGAAAGAAACGTGCGCAGACACCCCCAGCATGGGCGCGACCGGAAACCCCCAAGGCAGCAGCCGGGGCGCCCACGGGTCAGGCTGGGGCGAGGAGGGGGATCTCTGCGTGGAGCCAGATTGTGCTGGGGGGACAGAGACCCCCTCCCGCCGTGATTGTGCTGCTGCGCGAGAGGGAAGGGCAGACCTTTCCAGAAGGAAAAGCGGAGGGAGAGCCCGCTCCTAGAAGGCTGGGGGGTGGGAGTGTGGAACCTGGAGCTGGCCCGGACCCCGCGCAGCCCCCCACGAAGGGGAACCCGCCTCGGGGCCCAGGACCCTCCCCCTCGGTCTCCCAGGCGGGCACTGCCCCCTCAGCCTCGTGAGGCCGGGCCCCTGGGCCCAATTAGAGAATACAGGCTCGCGCCGGGAACGCTGAGTCAGCGCCCCCCCAGGCCCGCCCCAACGCCACCTGGTCCATGGGGACAGGGCGCGCGCCAAGAGGGCCCCCCGCCTGGGCCTTAGGCAGGCGGTGCTGCCTCGCCGAGACCACCGCCAGCCCCCAGAACAACCCCCCACCAGCCGTGTCCCCCGACACCCACCTTCTAACCAGGAGGGAGGATCGCGCAGAGACGGGTGCAGCCGCGTTACTTTAGGTGCTGCGGGGAGCTGTGGCCCCAAGCCGAGGGGGCCGAGAGAGAAGGAAGGGACAAAGTTACAGAGAAGAGAATAGAGAGGGGGTGTTCAGGATGCCGTCGCCCCAAAAACCTCGCCCTGAGCTGAGCCCGGCTCACCCGGTCCCCCAGTACTGATAATCTCCTGGAGCAGTCCCCCTGCCCCCCGAAGCCCCCCCAGGCCACATTCATCCCTGAGACAGGAGCCTGAGGGGGCTGCCGTAGGTGGAGCCCCCTCCCACGCCCAGGGCCCTTCATCCAGCCCGTCCTCCTCTCGGGTTAAGACTTCAGTCTGGGGGGTGGGCAGCATGCGAGCACAGCGAGGGAAAAAGGACCCCAGATGCCCTGTCTGCCCCCCCAGCATTCATGCCCCCCCCCGCCCCGCCCATAGCACCTGAGTTCATCACCTGTCCTAGCCGCCCGCCGCACCACAGGAAACACACGAAGGAACCCAAATCAGTCATGGGAAAATAGAAAGGGTATTACTTTTCTTTTTCCTTTTTTTTTTTTTTGTTGTTTTTGTGTTTTTTTGCTTTTTCAAGTCCAGTTTCCCTGAATGAACACAAATATATAGATATATATATATCCTTTTCCTAAGGTTTGATTCCTCCCCCAAGAATAAAATAGATTATTTACAAAACAAAACCCCAAAACCTCTTAAAAACCCTATAGATCTTGAGTATCACTGTTTCTTTAAAAAAAAAAAAAAAGTAGTTCCCAAAAGCAACAAGAAAAAAAAAGTTTCAGCTGATCTTGGCTCAGGGGTTTCATTCAACACAAGGAGCTGGGCGTGGTGAGTGCGTGATGAATGGGGGGAAAAAAGGGAAAAAAAAACCAGACAAAAATGAAAACACACAGTGCAGAGATGTATGAGGTAAACAGGATCGGCCTTCCATGGCAACCGGTCCGCACAGGCCCAGACCCCAGTTACTTGGTCCAGCTGCAGCCCTCGGAAATACGTGCCCCTCTCTCCTCTGATTTCCTCTGCTGTTCTCACAAGTCACGTCTCTGAATGTCTGAACCTGAGTAATTCAAGTGTTCCTTGGTTTTCCCCTGTTTATTAAATTTTCTTTATATATATATATATGTATATATATTTTTTCTTTTCTTTTTGGCGTTAGCTGTGGCTCCTTTGTGGATACCTCCCCTCCCCACCCGTATCTTCCGCCAGCCCGGCCCCTGCGTGGCCCACCTCGACCCCCGCCCCCCGCCCAGGTGGGCTCCTGGGGCTGGGGTGGCGGGTGGGGAGTGGTGCGGTTAAGGCAATGAGTTGTTTGAGGTAGAAGATGTGGCAGGTGTGGACAACCCCGCCGGCCCGGCCGGCCCGGCCTGGCCGCCGGCGCTGCTGCTGGTCCCGCTGTTCCCTCCCCGGCCGCCGCCGGCTTTGCTGGGAGCTGGGGGCGGCGCAGGCGCCGGTGGCTGAGCAAACAGCACTCCTAGTGCGAGGACAGGAGGAGAAACACATCATGTGGTTGCAAAGACGACGCGGCAGGCCCACAGGACTCCCTGAGCATAGACCCCTGCAGAGCCACCCAGGGCCCCGCCGGCCCACGGCAGCCACAGCCCTTCTGTCCCTTGGTGGCGCCTTCACGGAGCAACGGAGCTGCTCAGCGTCCACAGCACACCCTGGTGTCCCCCAACGAGCTACCGGCTGGCTACACCGTGTTTCAGAAGGAACTTGGGACCGCCGCTCGGCCGTGGGAGAGATAGAACAAAGAATACGTCCTTGGGGGCCCTTGCTATGTGCCCAACACAGGGGGCCGGCTCACTCTGGTCTCGCGAGGGCAGGGCCCCGCCGCGGGGGCCTTGGCAGGGGCCGGGGCAGCACCAACCCAGGGCCGAGTTAACGGGAGACGAATGCTCAGGGACAGGGTGGGCCCTGCGGGTCCTACCTGTGTACATGATCCCGTTAATCTCCACTGACATGCTAATACTGTTGCTGCCATTGGGGCCGGTCAGGTTCGCGGGAGAGTCCTGGCGGCTCTCACAGGCTGCGGGAAGAAGAACACTGCCGTCTGTAGTCATAAGCACATCTGAGGGGGGACCTGCTTCTGTCAGCGCGCACAGTAGGTGCTCAGTAAATACTTACTGAAGAAAAAGATATTTGTTTAAAATCTGCTTTTCTCACGATGGTAAGTCTGCAGCTAGGTCAGCACCCCCAAATCATCTCATTCTTTTTAGCAGTCACACAATAGTCCAGACTTGACTTGTTCCAGCCCCACCGACGGGGCATCTGCACCTAGCTTTGCCGGAGATAGCGGGTGGAATCCCCAGGCCATAGGGCAAGAATGTTTTCTAGTTTAAGAAGAGATTGCCCAATTGTCACTTGTTTACACTCCCAGCAGCAGGACTTGGTAGGGACATTTTCCCACATCCCGACCAACATTTGATATCGCCAAACTCTGATGGCTGAAAAATGGTATCTCCTTGTGAGCCTGTAGATCCCTGGCTCAGCTTTCCACAGGCATTTTCTACTAGTCACAGCTGCCCACTTCTTTAATTCATTTTATCACTTTCTTTTTCTTATTGATTTGTGGGCACTCTTTACATATGTTGGCTACGAGGCCCTAATTTTGCTGTATGGGCAGGAAGCAGGGAGGGTCTGGGCACCTGGTGGGTACCTTGGCTGTTGATACGAATGCTCATGGGCAGCTGGGCTGTCATGGCCAAGAAATTCTGCTGCAGTGCCCGCTGCACGAGCCGGTGCTGCTCGTCCGCCACCAGGGCCATCTTCTTCTCAGGAGGCTCCCCGGACTCCAGCTTCTCCCGCAGCTGCTCTAGCGCTGCAGCCTGTGCAGCCACGGCTGCCTGGGCTGCCGCCGCTTGCACGGCTGCGGCCTGGGCTGCCACCACGGGGTGGCCCGCCAACGACACTGGCAGGCGGCCGGGGACCGTGATGGGGATGGCCGAGTCCTCCTCTAGACGGGAGAGAAGAGGCGTTGGCGGCCAGAAGGGCACCGAGGAGCCTGGTGCTGCCTTCCCGCCGGGCAGGAAGGTGGGGTGTGCACGCCCTCTCTGGGGAAGGGGCGAGGCTCTGGGACACACACACCAGTGTTGGGAGCCCTTTCTGAGGTCAGCCTGGTGTCAGAAACCGGCGAAGCCAGAGGAGGGGACCCAAGCTCCCGGCAGCAACAGCTTTGCCAAGGCCGCAGAGCTGCAGTTGCCGAGCCGGGTCTCGAACCTGGGCAGCTCGGCTCCAGAACCAGTCCCTGCCCATTCCCCGGCCTCTGTGGTGGAAACCAGGGTCCCACCCTGACCCGCTGTCTCTTCTTTTCCCGACTCCTCCCCCGTGTCCTTCCCCAGGCCCTTGGCCAGAGGCTTTGCTACACTCCCTGCTCTGCCCCCTCCCTCTGGCCACAGTCGAATGCCACCACCTGTTCAGGGCCCCCCTGGACCCTTCACCGGGGCCCCCGCGACTGCATATCGCTTCCCGGCTCCCTCCCGTCAGGAAGGCTCGTTCTGCCCCCGGCCTCGCCCCAGCGCCAGCGCCAGCCTCACAGGCCACAGGTGGCTGACGAACACGGGCGGGGACCCCCGAGCTCCCCAGGGGTGGGGTGGGTAAACTGAGGTCCACAGAGGACTGAGCAAGTGGACATTAGGGAGACCACACTTGCCTCAGATATGAGCAGCCTAAACTGTGGGGATCCCCCGGACCCTCAGGCCACCCCAGAGGGCAGGGGGTCGCAGCCCGTGGAGCAGAGGTCACTCGGGTGACCCAGCCCGAGGCACGGGGCCATATGCACACTTAGTGCCTCTGTGTTAGGAAGGCTTCAGAGGCTCAGTGGGAGAAGAGGCTGTCATCGAGTGGTGGCACTGGCCGCGGATGGGGGGCTCGCTGGCGGACGCCCAAAGGGCCCACTGCCCACTGGGCTCGGACGCACTGCAGGCTCCCCCTTCCACAAACCCACAGGCACGGGGTCACTTTCCCCACAGTCCCCGGCCGGAAGCTGGCCTCAGGACACACCAAGCACTAGCTCTGGAATCGGAGAAGGTCAGCCCGATAGGCTACAAGGTCAAGGCACCTGCCAGACGGACACCGTGTAGAGAAGGCTCCAAAGCTCGCAGGGGAAAGCATACAGCAATCGCTAGTAATGTCTGCTGGGGGGCGAGGGACTGGAAACACCCCCCACGACAAACATGGCCACATTATTGCAGGCTGACCGAGGCCCGAGGACACCGTCATTCCTCAGCACCGCCTGCCACAGGGCTAGGAAGAACCTGGCGCTCAGTAAACAACGTGGGCACCACGTGGACTGGGAAGACGGGGGTCGGCTAGTAATGTCTGCCGTGGGCACGGACGGGGACAACTGTGCCCGCTCTCCGACCCGCCGGCGGAGGCCCCTCTGCCCGCCCACGCGGGGCTCATCGTCCCGGGGACCTGGAGGGGGAGTGGCGGCCCGAGTCCCCTCCGGGGGCAGAGGGCCCGGCCGCGCCCGGCGAGCTCAGGCCCCAGGCGCGGGCGGCCCTTACCTTTCTTGATCTTGGGCGCGGGGGCGATGGAGCTGCCGTTGGTGCTGGCGGCGAGGCCCAGGGAGGGCACGGGCAGCTTGGGCGAGGACAGCATGCCGTGGGCGCCGCCGGGCGAGTAGGCGAACAGGGAGCCCCCGAAGCTCTGGCGCCGGCCCTCCCGCCGGTTGCTGTCGATGGCGGCCTGGAGCTCGTTGGGGTTGCTGAGGCCGCGCTTCTCGCACTCGTAGGGATACAGGTACTTCATGTATCTGCGCGGGAGGCAGGCGGTGAGGGTGGCGCCCGACCCGCCGCGCCGTGCGGACCCCCGCCTGGACCCCCGCCCGCGCCCGGGGCTCCTCGGGCCACCCCTCCGCAGAAGCGGTGACCTCGGCCGGCCCCTCCGCGCTCCGCGCCCGCCCCGGCCGCCGGCGCTCACTGGGTCCGCAGGGTGAAGGCCGCGCTGGTGATGGACGTAGGCAGGTTGAGGCCCTTGGTGATCTCCCGCCACAGCTTCTTGTTGATGACCTCCACCAGGCCGCCCTTCTCCGTCACCAGCACGTACAGCATGAACAGGTCGAGCACCTGCTTGGCCATGATGGGGATGCGGTTCACGGGCGTCCCTGCGGGGGGGGGGGGGGGCGCGGGTGAGCAGAGCCCGCGTCTGGGGCCCGGCCCGGGCCGCGGGGCCGCTGTCCTCTGGGGGCGTCCTGGGCGCTGAGCCGCATCCCCGCCCCACCCTCTCGGCGCAGGCAGCACCCCATCGTGACGACCACAGGCGGCCCTGAGGCGGCCCTGTGTCTCCCGGGGGTAGGGCTGCGGGGCCCCCCCGAGAGCGGGCGAGGAGGCCTTCTCTCCATCAGTGATCAGCGCTCCCGGCTGCTCTCACCTGGGGTGCAGGGATGGGGGCGGGCCGCGGGGCCACGGGGGCCACGCAGCAGAAACTCAGCCTGTGTTGTCCCCTGAGCCAGCAAGTGCAGCTGCCCAAACAATTCTGCTGGTTCCCAGGGGCCGCCGCCCTCCCGCCGCCCTCCCGCCGCCCTCCCGCCTCCCGTGGGCCTTGCAGAGGGGAGGAGGCAGAGCTCCCTTGGGCCACTTTGCAGCTTGGGGGGGGGGCAGTGGGCGGGGCCCGGGAGGGGGCTGCTCCCAGCAGATGGGCCTGGTCCCCCTTTCCACCCGCCCCGTCCCCCTCATGCAGGGGCCCTCAGTTCGGCCTGCACGGTGCCTTCTAGGGGTGGGGAAGCCCCCCTCCCTGTAGACCTCTCCCTGCTGCTGAGTCTGAGGCACCGTCTATGGCCCCCAGCTGCTTTCCTGTCACCCAGGGCCCCAGCTCGGACCCCCTGGCGACCAGCCTGGCACTGGGCCTGCGTCGCGCACGCCTGCGGCCCCCCAGAGATGGGCCAACGGAGGCCCCGGCCCAGCTGGCCCCCTGGAGCAGGAGGTTCCAGAGCCACCTCCTGTGACTGTGGCCACGTCCGCCCTTTCCAGGTTTCAGAACCCCCAGTAACAGAGGACCACCTGGAGAGGGCGGAGGGGGTTGGACCCCGGACCCTCCCACCCCTGCCCAATTCCATTTTTCAGCACAAGAGGGAGAGAGGAAAAGGCAAGCCCCGTGTCAGGGGCTCCCCCAGCGCCCGGCCCACCCGGGACACTGGTGTAGGTTGCGCACTGGGAAAGAACAGAAAGAATCACAGGGAAGCTCCTCTGGGGCCCCGCGCCGCGGTCTGCAGCCGGGCTGGATCGGATGTTTACAGAAGGAGCAGGGCGGAGAGCAGAGAGGCTCGTGGAGGACGGGCCGTGGGGGCAGCGGGGCAGATAAGGAAGGGTGGGGAGGTCTTCAAGGAAACACCAGGAGGGGGGTGTGCAGGCTGGACCCCTCCCGCATTCCCAGCCCCCAGAGAATCCTGAGAGGCCTTTACTTTGTGACATGGGAAAAGAAAGAACTTTCTGAGTGAAGAAGGGCTTGTGGGAAGCAGGACATGGTGTCTGTGGGGCTAGGGGCATGCGCCTAACAGACCCTCAGCCCGAGAGGCTGCCGGTTACAGAAGGCGAGGACCCAAGGAGACAGCAAGGGAGAGGGGGACTTGGGGCTGGGTTCTGAAGGATGCGTAGGAGTTTGTTGCTCCCTGCCCTCCAGGGAAGCCTGGCTTAGCGAGAGGCAGGGCCGGACTCAGACCGTCAGAGCCCTGAGCGGCTCTGGGCCCCACTGGTGTGCCTGGGGCCTCCCCACCGTACCCATACCCAAGGGCCGCTCACCATACTTTTGGAACCTGCAGGACACCAGGCCCAGGCTTGGGCAGGATGGGAGGGCTCCTGGCCTGGGGGCTCAGTGCCCCCCTGCAGGGTGGGGGGGTGGGGGGCTCCCGTAGGTATGGATGTGTCGATAAAGAGAGTGGGGGAGGATCTCTCTGACCACATGGTGGGCAGTCGGCCCTGGCTGGGACTGCTCCCAACGATAAGGAGGGGCCCCCCACCCCAGGACTGGGTCTGGATTCCTCTGCCCCGGCATGGCATGGGAGGGGTTAATGGGGAGGCCGCGGCCCCTCCCCTTTCATCTCCTTCCCTTCCGGCTGGGCCTGTGTTTACAGAGGCTGCTGCGGAGGGAGGGGCGCGCAGAGGGCCCTGGACAAAGCAGCCAGCGGCCCAAGTGGACCCTGCAGGACCCCTGCCGGCCCCGCCCCTTCCTGCCTCCAGGGCTCAGAGGACACATCCCCTTGCTGGGCCTCAGTTTCCTTCCCTGAGCGGCAGGAGCTGTAATGACTCCCACCAGGGGGGCTGGTTCGGTCGGAGGGAGCAGCCCCTCGCCGCAGCGGGCACCTCTAGAACCCCTCCCCCAGGTCCGTCCATCTGCCCGTCCAACTCTCTGGCTCGCGCAGCCTTCCTGCCGCCCCACGTCCTCTCGGGGCTTGAGAGGTAGTGAGCGCCCCAGATGCCCTCCAGGGTCCGGGTCTCGGTTTCCCCACCAGGACCCCCACGCAGACCAGTCCCTGCTCCCCGAGCCCAGGCTGGGCCACTTATGGCATCCGTCTCACCCCAGACGCCGTTGGCACCCGGCACGGCTCGGGTTCCGCCGCGCGGTGGGAACCGCTTCCGGCCCACCCCACAGGGAGGGTGCTGAGGCCCGGTAGGCGCAGGGGAGGGGCCGGGAGCTTCTACTGTCCCAGCGCCCGCTGCCCTCCCGGGAATCCAGCCCTGCTGCCTGCAGGCCAGCTCTGCGGCAGGAGACCCTAGGGGCGGTGGGGGGCCCTGGGGGGAACCCCGTCACACCAGCCCTTGGATGCTCCCAGCTGTGGCTCCCCATCAGACGTGATGGCCACGCTCCCTGGGCCCCTCGGCGGGCGGCCTCACCTCGCTTCTGCATGAAGCTGAACAGGTCGTCCAGGAATTCCTTCCTCTTGGGGTCCCCGTCCAGTTCGTAGAGCTGTGGGGTCAGGGAGGGGACGGGTCGGTCAGCGTCAAGCCGGGGTGCGGGCGCCGCGTCCCCACTTTCAGATGAGGATGCCGATCCCACGTGCGTCCCCAGCAGCGGCCGCCACCAAGCCGTACCGCGGGCGGCTTGGAGCCAAGGGCAGCTGCGTCAGGGCTGAGCCCCCCGGAAGCTCCGGGGCACGGTCCCTCCCGCTCCCCCCAACCCTGGGGCCCCAGGTGCCCCTCTAGGGTCGGCCTCTGCCTCTCACGCTTCCTCCGCATGTCCTGCAGGCCGCCCCGTCCGAGGGACCCGATCTCCAGCGAGGCCTCGTTCTCGGGCCTGGGAGTCGGGTCTTCAACCCGTCACTTGGGGACACAGTTCGGCCGAGACACACGGCGCCCAGGCCGACGGTCGCCTCACAGCGGACGCATCTGGTGCTGCCTGAGTCACGTGCTCGCCTTTGCTCCCGAGACGTGGCTCCATTTTGTAGATGAGGAAACCGAGGCCCAGAGGCAGGCACAAATCCCGAGCTGGGGAATGTCAGGGCCTCTGCCCCACACTCTGGGCACCGGGTGCGGGGGTTTACCTGCCCCTGGTGGCCAGGGGGCCTGGACGCACGGACCCTCAGCTCCCAGGAGCGGGGGGTGGGGGGGTGGGGGGTGGGGGGGGGGTGGGGACAGCAGCAAACAGCAACCTTCAGATTAAGCCCTGGGGACCGGCCCAGAGGGATCAGAACTGTGGGGGGCCTTGAAACCACCCATCGGCCAGGCTGGGACAGTCCCTCATTAGGGCCCGAGGACACGCCACCGCCCAGCTCCCTGGGGCCTGGGCAGGCAGCAGGGCCCCCGGGGCTGGCCACCCCTCAGCCATCTCGCTCCTCTCCGGGCTGGAACGGGGAAAGAGTGGGGCCCCGGGCACAGGCCGGGGTGGTCCAGGCTGGGTCTTTGTGTCTGCCCTGCCCCAGCCAGGCCGGCCGGCCGCATTCCTGGGCTGATTTATGGTGGTCTGGGAGGCCCCGCACTTCCCCCTGCCCGGGGGCCTGTGGCCTGCAGGTATGCCTCCCCGTGGGCGACCCGGCCCCTGCCCCCCCCCACGTGGGACTGCACGTGCTCTGGCCTCCCGTCCGCCTGGCCGCGGGGCCTTCGTCGGGCTCGTCACTAGTGTCCAGACGGGCCAGCCACAGTGGCTGCTGCGTAAGTGGATGTCTGACCGGCCCCATCCGCTCAGCCCCAGGGGGAGCCGGGGCGGCAGGGGCCCCCGAAGTCTCCTCTACCCACGCCTCGGCCCGTGACCTCACCTAGCGGGGTCCTCGCGGACGTCACCTGCTAAGAGGAGGCCGTACTCGGGTAGGCTGGCCCTTACCCGACCACGAGGGTCCTTACGGGAGGAGAGCCGGGGCCCAGGCAGGGCGGAGACCTGGCCACGCCCGATGCGGGAAGGGGCAGGAAGGACCCTCCCCGAGCCTGGCCTGGATCTCGGACCCCAGCTTCCAGAACGCGGGAGGACAGAGTCCTGCTGCTTTCAGCGCCCCCCCACTGTCCGTGGTCATTGTTACGGCCACTCCCGTGGGGCTCAGTGACCACAGGTCCCTCCTGACAGGGCCAACGCCTCCTGTGAGGTCCCCGCCCGGCCGACGGGCCGGGGGTCCGCCCTGCCAGAACCCTCCCTGGACCCCGTCCCCAAGGAGACCTCGGTGCCCCCGGCGCCCTGCCCCAGCTTTCCCTCCCTTTCGCAGCAGCTTCACCCTGAGCTGCCGCAGCCGTCGGGACACCCAGGTTCCAGGTGGGGAAACTGAGGCTCAGGACAGAGACCCGGCAGCAGGGCAGCTGTCCTGGCCGTTAACCCCCAGGCCACATGGTAGGTAGACAGGCCTGCGGCAGGGCCCCGTCAGACCCTGTGGGGCCGGGGTATTGTCTGGGGCCATAAAGGGGGCTGTGCCGGGCCCCCAGCTGCCGGAGAGGAGGAGTTCTAATGGCTGCTGGGGACAGCCGGCAACAAAGGGGCAGCTTTATGGGGCTCTGGGCCCGAGTTCCGCTCCCCTGCAGGCTGCGTCCCGCCCCGGCCAGACCGGAGGGATGGGGGCGTGGGGGCCGGCATCCAGACCCCCACCGTGGGCCGGCGGGCCCACTGTCTGTCCTCACGGAGCTCCAGGCCGCCCCGCGCCCAGCTGGCTGCCTGCCACAGCCCAAACCTGGGCTGGAGACCAGAGAACCCCCAGGAGCCCCTCCCTGGGCTGCCCCACTCCCTGAGCCTGCTGCCCCGCGTCCCCGGGGCCCTGCACGGGGCGCTCCCATCACAGGGTCCGGCTCGGGCTCCTGCCGGACCCAGGGTTGCCCTGCGGACCTCCCTGCAGACGTCCTGCTGCCCCTGGAAGCACCCGGGCGCAGAGGGGGCCACCTCTGGGAGACCCTGCGGCCCCTCCTGCCCGCTCTCTCCTCAGCCGCGGCCGGCTCACGGGGACCTCCCGGCGGCCGCCCCAGCCCCGCGGCCGCGCTCGCTGGCTCTCGGGTCGTGTGCTGGGCGGGGCGACTTTCTCACTCACTGACACCCTTGCTCCGGGCCCTCCCACCGCCCCCTGTCTGGAACCCCCATACAGCAGCTGCTTAATAAATGCCCTTGACTGCTTGGGCCCCCCCCCCCCCGGCGATGGGGCGCGCACCCCTTCCTCAAGCTTTGGGTGGGCGACAACTTCCCCTGGGGTGGGGGGAGGGGCCGGAGGCCGGCTCGCCCATCACTTCCTGCCTCGAGACCTGGGTCCGCCTGCGGCCACGGCCCGGCCACGACCCTTCACCTGTGAACTGGGTGCCGAATCCGGAGGGTAGGGGTGCAGACCGGCGAGCCTGGGCTGGGGGCCTCTGGGGCCCAGCTGAGAAGTGGGGCGGCCATGTCCCTCCCTGGCCCCGGAGCCCGGCGGGGTCGTGGGGACTTGCCCAGCACCCCCGCGGGGCCCCCCGGCCACTCGCTGCCGAGGCTGGGCTGACCCTGGTCGGTCTCGCCCGCACCACGCCCCCTCTTCACAGAAAAGGACACTGAGGCACCGAGCGGGGAGGGCTCACCCCACTCGGCAGCCAGAGGCCTTCCCAGCAGCCCGAGCGGGGTCCCGCCCCACAGTCCCCCGGGTCCCCATCACCCCCAGCAAGGCCCGGACTACCCCGCCCTGCCGTGGACAGCCCCCCACGCGGCCCGGTGAGCCGGAGGCAGATACGGTGGGGGAGGCTCAGGTCGTGGCAAAGCCAGATAACCGCCCACCCTCCGGGCGCGCGGATGGGCAAACAGGAAATTCTTGTTTGTGGCTGATGAGCATTTTTGTCTGGGCTGCTGAGAAAGTCCGCATTGGTCAGTGGGGTCGCGCTGCCGACCCAGCCAGTGGGGGGGTGGGGGGGGGTCCTGTAGCCTCCGGGCTGAGAAGACAGCGGACCCCTTGGGGGCCCGGCCCTCTCCCCGGCGGCTCAAGGTCACCCCCGACCCGCGGGAGAGGGGCCCGGCCCGGGAATGCGATCACGTGGGCTGGGCACTGCCGGGGGCCCCCTCCCCAGGCGTGGCCGGGGCCCCGGAAGGTCCCACGGCCGGGAGGCCCCATCTGGTCCCAGGGGCCCGGGGCGGCGTCCAGCCCGAGGCCGAGGGGCTGCCTGTAGGGCCCCTGGGAGGACCTTTGCCCCTTTAGTGCTGTCTGCTCAGGCCCCTCCTGCCACCCGGGTGGCTCCAAAGTCCGCAGGGCCCCACCTGAGGCTGCCGAGACAGGAGCCCAAATCAGGAAAAGTCCGGGAAGGGGCGGCGGAGAGAAGCCCACGCACAGGGAGGCTTCCGCGCACCGCGGCTCGCGGGAAACCAGGAGCGCGCCCTCCACGGCCACGAGCCGGTGCCACACGTCCTGGGCCACACGTGCGCAGAGCCTGGCTGCGAAGGGACCTGGGCGGGCCCGGGCCCCCGCGTGCTTTCCACCCGTCTACTGTCCCCTGAACCTTGAGAAAGACCTATTTCCAGGAGCGAGAGTCTCGTTACACGCATTCACCATCTTAAAGCGAGGGTTTCGGTGGCGTTGAGTAGATTCGCGGAGTCCTACAACCACGGCCTCTGTGGGATTTCAGAACATTCCCTCAGCCCAGGACAAAGCCCAGCCCCATGAGTACTCACTTCCAGCCCCTTCCCCGGCCCCCGGGCCCGCGAGCCCCCTCCCCGTCCGCGGGGGAGCCTGGTCCAGGCGTGTCCCCCGCGTGGCCTCCCACCCGCGGGGCCGTCTGTGTCTGGTCCCTCCCTGCGCGTCGTGGGCTCGGGGCCGGGGGGCTCGGGGCCGGGGACGCTCCCGCACGGGGGTCCCTAGGTTGCTTCCACCTCTCGGCTGTTTTCATGAACCCCGCTGCTGGGACAGGAACTATCGCCCCCCATCTTCATACCCTTTGGGTTTTGGGTAAGAATTGATTCCTTGTGACTTCTGAGAGCAGAGTGAGACGGGGGAAGGTGGCCCAGCTGTTTTCATCCCCATCCCCCCAGAAAACACCTGGGAGCGGCCAGGATGGTCAGCCAGGTGCCACTTCCTCCTTGCAGCCCACCAGGGCCTTCATCGCTACACCCAGACACCACCATGTGCCTGCTCTAAAGCCCACCATAGCTCCCTACTGCTCTCGGCGGCAAGCCCCGACTTCCTGCTTTCCGGGACCCAGGGCTGCTCCCGCAGTGCATCCACCCCATCTCTCCCCCCATCTCTCCCCGTCGCTGGCTCTGCTCCCGCCGGCTCTCTCCCCAGGGCTGGTGCACCTGCTGGGCTCTCGGGCTGGAGCCCTCCCACAACCCTCACCTCTGCACTCCCTCCTGCAGCCGGCCTGACCCCCGGCCTGGGCCGCACGTCCAGTGAGGACCCCGGCACCCTCACAGGGGCCACGTGCGCTCATTCTGGGACGATTTCCTTCCCGTCTCCTCCCCACCCAGATGAGAGCCCCCGAGGTCAGAACCGGGGGCTGGGGGGCCAGGCACAGCGCCTGGGACACAGGGCTCCCACTAGTGAAGGAAGGAGGGAAGGAAGGAGGGAAGGAGGGAAGGAGGGAAGGAAGGAAGGAGGGAAGGAGGGAAGGAAGGAAGGAAGGAAGGAAGGAAGGAGGGAAGGAGGGAAGGAGGGAAGGAAGGAGGGAAGGAGGAAAGGAGGGAAGGAAGGAAAGAGGGGGGAAGGAGGGAAGGAGGGAAGGA
>CM052799.1:378409-389976 GCA_028533885.1 Nasua narica | reverse complement strand
CCCCCCCCCCCCCCCCCCCCCCGTGGGCCCGGGAGCATGACAACAGCGGGCCCTGCCCTCCTCCGCTGTGTGCGCCCCCGGGGCGCGCACGCACACCCCCGCGGGAGGGGCCGGGCCACAGGCACACGTGACAGACGCTGCGGAGAAGCTCGCGGCCCCAGCCCACTCGTGGCATCCAGGACCGCCCCCCTCCCGGGGCCTGGCCCCCTGGACACGGACCCCTCCCCCGCAGCTCATCCCCCCCGCGGGAGGCGCACGGGGACACTGCCCGCCGGGCCCCACTCCCTGCAGCGGCTGCGTGTGTTATTAGAAAGCGTGGGGCGGGCCGGGCGCTTGGCTGCGAGGGTGGGGAGCGGGTGGTGGGCGTGGGGCCAGGCCCCGGCGGCCGTGACCCCACGGCGGTGACTGGGCGGCTGGTGGCGGCGCGGGCCCCAGATAAGGCTCTTCCGGCTGAGTCAGTGTGGTTCCCAAGGCTGGCACGGGCAGAGGCACAGTGCCAGGGGCTGGCGGGCAGGCACCCTCCCCGGGCCCGCCACGGCCCGCTGGCTCCGCGCCAGCAGCCACAGCCGCTTTGATGAGGGCTTTGATGAGGGAGGCGCTGTCCCCGGGCGGGGTGGGCTGAGTGCCCGGGGGCTTCCCGACACCCTCCCGGCCCCGGGCGCACGGCCCCAGCTGCTGGCGCCCCAGGAAGATGCCCGGCGCCGGGGCCGGCCCTCAGGACACGCGGGGCCTGGCCCCCAGCCCACTCTGTCCCAAGCACATCAGACGATGTCGCCGGGTTCGGGACCTAGTGTCTGACTTCAAAACCTTTTCCAGGCTGTGCCCTCTGCTCAAAACACCTTTTTCCACCAGAATTCTCCTCCTTTTCCCCTGGCCCTGCTCCAGGCCTGCCCAGAACACAGGTCCTCGAAGGCTCCCGTCCTTACCTCTCCACATCCCAGCTCCAAACCGCGCCAAGGCCCCCTTTGAGCCCTCCTTTCGTTTGCCCTAACGTCTGCACACCCATACCCCGCGCGCTTTAAGTTCCAAGATGCAGACTCTACCCTTCTCTGCCCATCTGGAGGACTCTTACACATCTTGCAAAGCCCCTGCCCCAAAGCCCATTCCTCCTTCCTGTAGGCCAGCCCTGATCCCGAAGGGCTGCGAGTGCCTGCGTCCAGCTGTGGCTCCCCAGCAGGATGAGGAAACCATCTGCCTGCTCCTCTTTGAGCCCGGAGCCCCCACAATTCCCACCTGTGCCTCCACCTCCTGTTGCCTGGCCAACCTCCTGGAGCCCAGAGACGTTCACTGCAGGGCTGTTTACAGCAGGGAAACAGGCCGGCGAGCCGCTGTCAGCCCCTCGAGGAAACCACCGCCGCCGAAGAGTACCAGGGAACAGGGAGCGCTCGGACTGAGCGGCGCCCAGAGCGACAGCCAGCCTGGGGGCCCGGAGAGCGCGCTCTCCACGTCCCCTCCTGCGGGAACGGTACCAAGTGCTACTTCTGCAGTCAAAAACCAACCTAAAATTCCACACATGCGTATTTCCCGTGGCGAAAAACTCCTACATGACCTGAAAGGGCTAAAAAAAAAAAAAAATTGGGACCCCAGCCTCTTGTGAAGAGCATCTCTGAGGCCCACATGTCACTTCCACGTGGGCCATGCCTGCTACGCGGGAGAAGGACCCCTGTGGGCGTCACTTGCGCCCCGGGAGGGGGCCACGCAGGGTCCTCGGCGAGGACAGAGGCCACAGGTGGCTGTTCCCGCCTAAGTGCCCGTGTGTGTCAGGCCCTGGGTCCTGACACGGTGACGTGAGGCCCTGGCCCCACCGTGTCCATGGCAGACAAGGGAGGCAGAGGCTCGGGGACCCCATCTGTCCACCCTCCAGCTCGGCCCCATCTGTGGGCAGTTGACTCACGCACCCCGTGTCCGTCTCCGTCGGCGCAAAGGGAAGAGCCGTCCGCCGCCCCTTCCCTGTGGGATCGGGGCACACAGGGGCGCGGAGACAGGCTCAGTCCGCCTCCTGCACAGTCAGGGGACACGTCTCAGCTACAACTGTCACCTCTACATCTCGGAGCTCCTGGACACGGACATCACCTTGAAAAGCAGGTGGAAACTATCCCAACGTTCAACGCACACCAAGACCAAGGAGAGACGCCCGCCCCCCGACCGTGACTCTGGCAGCAAAGCCAGAATCACAAGTGCTGGTGAGGCCGTGCACAAGCCGGAGCCTCGTGCGGCCACAGGAAGGAGAAGAGCACAGCCACTGTGGGAAGCAGCCCACGGGTCCCCGAGAGGCCAATCACGTCACCGGCCAACCTGGCGGTCCCAATCCTGGCTCTGCACCCACGAGAGCTGAAAAGACTTGTCCACACCAAAGACAGCACGCGTGATCACAGCAGCCAGACTCACAGCAGCTCGACTCACAGCAGCCCAAGGTGTAAACAACCCAAGTGTCCATCACAGGTGAGAGAATAAGCACAACGTGTCCCCCACATGCGGGAGTGTCCCGGCTGCCAGTGGGAGCGAGGGCCCCACGTGCAGCCCTGGGGACGGACCCCGAGCCCACAATTCTCACGGAGGAGGCCAGACACAGACGGCCCCACAGGGTGTGAGTCCACACGGGGGACACGCCCAGACCAGGCTCCTCCACGGACGGGAAGGGGGCCCGTGGGGGCCGGGGAGTAATAGCTAAAAGGTACGTTTACCAAAGTTTATGTCTGAGGTGACAAAATGCCCTAAAATAACATGCTGATGATTGCATCACCCCGTGAGGACACTAAAAACCACTGAATCTCACACTTCCCACAGGTGCATTACAAGCTGCGTGAGTCTGATCTCAATAAAGCTGTTGAAAACAATCCCAAAGTTTGACTTGTTGAGACCAAGGATCCTGATTCTTAAGCAGCCAAAGATCTGAGGTTAAGGCTTGCTGGGGGGGACGGGGGTTGGGGGGCGCATGCCACTTTCTGGCCCAGAGCCTGGACCCAGCCGGGCGGGTGGCAAGAAGCCACCAGGATGCCACTTCTGATGCCAGGAGCTAAGATCCCAATCACCGCCCGCGACATGCGCAATCCCCGGGCATCTGCCCCAGCTTCCATCCGCACGTGTCCCCAGGGCCTCACGGTACACAGGCTGCGGCGGGTCCAGGGACGGTCCGTAGCCTCCAGGGTTTGTAGGGGAAGTCGGCCCCAGGCCCTGCCAAGACTGGGGAGGAAGAGGCAGAGACGGTGCCAAGTGGGCGGCCGGCCGGGCTGCCACGTGCCAGGAAGGCTGTGGGGAAGGTGCCAGAGTCAACACGGCCCGACGTCTGCTGGGCTGGCTGGGCCCGGGACGCTGCCGACACTGGTCACACAGGTGCCCGGCCAGCTGGGCGGAAGGGCAACGCCGGCAGCTGGCCCTGCCGTGAATGGGCAGAAGGAAGGTCCCAGCACTGCAGGGCAGGCCCCCACTTTCTCAGAATCCAATCCTGTCTCCTGCAGGGCCCGGCAGCATCTGGCTCCCCCCGCCCCCACCGCCAACGTCGGCCCTGCCCCAGGGCCTTTGCCCAGGCCACTTTTTCCACCAGGTGCACCGTCCCTCCTTCTGCAAGGCTCGACCCAAATGGCATATCCCGAGAGGCCTCCCCCACCCAGCTAAAGATAGCAGACCCCCTCTCCGGGGCTGTCTGGTTCCTCGGAGGCTGGCCTCCTCCACGCACGGAGGAGCTACCCTCCGGCAGGTGCTCAACAAGATGCTGAGCCTCCGGGGCCTTGGGGCTCCCTGACCCCCTCTGGCTGCCGCTTCCCCAGGCCTGGGTGTCCCAGACAAGTGGCACGACGGCTCCCGTGGCCCTTGGTCCCTGACGTGCCGAGGGGGCTCTGGTGTCCGGGCCTCTGACGCCCAGTCCCGACCGGCCTGGCCACCCAAACCCTGCCCCCGCCAGGGGCGGAGGCCACTGAACAGGGCTGGGGCTTGGGGTCCTGTGCGCCTGGCCGGGACCCTGCAGTGCTGGTACATGTCCAGCTCCAGGCCCAGGCCTGGGGCTCCCCAGAAACACTCCGTGAACAAAGAAACGGAACTTGCCCCCAGTGCTCGTGCATTGCTGGGAACCGAAGGGAGGCGCCGGAGACCCTCCCCTCGGCGCTGGGGCCCAGGGCTCTCGACGACGGGCAGACAGCAGCCCTGAAGGGGAGGGACACCGAGGCCGGGGCGGGGGGGGGGGGGGGCCGCCCCCACGCTCAGGCTGGGCTCCACGTGCAGGGGTGGAGCCTCCAGCAGGAGAGGGTGTGAGCCGCGCTGCAAGAGGCGATGTCTGCCGCTGTCACCCAGTCGCTGGCCCGGCCCCCCAGCCAGACACCTGGGCAGTCCCGGCCACCCCGCGGGCTCCCCCGCTGCCTCCAGGCACCGCGTCCCCCACGGGAGCCCCCGGCCCGGCCCCCTAGGCGTGTGTCCAGCCCAGTTCTCGCACGGCCCTCGGTCCCATTTCTCCGGAGCCTCCACACGCCGTCCGGGCCTCGTGCGCCCTCCGGGAGGGGCCCAGAGCCGGTTCTGCGAGGCCGGCATCCCGCAGGGGCCGCCCCGCGCTCACACACACTGGCCCGTCCACGGCCCAGGGGGACCTCGAGGGCCCGGGCTACGGGGCTGCTGGGCCGGGGAGGCCGGGTCCCTGCCGGCCACTCCCGGAGGTCGGGGCAGGGCCCAGCTGGCCACGAACTGGAATGTGAGCCCGGCCGGACACCATCTGGTTTCCATCTGCCCAGCCCGGCTCGGCCCAACTTCAAAGGGCCCCCCGCCCGGCCGCTTCCTCTGCCCTGGCCGCCCGCGGGGAGGCACCGGGACGGCCCTGCTTCCTCCCCGCCCCGCCGCAGCTCCGGGGAGCTTCTCGGCCGTCCACACCAACGGGGCCACCCCCTGCTCAACCCACCGCCGTGGCCTCTGTGACCGGACTCCACACCAGCTGACCAGGCCTCGGGCCGGCGTCCCCAAGCCCCCAGCGCCCTGCCCACACGTCCGCCCGGTGGGCCTCGCCCCTCGCCTGCGGCCGACGCCAAGTCCGGCCCGGCCCAGTTGCGCGGCCTCTGCCCGGCACCCCCCCAGCTCGGAGCCGTGCGCGGCCGGCTCTCTGCACGTCCTTCTGGGGCACACACCGGGCAGCCCCCAGCTCGGGCCCCCACCTGTCCACATGGGGTGCGCTCAACGGCCGGGCGGCCCCCCCACGGAGGGTCCACAGGCCTCCAGGCGCGCGGGCCGGCCGGGACCCAGCAGCGGTGCACGCACCCCTGCCCCGCGGCCCCCCTCCCCCCACGCACGGCACACCTGCTTGAACTGCTCCTCGTAGGTCCAGTCCCCGTGGTCGGGCGGCTGCAGCTGCGGCGCCACGTGGGCGGCGTGGGCCAGGCTGGCCCCCTGGCGCTCCTGGCCACCAAGCGCCCGGGGCCCGCTGTCGCCGCGGAAGGCCTGGGACGGCGGGGCCCTGCGGGGCACGAGGGCTGCAGGGCCCAGGCCGGAAGAGCCTGGGGGCCCCAGCCCCTCCTCGTCCTCGTAGTCCTCCTCGTCCTCGTCCTCGTCCTCGTCCTCCTCGTCCTCCAGGTCGTCCTCCAGCTCCTCCTCCTCCTCCTCCTCCTCCCACTTTGGCTTCCTGGGGCAGGCAGAGGGCACAGGTCAGGGGAGACGGCGCCAGCTCGCTCCAGCCCTGGGGCAGGGTCTGCTCCGCGCCCAGCCTCGCTCTCCCTCTCGACACGGGGACAGCGGCCCCACCGGCTCGCGGCCCTGCGAGGGGTGTGGGCAGACTCTGCACGGTGGTGTTTCCCATCAGCCCACAGCGCCCAGGGCCCCCCACCCTGCCCTGCCCTGCACAGGCTTCCTTGGCGGGCCTCGGAAGTGCCTAGCCAGTGCCTGCCTCGGGGCCTTTGCTCTTGCTGTTCCTTCCACCAGGCACGCTGTTCCCAGCCCAGACACCTCCCCTCCACACCCCTCCGTTCGTTTCTCCGCTCAGGGAACGCCTTCCCAGAGTGATCCCCCTGGGGTCTTGCCCGCACTCGGCTGGAGGCCTGTACGGGCCGGGAGGAGCACAACCGCAGGGGATGCACGAGCCAGCGGACGCCCTCTGTGTGTGCGCCACCCCCCCCCCCACCAGCCACTGAATCTGCTGGAGCCTCCCTGGGCGCTGGGGCTCCCGGCCCCACGGGGCTTGTCCCCGTAAGTCAGGGCGGAATCAAGCTACGAACCCAGATCCCCCGCCGCCACGAGGGGTGGCTCCTAGGCTGGTGAGACGCCCACTGTCCTCCAGAAAGTTCTAAAAGGACAGTGCTGACCTCGGTGGTCAGCAGGAGGACAGGGGCTTGCCCTAGAGCTGCCTGGGGAGCGTCAAACGCCCAGTCGACGCCTGTGTAGTGCGTAACCCATGACTCACAGGTCGCCGTCGGAGCCCACGTCCTCGAAGTGCCCGTCACCTTCAGTGTGTCCCGGTGCCTCCCGACCTCGGCCCGGTGGGGCCGGCGAGCCTGGCGCCCCTTCCTGGGCCGCGTCCTCATCCTCCAGGCTGGGGGGCCCGTCCTCCGAGCCGCTGGGGCTGGGCGCGGGTCCGAGGCCGGCGGCCGCTGCGCGCATGGCGGCCAGTGCGGCCATCTGGGCCCGCTGCATCCGCGCCTTCTCTGGCTCTCTGTCCTCCTCCGGGGCGGCCCGTATCCGGGCCGGGGGGCCGGCGGGGAGCTCGGCCGGCGGGGGCGGCGCGGGCGGTGCGGGCTGCCGGGCCTCCAGCTCCTGGCGGGCCCGCTGCTGCCGCTGCAGGAGGGTCTCCATGACAGCCTGTAGCTTCATGGCCCTGCGGGCCGGGCCGCCCCGGGCACCAGAGCTGGGCGGCAGGGGCGGCCCCTGCGGGGAGGGGGCCTGGCCGCACTGCAGTGTGGGGGCCTCAGGGGAGCCGGGACAGTGCAGGGTGGCGGGGGATGGGGGCGGCGGCCGCCGGGTTCAGGCCGAGGGCATGCCGGCGCTGCCGCCTTCTCACGCCAGGCTCTGGCTCACAGCGGCTGGTGTCGGGCTCATTCACGGCTTTGCAGAAACCTGGGGGCATCAAGACCGACCATCAGACGGCTCCCGGGCTCCCCGGCCCCATCCTCCCCACTGAGGTCAGACCACAGAGGCCTCTGGGAAAATCCCTCCCATCCATTCCCATCAGGGTGCAAACCGGGAGGCCTCCCTGGAGGTGGGAGATCGTGCTCTCCCCATCGGCCCCCCTGTCTGCCCTCCGGCAGGCTGGGAAGCAGGATCAGCCTGCACTGAGCTCCCAAGGGTCTCGAGGCGACCCCCACCCTCAGGGCCACAGAGAAACACGCAGTTACTGACCACACCTCTAGGGGAAGACCTTGGATTGTTGCTTCATAAACAGAACAGGGGGCCTGGGCATGCCTGGCCTCTGATTGGCTAGACCCCATTACTGGCCACCAGAGGCCAGATGGGTTCTGGGTTCTGGTTCCGAGTTCTGGGCGCTGCTCGTGCCCCTGCTGCAGAAGGCTCCAGGCACCTCCTCCAGGCTAACCAAGACGATGGCTGACCCAGACTGAGCACTCCTCGTAAACAGGGCCTGAGCTAACCTTCCTGCTCACGCTCCCTCCTCATCTCTAAGCCGCCACCTCTCTGGGCCTCAGTTTCCCCATCTGCGGGATGGAGTCCTGACAGCACCTGCCTCTCTGGGCTCAAGCGCGCACACAGCGGGCCCCCTGTCCGTGTTAGGGAAGGAGGCGCCGGTGGGCCCCACGTTAGGCATAATGGGAACAGACGCCCGCTGATTTGCTGTTGGACCAGAGGACACACAGAGCTGGTTCCCGGCGAGGCTGGGATAGGAACCGGGGCCTGGGTGACATCACAGCCTCCCTCACCACCCCACGTGACCTCTGCAGGGACATTCTCCTACCCCTCGGGACCCCAAGTGGGGCCAACATCCCAGCATGAGGAGCTGTGCCCCAGCCTGGGGTCTCCTCAGCGTCTCAGGCAGGGCCGTCTGGGACCTGGGAGAGCCGAGTCCCCCAAAGCCCCCCACCCCAGCCCGGGCCACACCCCCACCCGCCCTCCAGGCCTCCAGTAAAACCAACCGGGCAGAACCCAACAGGCCCAGCGGTGACACCTGGATGGTACCTCCCAGGGATGGGGACGGGAGATGGAGGGGCAGGAGGCTGCCCCTAACCCAGCAAATGAATCCCTAAGCTGCCCCTGGGGCAGGCAGGGGCCCACAATTCTGGTAGCTAGCTGGCGGACCTCACTCGCCTGGCCGGCCACCCTCCCAACCCCTACAGTGACCCCCGAAGCGGAAATCAACTCCACTTGGGGGAATCTTGCCGTGTAGAACCCCCCACCTCCCGGGTCAGGGGGCTCAGGGGCCTTCCTGCCTTCTCCCCGGACCCCCTGGAGCTTTCATCTGGGTGGGTGAAAGGGCACAGTGGGGGGGGCAGGTGGGTGCCCCCTGTGGGAAATGGGGGTGGGACATGTCCCCAAAGGACCTCGGTATCCAGCAGGGGCAGGGGTCTCAGGGCACAAAGACCCTCTCAGAGGCCACAGAGCTGGAGAGTGACCAATACAGCCCGTCCTTAGAGGCAGCAAAGTAGCACCCAGCCCCCCACTCCCCATCCCCTCCCAGGACTGGTGGTCACTCCCCCCACCAGCCCTAAGAAGTGCTGAGGGGACATTTCACCCAGTGTCTCTGCTGGTCCACTGCCCCTCCCCCACATTTGACAACTTCAAGACAAGCCCCCCCTCCCCACGGAAACGCTCCAGGCAGCGCCCCCCCCTCTTTGGGGGGGCAGAAGGAAGAGGCCAGAGGAAGCCACTCCCCCCCAGCCTCCCACCCCCAGGCCTGCTGGGTTTAATGACCCTTCCGGGTCGCCTAGTGGGGGAGGGGAGCAGGGCAGGCCTCCACGTTGGGGCTGGTGGAGGGGGCAGGTGGGAACCCCAGAACTCCCCTGGGCCGTGCCTGGGGCCCCCATGGCCGCCATTAACCCTAAGCTGGCGACGCCCACCCCCTCTAGACCCCTCCCCCAAGAGCCCTTTGTCCTCGGCCCCTACCCCCACTTTATGACAACCCCAAGGGAGAGGCATTCCCAGGCAGGGACCAGGCAGGAGTGGGGGGTGCTGGGTGGTCGCCGAGACCTGACTAGGGGCCCAGAGGGATCCGGGGCCACACCCTCCCCCCAATGCCTCCCGGAGAGCGAGAGGTCACCCGCTCGGGCCGGGGCCTTGCAAAACACGGTTATTTAAAGAGTTGTGCAAGGCTGGGGCCCGCGGGTGGCGAAAGGGGCCCCTCACTCCACGAAGGGAAGAGGGGGTGGGGTGGGGCACCAAGCTGAGGAGGGGGCTGGGAGAGTTGGGAGGGGGGCGGCCCGGAGGAAGTGAGAAAAGAAAAACCAAAGAAAGAGAAGAAATAAGACGACAAAAACCCCGGTCCGGATTTCAAAGGCTTCTTGGAAAGCGACGGATTTGCATGGGGGGGGGGCACCCCCGGCGCGGGCGGCTAAAAACGGAAGATTCTTGACAAATCCGCGCCTGGGGTCGGACGCCGAGCGTTGGAGTTGACTAACGCCGCTCCCGGCGCTTCCTGCGCCCGCTTTTGTGTCTGGGGGGCACTGACGGGGGGGGGCTTTTCCCGGGGATCCCCGCCGGAGCGCTGGCCGCCCCGCCGAGCCCACGCCGAGCGCCGGGATGCTGGGGTCCCCCTCCAGGGGCCCCTTTCGGCTCCGGGGCCGGCGCTTCCTAAGGAAGCCGTCGGAGCTGGAGAGGGTCGCCGGGGAACTGCCCTCCCCACCCGGCGCTCCCGCTCCCCGCGGGACTCTGGAATAAAACACCCGATTCCGGGGAGAAAAAATGCGATAAGAACCCAGAGTGCAGCCCCCCGCGCGCGCAGAGAGACCATTTCCTTCCGTTAGGGAGTGGGGGGCAGCGCTCACTCGCGACCCCCGATCGCCCTCGCGCAGTGTGGTAGGGGTGAGGTCTCCGAGGGGGGTCGCCGAGAAAACCACCCCAACTCCGACCCGCTAGAGTGGCCTTGTTGGTCCTGAACCCCCACCCCGGTCCCTGCCCAACTTTGGAGACCCCTCGTCGGCTTCCCGGGCGCACGGCGCCCACCCAGGACCGGAACCCGCGGCTTAAAAGGCCAGCCCCCCCCAACCTCCCCCGCGCCTCACCGCGCAGGGCCCGCTCGGGGGGCGCATGCCCTGCGCCTGGCGTCCAGCCCTGCCCCGGCCGCGCCTGGCCTCCGGCCCCGGGCCGCGAGCTGCGCGCTGCTGGCTCCCGGCCGCCGCCGGGTTTGTGCCGCGCGCCGACTCACCGAGCCGCCAGCCGAGTCCGCGTCTACACCCCCATCCGACCCGATTGGTAAGAGTCTCCCCGCGCGCGGCCTCCCCCGCCCCTCCCCTCCCCCCGCCGGCGCGCTCACCGCCCCGCAGACAAATCACCGGGTGACAAATCGCTCTCAGATGCAAATACCTCGCCGGTGATTCAGCGCCGCGGCCCGGGACGCGGGGAGGGGTCTCGTGAGGCCCCCTCCCCCTTCCCGGACGCCTCCTTGCCCCCCGCACTCGGTCCGAAGACGCACCACCAGCCCGGAGGTGTTGGGGAGGGGGAGAGAGTGGCCAGAAATTTTCAGGTCAGGGCCCCTTTAAATGATAATAAATAATAAAAAGGGAAGGGGAACAGCGACGCGGGAGGCCACACCCCCTGCTTAGGGACGGTGGGCAAAGTGCGCGCCCAGGCCCGGAGCGCACGGGGCGCGCAGGGCGCGGGCTGGACTGGGAGCGTCAGAGGGGGAGGGGAGGGAGTTGAGCCTCCGCCTGGGAGGGCTGGAGGGACCCGAGCCAGGTTGGAGACCCCTTCACCTTCTTACCGGGCACCTAGAATGGGCCTGCCCTGCCGAGCTCGGAGTTTCACCCCTGTCCCATAGACTAGCGACCTGGCTCTTGTGACTTCGGCCCCACCCCCACCCCCCCAGCAGAGCCTCCGTTGCTATATCTGTAAAATGGGGATTAAACACCCGGTAATGACTTGAGCTACCAGAACGAGAAATGGGAGCAGGCCGGGGTCTCAGGGAGGGGACCAGGGCCCTGCGATGGGGGCGCTGCAGGGTGGGGAGGGGTCTTGGAGAGGGAATGGCTGGGGGGGGATGGGGGGCACTGTTCCAGCCAAATCGTGGGCGTGGTGGAGTGCCTGGCGGTCCTCTGGAAGCTCCTAGTGAAATCCAGACGACCCCTACCCTCTCCAGGACTGTCACCCTCTGGGAGGATAGACAAGATTATCTCCTCGGTAATAATAACTTAATAATTTTCTTATTCGGAGCCTGCCGTTGCCATGTGCTCTGTGCTTGGTGTTCACATCTTTACGTAGGGGAGACTCTTTATGTCCCCATCTCAAAGAAGGAAACTGAGGCGCAGAGTAGGATGCGGGGAAAGTGGGGATGGGGGTGTGGGTTCTGCCGGTCTGAGGCCCAGAGGCAATCCTCGGGGGCTAATTGCAGGGACCCAGGCCCCAGCCCAAATAGCCAAATGGGAGCATGGTGGGGGGAGGGGCAGTTGGCATGGGGGGCACTTCTCAACGGTCCCGGCAGGTGGAGCTTGGGCCCCTGGTCC
>CM052799.1:349290-362915 GCA_028533885.1 Nasua narica | reverse complement strand
CGGGGAGCCGGGTGAGGGGAGGAGCCTGGTGTGGGGGCGGGGCCCAGGAGCCTGGTGGGGAGGAGCCTGGTGGGGGGCGGAGCCCTGGGGACCGGTGGGGAGGAGCCTGGTGTGGGGGCGGGGCCCTGGGGACCGGTGGGGAGGAGCCTGGCTTGCCAGCAGGCCAGAGGCTGGCTCCTGCTGCTGCCCCACGCAAGGAAATTTTGTAGAGGACCCAGCCTACACACCTCGTGACTGCTTCCAGCGCATCAGCCGGCGTCTGAGAGCCGTCCTCAAGCGGAGCCGCATCCCCATGGTGAATACCAGGCGAGGCCGCATCTTTCTCCACCTGCTTGGTCTTTTTTGATGGCCTTTTATTCTCACCTTCCTAATTGGCGGTGGGGTGATGGGCGATGTTACCCAGCGCAGGCGGCGTTGGTGGAGACGAAGCAGGACACAGACCAGACCAGTGTGATCAGCGCGCGGGACCAGGGCTGGGAAAGGGCTTTCGGGGGGGGGGGGGGGCCCGGGGCAGGGACGGTGGGCACTGCAGCGTGAGGAGGCCGCCAGGCAGAAGGCCCAGGCATTCAGCAGTGTGGCGGCATCTCAGTCCTGCCATCTTTGGGACGGCTTCCGTAGCCTCACAGAGCAGGTCACAGGCCACAGGCCACATTTGAACCAAGGGCTTTGGGCTCCAGAGGCTGCCCAGGGCGCGGGGCCTGGACGGCTCCCCCACAGTCTGGCGGTTGGCCTCACCCTAGGCCCGTTTCTCCCGCAGGAAACGCTGGAGACGTGGGAGGAGCGGCTGCTGAGGTTCTTCTCTGTGTCGCCCCAGGCCGTGTACACGGCCATGCTGGACAACAGGTGACTGGGTGGGAGCGAGCGCCGTGTGCTCCGCCGGGGGTCTGGCGCCGGTCCTGGCCACTTACCGCCCGTTCCCCCCCAGTTTCGAGAGGCTCCTGCTTCATGCCATCTGCCAGTACATGGACCTCATCTCCGCCAGTAAGTGCTGCTGGCCCGCAGGACCCCACCAGGCTGGTGCGGCCCAGGGAAACCGAGGCGGGAGCTCGCAGGGCCGGTGCCTCCAGGAGGAGGGTGGCCTGAGCCAAGGACTGGCAGTGGGACGGCGCATTCACGCATCTGATGCCCCTTGTGCGCCGGACCGTGCTGGGCAACGCCGCGGGCACACATGCTCCTCCGGAGCACCAGGCCTGGAGGCATCTGCCCCCCCTCCCCGCCCCCCCCAGATGGGAGGGGGAGCTCTCTTTAGCTGTAGCCCCCTCCATGGTGCCATGCACGTGACATTGGCAAGTGTCCCCTCCTGGGGCGTATGTCGCCTTTTTAAATTTTTTTTAAGGTTTTATTTATTTATTTGACAGAGAGAGCGAGAGAGAGATCACAAGTAGGCAGAGAGGCAGGCAGAGACAGAGGGGAAGCAGGCTCCCGGCTGAGCAGGGAGCTGGATGCGGGGCTCCATCCCAGGACCCTGAGATCATGACCTGAGCCGAAGGCAGAGGCTTTAGCCCGCCAGGCGCCCCGTGTCCCCTTTTTTATAATGGGGTGTCCTCGGGCTGCGGTCCCCCAGGGAGGGTCCTCACAGGCCCTTGCTGCCTCTGAGTGCCCATGGGGTTCTGGCTTCTCCTGGCCGCCTCCTGCCAGGAGTTGCTGAGCAGGTTTCCATGGCAACCCCAGGCCGCCCCCCCTCGGTGGGCTCGCAGCCGCAGCCGGGTACTTCCGGTTCCCACAGACCCAGGACGGAGGGGCTGGGCCGCGGGTGCTTCTCTGCGGGAGTTGGGCAGGTGCTCGAATACCAAGGAGGAGGGCTCCTGACCCGATGGGGATAGGGGTTCCGGGAGGGCCCCGGCAAAGGCCCAGAAGTGGGGCTGAGCTTAGGGTTAGTTCAGGTTGGGGAGTGACGGGAGGTAAGGGAGGGGGACGTTGGTGGGGGCCGAGTCACCCGGCGCCCCGATGCCGGAGCCCAGGTCTCCCATGAGGGCGGGGATAGAAGTGGCCGCCTGGGGACCCGTGACTGGCGCAGTCCGGTCACTGCAGCCCTCCTTGCCCCTCACAGGCGCTGACCTGGAAGGCAAGAGGCAGATGAAGGTCAGCAATCGGCACCTGGACTTCCTGCCCCCGGGGCTGCTCCTGTCGGCCTACCTGGAGCAGCGGAGCTGATGGCAGCCCCGCCCCCGCCGCTCCTTGTGGACGTGCCCTTCCGCTAGGCGGCTCTCTCTCACTCTGGCCCCTCCCCGTCCACCTCTCCCCCCATAGCGCTGGGGGCTGGGGCTGCCCGGACTGGCCTGGCCTCGCAGCCCCCGGCCTGGGACTCGTGTGGGAGCGAGGAGACCCGGCCGGGTCACCTCCGGTTCCTTCGTTCTGCTTTTCCAGCGCGTCTGAAGCCTGAACGAGGAGTGAGAGGCTGGGTTTTTATCACTTTTAATGAATTTGGCATGATTTGTTGTTGATTTTTAAATTTCCCTTTTGGGAAGAAAAACCAAAAACTTGTCCCAACTGATAAATCAGGAGACTTTGTTCTAGTCCCTGCTTTACCCCCCTGCCCGCCAGTTTTTGGCTTGGTTGGTGAGGGGTCCCTGGGGCTCTGTCCTTTCTCCAGGAGTGTTGTGTCGTGTGTGCGTGTGCGTGTGCACCTGTGTGTGCGTGTGCCCTGCAACCCTGGACAGAAGCTCCGTCTTAAAGGCTGGTCTTACCACCTTTTGGAATGTGTGCTGTTCTCCCCCGGGAGCTCTTGGGGCCCTTTCCGCTCTGCACACCTCCTCCCTTCATACTGGGGGATCGGGACTTCCAGCCAGAAGCCTCCCCCTCTCCCTGTCCCCTTGCCCCCTCCCACCCAGACCTGGCCTGTTGCCTTGGGGTGTCCTTGCACTGGTCCCCCTGGTGTGTCCCACAAGAGCAGAGCTGGGGGACACTCCTCCCGTGTGTGTGTGGCTAGTTGTGCTTTGGGAAAAGTGGAGAATTCAATAAATTTCTGGTGCTCTGGTCTCCAGCTGTGGGTTTTCCTTTCCTCCAGCAGGTGCTCGGGTTGTGCTTAGGTCCTGGTCACTGAGGGTGGCAGGCCTCAGGGGATGAGGGTTCACACTGAGTGACCCCCCCACGTGGGAGGCGGCCAGAATTTACTGTCTCCCAGCCCTGGAAGCCAGACGTCCAAATGCAACCTGTGGCCGGGTCCTGAAGCTCCAGGGGAGGGTCCTTCTTGCTGCTTTGGAGACCCCCCGGCGTTCCTTGGCTTGTGATGGCTTCTGGGCTCCCTGTGTGTGTCTGGGACGACACCAGGCTCAGTTTGTCCATCAGAGGTCCCTGCTGCCCGCCGCCCCCCCCCCCCCCAGGCTCCTCCCTGGGGAGGCTGGCCCTGGTCCCCTGGCCTGATACGCTGGCTGGCTTCTTCCCTGGGAAGCTGCTTCCCCGCCACATTGTCTTCAGGGGAAGGTGTCACCCTGTGCCGCTGCCAAACGGAGCAAGGTGGGGGGGATGAGGGGGGTGGCCTGCTAACCCTAAACCCTGCCCGGGACAGAAGATCTGTGTTCATTATTAGGAATTGTACAGGGACATTTGTATCCACACATTGGTACCAGTTGGGGCACTTGTTTTACTCAGCTCGTCGTGTTTGTTTATTTTTAAAGATTACTTATTTATTTGAGAGAGACAGGGAAGCAGGCCCTTTGCCGAGCAGAGAGGATATGGGGCTCGATTCCACGACCCGGAGACCACGACCCGAGCCAAAGGTAGAGGCTCCAGCCCACTGAGCCATCCAGGCGCTCCTCTGGCACCACAAGATGGTCCCGCTAGGCCTGTGCATGGAAACCCAGATGCGGATGCTGCACCCCGTCTTAGCCGGCATTTTAGAAGTTACGGACCGACGCCCAGGGGTGCAAGTCCACGTGGGGGCACAGAGGCCAGGGGGCACTGGGGCCCAGCATGGGGGGACGGAATCCTGTTCCCCCGGGTCCCCCGAGAGCAGGGCGTCCGGGGAGCCCGCCCCCCTGTTCTGTCCCCCGGGACCCGGCCTCGGGACCCGGCCTTGGCGGGGTAAGCGTCTCCATCTGCGGGTTCTCCGTTTGCCCCCCGCGGATGTCACAGGAGAGCAAAAATATGGAACGCTTCACGAATTTGCGTGTCATCCTTGCGCAGGGGCCATGCTAATCTTCTCTGTATCGTTCCAATTTTAGTATATGTGCTGCCGAAGCGAGCACGACCCAGCACTCCATGCAGGAGCTATTTATAGTCTCTAGCCAAAGTGACTTTACAGAAAGGGTGACTTTCTTTAAAAAAGGATCAACCATTTATCTTCTTTTCTATATTAGTACAACATATAGAATAATGAAAGGGATCATTCAATGAAGTTGAGAAAGCGTTCACTGTTCTACCAAATATAACTCAGGTGGCTGTCGGGATGCTATTAAAAGTCATATGCAAATATACCGGAAGCGGGGCGGAGTCACCGCCTTCCCAGAAGTCTCTGGGAAGCGGCCGCGCTGCGCGGGCAATTCGTTGGTCCCGGAGAAGATGGCGGCGCTGGAGCCGGGGAGCTAGGGCGAGTGCGGGCAGCGGCTGCCTGCTCGGCTTGGAGTCTGGGCCGGACCGGTGAGCGCGGGGCTGCGGCGGCCCGAGGGGTCGGCCAGCCTCCGGTCGGCGCCCGCGGCCGAGGGGCACGCAGCCCGGAGAAGGCGGGACCCGCGGGCCGGGGGCGGGGTCTGCGGGGTCAGAGGGCGGGCCTCGGGGGCCGAGGCGCTGGGCCCACGGCGGGGGGCGGACGGCGTAGGTCTGGGGCTTGCGGCGGGAACCGGCGTGAAGCCTGCGGGGACCTGGGGGTCGGACGCGGAGAGCCGGGGCGGGGCCTGGGGGGACGGGGCTCGAGGGTCGTGGGGGCTTGGCGGTGGGACCCGGAGGGCCCTGTGTCCGGTGGCGAGCGAAGGGTTTGGGTGTCGGGGATGGAGTCCGAGAGTTTAGGCCGGGCCCGGGGCTCAAGGGGCAGTCTGGAAAGCGAAGGTTGTGGGGGGTGGGCTGGGGGGATGGAGGCTTTGGGGCGAGACTTAGAGACTCGCAGGGGCTTGTGGGCGGGGCCTCGGTGTCCCGGGTCAGGGCTTGAAGAAGTAGCGGGGCCTGGGGGTGGTGATTGAGAAAAATGGGGCGGACCGTCCTTACAATCTCATTGGACTCCTGGGAAGGAAAGAGGAGGAACCTGTAGTCGATGCTGGCACGTAGAGACCTGAGGAAAGGTTCACCTCCTTTTGTTCGGCTTCTTAAGTCCCACCTCCGCCTCCCTGGAGGCGGTGTCCTCGCTGCTCTGGCTACTTGCGGGCTCTTCCTCCCTCCACCCACTCCCCCTGCCCACCCTTGCGTACTTGGACCAGTGCGCTCGCCTCCACCCCACCCCTGGCCCGCACCGCCCCAGAGGTCCTGTTCAGACGTAGACAGCTCACGGCCCTCTGGGGGCCCCCTCCCACCAGGCCCTGTAGGACTTGCCGCCATCACTCCCGCCTTTCCCTTCGCGCATCTGCTCCCGCCTCATGGGCCTCTTGGCCACGCCTCCAACACCCGGGTGCCCCGTGCCCTCTGGGTCTTTGCACAGCCCTTCCCTCCTGCAGGGACCTTCCCCCAGACATCTGCGTGCCTTGCTCCCTCACAACTACACTGGGATGCTGTCTTCCTGATAAGGCCTCCCTGTTCCTCCACGTTTATTTATTTTTTAAAAGGTTTTATTTGGGGCGCCTGGGTGGCTCAGTCGTTAAGCATCTGCCTTCGACTCTGGTCATTATCCTGGGCGTCCTGGGATGGAGCCCCGCATCAGGCTCTCTGCTCAGCAAGAAGCCTGCTTCTCCTTCTCCCACTCCCCCTGCATGTGTTCCTGCCCTCGCTGTGTCTCTCTCTGTCAAATAAATAAATAAAATATTTTTAAAAGTTAAAAAAAACAATAAAAGATTTTCTTTATTTGAGAGAGAAAGCACGAGTCAGGGAGCAGAGGTAGAAGGAGACTCCCCACTGAGCGGGGAGCCTGGGGCTCGATCCCAGGACCCTGAGATATGACCCGGCCGAGGCAGAGGCTTGACTGAGCCCCCCAGGTGCCCCTCCCTCCATCTTTAAAATGCAGCTTCCCTTACACAACTCATGAAACCTAAGAGCAGGGATTGGGTTCATTTCCTTCCCGGTGGCAAGCCAGCACACAGCGTGGAACTCGTCATCCTGCAGGCGCTCAGTGAGTGTCAGCGTCCACGTCCCTCAGGAGCTGCTGACTGTCCTTGGTGTGTGACTTGTGGCACGTGGGCACAATGGATCTGGCTTACGTCTGCGAGTGGGAGAGCTGGCCCACGAGTACCCACCGCCCGTCAGTGCCCCTGGCCTGTGCCTGGTCCTGCCGTAACCTCATTGCCTTCACTGCTGACCTTGGAAATGACGCGCACGGTGTGTCTCCTTGCCGCTCCCCCCACCGGCCCTCCTCCCCTGGTGTCCCCTTGGGGGACCTGTGGGCCTCCAGGCCCACCTGGGAGCCACTCCTCACCCATGTGGGCCCTCTCAGAGTTTTCTCATCTATCACTGCGGTTGGCGAGGACCCTAAGCTCGCAGCTGTGCAAAGGGCAGACATGCTGCTCTCCTACATCCGCGGCGGGAGGCGGGGGACGGGACCCCAGGATCACCCTTTTGGGATGGAACGGGGCAAGGAATGTGTGGACCCCAGGGCTTAGAGACCTGAGCCCCAGTTTCCCAGATCATGCGTGTTATCATCTTGTCGGAAGCCTCAAAGCTGCTTTGCCAGGACCTGTTTTCTGTCTGTCATTTAAATGCTGTGCGCCTGGCAGAGAAGACTAAAGAGGCAGAGATTAGCATGAGGAGAAAGAACCACGGAGACACACCCGCCGTTAGGATTCGGGGATCATTTTCTTCTGTTTTCTGTGTCTCTTTTAAAAACATGACCACGCTTGCGGTGAGGTCACAAGCCTGCTCTGGTCTCCAGCGGGCTTCCAGGAACACGAAAGCTGTTCTCGTTAGCGCCGGGGCCGTCTACACGGTCAGCAGTGGAGCAGCCCCTGCCGTCCCCGTGGGTGGAATGTTCTCTGTTCCCTGAGCCCCCCTGGGGTCATCAGAAGCTTCAGGGCTGTTAGGGCTACGGTGCCAAGCATGCGCTTCCTCCGCAGACCTCACCCGTATGATCCATATCCTGGACACGGAGCACCCCTGGGACGTGCACTCCGTCAACTCGGAGCACAGCGAGGCCATCACCTGCCTCGAGTGGGACCAGTCAGGTGAGGACGGGCCAGGGCAGGCAGCCCTGCACGGCTAAGGAAGACAGGGATGCTCGTCCTCGATCCCAAATCTCAGGGCAGCATGCGGTCTTCTGGGTCACGTCCCCAGAGTCCATAGCAGGGACTGGAAGCCTCATCCTGTGGCACTGTGGCCCCCGCCCTTCACATCCCTCAAGTGCACACTCATTTCAGGAGCACGGCTTGCGCCACTGCCCTGTTGCACCGCCACCAGACCTGTCCCTCCCAGGCCCCGGAGCACTCCCGGCAGCTGCCCCTGCCCACGGTGAGGGTTTATAATGCAGGTTTGCCGCCCCACAGGCTCCCGGCTCCTGTCGGCCGATGCCGACGGGCAGATCAAATGCTGGAGCATGGCGGACCACCTGGCCAACAGCTGGGAGAGCCGCGTGGGTAGCCTGGTGGAGGGGGATCCCATCGTGGCCCTGTCCTGGCTGCACAATGGCGTGAAGCTGGCCCTGCACGTGGAAAAGGTGGGTGTCCTGCCTGAGCGAGCAGGTGCTGTCGGTGAGATCGTTCACCTTCCTGTCTACCTGCTCCTCCTCATGTGGCTCCTCCTCTCCCACCACCAGCATCCTTTGGTTTCTCTAGTCCTGGGCCCAACTCATGCTTGCATTCAAGCTGTCAGCATCTGCATCTTCGGTGAGCCACCCATTTAACTGAAGGCTGCTGTCCTCAGTGAACCTCCCATTTAACTGGTGGTTGGTATCCTTAGGGAACCACTGATTGGTTGGTTCTCAAAATCCAACCCACTGTTTTTGTTTGATTCTGGTTTTGGTTTTTTTAAAGATTTTATTTATTTATTTATTTATTTATCAAAAAGAGACACAGCGAGAGAGCGAACACAAGAAGGGGGAATGAGAGAGGGAGAAGCGGGCTTCCTGCTGATCAGGGAGCCCAAGGTGGGGCTCGATCCCAGGACCTTGGGATCCTGACCTGAGCCGAAGGCAGACGCTTAATGACTGAGCCCCCCAGCCGCCCCCCCTCCAACCCACTGTTTGATTCGTAATATCCCAGAATTCTTCTTTCTGTGCCTCCAGAGCAGGGTTGACAGGTCACAAAGGGCGGAACCCTAAAGGCTGGGCAGGCGTCTCACCGTGGTGCCCTTAGCTGGGACGGGCAGTAAACAGACTCTTTGCTCCCTTCTCCCCCCATAGTCAGGTGCCTCCAGCTTTGGCGAGAAGTTCTCCCGCGTCAAATTCTCACCGTCGCTCACGCTGTTTGGCGGCAAGCCTATGGAGGGCTGGATCGCCGTGACGGTCAGCGGCCTGGTCACCGTGTCCCTGCTCAAGCCCAGCGGGCAGGTGCTAACATCAACGGAGAGTCTGTGCCGGCTGCGCGGCCGTGTGGCCCTGGCTGACATCGCCTTCACGGGCGGCGGCAACATCGTGGTGGCCACCGCAGACGGCAGCAGCGCCTCCCCTGTGCAGTTCTACAAGGTGTGCGTGAGCGTGGTCAGCGAGAAGTGCCGCATTGACACCGAGATCCTGCCCTCGCTCTTCATGCGCTGCACCACTGACCTCAACCGCAAGGACAAGTTCCCCGCCATCACCCACCTCAAGTTCCTGGCCCGTGACATGTCGGAGCAGGTGAGGCCCCGCCCGCGGGACACCCGCTCCCCCAGCTGCAGCAGCAGCAGTCCACGCGCTTCTGGGCTCGAGCGCCTGGGTCGGAGCCTGATGTGGGCCTCACGAGGCTGAAACCCCCACGCGTGCAGGGCTGGCCCCCCGCGGCCACAGGGAGACCGGCTCCTGCCCTTTCCTGGCCCGCAGCCCCCCTTCACCCTCCCCGCCAGCAGCGCGGGGTCCACCCGTCCCTGGGACTCCCGCCCTCTGCCTCCCTCTCGCGAGGACCTGGTGAGGACGCCGGGCCCCAAAGCCTACAGGTCCTGGAACTCGGGATGGGGTCCTCTTTGAGGACATCTTTGTGGCCCTCGGTCCAGTGTAATCTTGCATCAGTAAGGCCCCCAACTTTGGGAAGCTCCGATAGTTTCTGTGGCTACACCCCTGCTTTCCACGGCGGGGGCGGGCGGGGGGGCACCAGGGTGATGTCTGCCATTCCAGCCGTGCCCTCCTGACCAGCTGCTGCTGTCCCCAGGTGCTCCTGTGTGCGTCCAGCCAGACGAGCAGCATCGTGGAGTGCTGGTCCCTGCGGAAGGAGGGGCTCCCTGTGAACAATGTTTTCCAGCAGATCTCACCTGTGGGTGAGTCTCCACGTGCCCGGGGGCAGCGGGCTCCCAGCACAGCGTGCGGGAGCTGCTCCGAACAACTCCACGATGTCGGCCCGCTCTGCTCTCTTCGTCCCTGCTCTGCAGCCACTTCATCCCCGTCCTGGAGAGCCTCCTGTCCTAGGGTCAGGGACTCGAGGTCTAGCAGTCAGCCCACAGGCGGGTGGCCTGACTGCCTCACTCTGGCGCTTGTGCCTGCTTGAGGGAACAGCGGTGCGAAGGTCCTGGGGCAGAGGCCAGGAGCTAGAGCGGCTGGGTAAGGGGGGGCACAAGTGGGTGTTGCCGCAGGACTGGGGTACGCGCAGCCCCCTGGGCTGCAGAGGGCACTTCACCCTAAAAACCGTGGACTCCTCCAAGACGTCTGGTCTGTGGCGAGGACACCGAGGCCCAGAGGGCGTGACTGAGTTTGCTCAGAACATAGCCCCTGGCTCCCCTCCCCTCCGCCATCCCGGCAGCCATGTGGAACCCCAGTGGCTCCAGATGGCAGCGACACCCCCCACCCCCGACGGCCCTTGGGATGTGCTGGGCCCACTTGAAGTGACAGAGAAGTCCGAAAAGCCCCTGGATTTTCAACCCCCCCCCCGGGCCCACACACAGAGATGATCTGCAGCAGATGAGGGCCAGGCTCTCTGCCGACGAGCGCTAATGGAGCCCAGACTGGCTGGCTGTGCGGGGGGCGCTGCACGGGGACCGCTAATGAAGTTGTGTCGGGGCCCCCGCGGCCTCTGCCCCCACCGGGCGGTTACATAAGCTGCCGACCGTGGGGCAGAGCAATTACTGCAAAGACCAACCCCGCGGCCCCGTCCGCAGCCCCTGCGTCCTTGGGGAGCTTGTGGGTGGCGGACAAGGCCGCAGGTGTGCGCGGCCCCCCGCCCCACGACACGGGGACCAGCCCAGGGCTGGCCTGGCCACAGCCGGGACCCGGCGTGTGTGCCCCGTTCGGGTGCAGGTAGCCCGGGGTGCTGCCCGGACGCCCGCCGTGTCAGCTCTGCCGTCCCTGTCGGGGCCTGGATTGCCCTCCGTGGCCTTGGGCAGTCTCGGTGGTCTCCGGGCCTCAGTTTCTCGGGGACAGCCCTTGCTGGGACCCCTCCTTGGGCTCACGGCAGGCCTATAAGCTGTGACAAGCCGTTCAGGGCAGACCTGTCGGGGCAGAGTGGTGGCAGGAAGGGGCTGTGTGACGCCGTCGCCGTGTGACCAGCGTGCCCCGAGCTGCGGAGTCCCATGGTGGCCCCACGCCATGCTGGGAGCGGCGTCCGCGTGAACCGCCAGGCGGATCGGGCGCTATCGGCGGGGCCCCTGGGCCCCCCACGGCGCACGCGTCCCTGCGGGCTGGGCCGGGCCTGTCCCAGTGCCGCTCCGCGAGTGTCCGCCCGCCGCACGTTTGCCAACGAGCCGCTGGGCCTGGACGTTGGGGGTCATCCCCACGGGCGTGCCTGCAGGGGCGCTGGTACCGGGCGCCTTGACCGTCCAGCAAAGCCTCATCAGGCGGGCAGAGCCGGGGGCCCCCGGGGACCCTTTCTATCACAGGAAACCCTTCGCAGGCTGAGCCGGGCCTGGGGGGGGGTGTGTGGTGGTGGGGTCCGCGGTGCGCTCTGGTTGTTGGTGTGTTGGTTCCTGCTGGGGTACGGGGGTCTCACTCCCACCAGCCCCATCCTCGCGGTCCCGTGTAGTCCTGGGGCAGGAGCGTGTTGGTTCAGCTCGTGTCCCCGGCCCGTCGTGAACGGTGCGGCTAGCTGGGCCGGGGAGCTCCTAGTGGTCACGCTGGGGCTGGGGCTGGGGCTGGGGAGGCAGGGTCCAGCCGGCTGCAGGTCTCATCCGTTGTTTTCCTGCCGCCCCCCCCCTCCCCCGGCCTGTTTGTAGTCGGCGACAAACAGCCCATGATCCTGAAATGGCGGATCCTGTCGGCCACCAACGATCTGGACCGCGTGTCCTCCGTGGCGCTGCCCAAACTGCCCATCTCGCTCACGAACACCGACCTGAAGGTGGCCAGCGACACCCAGTTCTACCCCGGCCTCGGTACCGCCCCTCCCCTGGGCAGCCCCTGCCTGCCGCAGCTGCCGGCATGCGTCCCCGGCCCTCCGCCCGGCTCAGCCGCCCGTGCTCCCGCCCACAGGCCTGGCCCTGGCCTTTCACGACGGCAGCGTCCACATCGTGCACCGGCTGTCGCTGCAGAGCATGGCCGTCTTCTACAGCTCGGCCACCCCGCGCTCCACGGACGAGCCGGCCATCAAGCGCCCGCGGACCACCGGCCCCGCCGTCCACTTCAAGGCCATGCAGCTCTCCTGGACCTCGCTGGCCCTGGTCGGCATCGACAACCACGGGAAGGTGAGCTCCGAAGTCGCTGCCTGCGGGGAGAGGTGGGGGCGGGCCCCGGGACCCCCCGCCGCAGTCTCTGCTGCTCGGCAGCCAGAGTTTCCTCACCTTGGGGTGGGCTCCTCTGACCCCCTGAGGTCTCGGAGAAAGCTCTGCTGTGGTCTGGGGCGCGTAGTAGGTGCCCCGTCAGTGGGCGCCGTGAGGACGTTGGTCTTCGCCGTAAGGAAGCTGCAGGACCTCGTAGGTGCTCAGGAAACGTCCCTGCTCCCGGGGGCCTTGGCCTGGCCGATGGGCGCGCTGTGCACGCCAGCCCTCCGCCCCGGGCCGTGCAGCTTCTGACAGTCACTTTCCTTCGTGTCTCCTTCCTGAATCCGCTTCCGTCAGCCCCGCCCTCAGCGTGTCCTTGCGGCGGGCCGGCCAGCAGGCCTCTCCTCGCCGGAAGGGTTCGCTTCCAGAGAGCACGCGGCCCACGCGTGGGTTCATGAGGCCCAGGGAGGGGGCGCTGGGGGCCTGGGGACACTAGGTGCAGAGCCCGGCACAGGTCCCCCCAGCGCCCTCCTGCCTGCCCGGGGCGCCAGCCGGCTGGGCCTTCACTGGCACCCCCCCCCCCCCAGCTGAGCATGCTGCGCATCTCGCCGTCCATGGGCCACACGCTGGACGTGAGCCTGGCCCTGCGGCACCTGCTCTTCCTGCTGGAGTACTGCATGGTGACCGGCTACGACTGGTGGGACACGCTGCTGCACGTGCAGCCCGCCATGGTGCAGAGCCTGGTGGAGAAGCTCCACGAGGAGTACACGCGCCAGAATGCCGCCCTGCAGCAGGTAGCGCCCGGCCCGCCGCCCCGCCCCCGCTCGGCCCGGACCTGCCCGCCGGCCGCGCTCCCACCGCCTGCCCCCACCCAGGTCCTGTCTACCCGGATCCTGGCCATGAAGGCCTCCCTGTGCAAGCTGTCCCCCTGCACGGTGGCCCGCGTGTGCGACTACCACGCCAAGCTCTTCCTGGTGGCCGTGAGCTCGACGCTCAAGTCCCTCCTCCGTCCCCACTTCCTCAACACCCCCGACAAGAGTCCCGGCGACCGGCTGACCGAGGTCTGCAGCAAGATCACCGACGCCGGTGGGTCCTGGCCCCGAGCCCCTTCACCGGGGTCACCCTGAGCCCCACCTGAAGGGTGCAGCGTGGACCACGTCCCGGCCCTCAGGGGGCTCGCCCCAGAGCTGGGGACAGATGTCAGCCGCAGGGGAGCGTCAGCTGGGACTTCCCGACAGGCCACTCTGACCCAGGGTGCTCTTCTCCGAGGTCCGGGGCCCAGCTCCACGGGGCCGCAGGGTACGGGCGGAGGGACCAGGGGTGCAGAGCCGGCGACCCGCGTGCCTGCGTGTGTGGTGTGTGTACCGGGAGGCCGCCGTGTGCGTGACCGCCTGTTCCCTCCCAGACATCGACAAGGTCATGATCAACCTGAAGACGGAGGAGTTCGTCCTGGACATGAACACGCTCCAGGCGCTGCAGCAGCTCCTGCAGTGGGTGGGGGACTTTGTGCTCTACCTGCTGGCCAGCCTGCCCAACCAGGTGCGCTCCGCCCGGGGGGCTGGGGGGGTGGGGGGGTGGTCCCAGACTGTCCCTCTCTGCAGCAGCGCGAGAGGCGGGCCCCCCCCCCCCCCGCCCCACACGGGAACTCAGGAGCAGCGAGCTGTGTGCACCCACCCCCCCCGGGGGGCTTATGCGGAGGGGTCTGCCCCCACACCCGCTCCGACCCCAGGCCCCAAGGGCGGCCAAGTGCATCCCCTGCCCCAGACTTAAACCCTTCGTCCCTTCTAGGGCAGTTTGAAGTCCCTCTT
>CM052799.1:332914-349190 GCA_028533885.1 Nasua narica | reverse complement strand
CCCTTCCCCACGTGGGCCGCCAGGGTAACCGCTTTGCCACCTCATGGTGCCACACGGTGTCTGACTTTGCTCTCGGAGGGCCAGTGGCCCGGGGCTGCCCCCCAGCGAGTGCCTCTCCCCACAGGGCTCCCCGCTGCGGCCCGGCCACAGCTTCCTGCGGGACGGCCCCTCGCTGGGCATGCTGCGCGAGCTCATGGTCGTCATCCGCATCTGGGGGCTGCTGAAGCCCAGCTGCCTGCCCGTGTACGCGGCCACCTCGGACACCCAGGACAGCATGTCCCTGCTCTTCCGCCTGCTGACCAAGCTCTGGATGTGCTGTGAGTCCCTGCCCCCGGGCTCGCGGCCCTGTCACCCCCACCCCTCCCCCGTCAGACTGGCCGGGCCCCGGCGCCCAGACAGGTGTCCTCGTGGCCGAGCGCTTGTCCCGTGGTGCCGGCCGCCACGTTTCCGGGCGGTGGCCCCTTGTTCCCGGACCCCTGCCTCCAGGAAAGCTGCCCGGTGCCCGCCGCGTGCCGGTCGGTGGGGGAGCCTGTGCCTCCCAGCGGGCAGCGCCTCCCTGCCGTCCCCTCCCCGCAGGCCGCGACGAGGGCCCCACGAGTGAGCCGGATGAGGCGCTGGTAGACGAGTGTTGCCTGCTGCCCAGCCAGCTGCTGGTCCCCAGTCTGGACTGGCTTCCGGTCAGCGGCGGCCTGGTCAGCCGCCTGCAGCCCAAGCAGCCCCTGCGTCTGCACTTCGGCAAGGCCCCCACACTGCCCGCTGGCGCCGGGGCCCTGTCGCTGGACGGCCTGGTCAGGTGCGTGCCCGCCCCCGCCCCTCGGCCGCCGCCTGCGCCGGGCCGGCCGCTGCCCTCTGGCCTGGACCTGGACGCTGGCCCGGGGACGCCCCGCCCCCTTCTCCATCCCTGCGCTCGGCAGTCTGGGTGACGTCACCGTCCCTCTGGTCTGCTGCCCTCGCCTGCGGGGCTCGAGTATAGGTTGCGTGGTCCCATAGTGCAGCGGCCCAGGGCGCGGGGGCGGGGGGAGGGGCAACCTAGAGCAGCGGGCGGGGTGCCCCCGGGGCAGAGGGGCCCGACTTGACGCCCGACGCCTGCCCTGCGCAGCTGCCGTTGGAATGTGCGGGTCGGCCTTCACGGCCCTGCAGCACCTCGGGGCCGTCTCTCGTCCCGTTCTTCAGGCAGGACGGGTGCACCCACGCAAGGCACACAAGGGCTTCCCCGTTTAGATACTCAGGGCAATTCCCCACGCCGTCTGTTACTTTGGGTGGAAATTTCAGAAAACAGACGAGCCAAAGGGAGAGAGCCCCGTGTGACCCACTTCGGGTGAAATGCTTCCAGCATCGGGCTCTGAGAGCTTCTGGCCTCTCCCTTCTTGTTTCCTGGTGGGAGGGACCGCCCCATGAGTCCCAGGCTTTCCTTTGTGTCTGGGTTTTGGGATAAACTTTAAGAAAAGAGGGCGCTGATCACAAAGAGGTTGTAAATTCACTGTCCTGGAAACATTCAGGCGTATTTAATACCTGGGCAGCCCGCCCAGCCCCCAGGACCCCTCCCACCGGCTCTCCCATGCCTTCCAGCGCCCCGGTGTCTGCAGGCGGAGGGCGTGCATGTCACCGGGGTCTGTGCGTGCGTGCATGAGCACACGTGTGTGCGTGGTTCCTGAGCCGCTCGTGTTCTCCCCTGTCCCCCAGGGCGCCGGGCCAGCCCAAGGTCGACCACCTGCGGAGGCTGCACCTGGGGGCCTACCCCACGGAGGAGTGCAAGGCCTGCACCAGGTAAGCGAGCACTGCGCCCCCCCCCCCCCCAGGGTCCTGGGAAGGCCTTCCCGGGGGGCCGCCGGGTGTCCCACCTCCGGGCCCGGGGCGAGCAGGTGTCTGCGCACACGTGAGCCCGCGGCCTGCGCCTGCCCCGGAGGAGCTCGCGGGGCAGAGAGCACAGAAGCGGAGCAGGGCCTCGTGCAGATACAACCGCACTTATTGGCCCACGGCCCTGGGGGCAGGCTGTGGCTCCCGGGGTCCCACTGCTAGCCGCTTCGGGGGAGGTGGGCGGGACGGGGCCCGGCGATGGGGGCGGGGCCGGCGATGGGGCGGGGGCCGGCGATGGGGCGGGGCCAGCCCCAGCCCGGGCCTCAGCCGCCCGGCCCCGCCCCCAGGTGCGGCTGCGTCACCATGCTCAGGTCACCCAATAAGACCACGGCCGTCAAGCAGTGGGAGCAGCGCTGGATCAAGAACTGTCTGTGCGGGGGGCTGTGGCGGCGGGTGCCCCTCAGCTGCCCCTGACCGGGGCCCTCGCCGGGGACAGCATTCCGCACGGACCTTCGTCAGGCGCGCCGAGAAGCGGGAGTTCTGGAAGCGCGGCTCTCCAGGTCCAGCATCGGCGGGACAGACGGACGGTCGGACGGGGAGGACACGGCCTGAGGCGTCGCTCACCCGACGCCCGGTGGGTGCTGCTTTCTCTCCCTCAAGTCCTAATGGTGGATCCCGGGCAGAGGGACCCCGGCACCTGTCCGCACCGGCCAGGTGGGGACCGAGCGGGGCCTGTGGATCCCACGGCCTCGGGCGGGACCACAGTGCACACGCTGCCCTCCCTGGTCACCCAGACCCCCAACGGCCCCGTGGAAGCCCCGGGTCCTGGCTCGGAGGGTCCAGGATGGCCCAGGCCTCTGTTTAGAATGTGCCCCCGAACCCCGGGGCCGTCAGGCGTCTGGTAGTTGCTGCCAGCGACACCGGCCGCCGCACCTGCTTCTGTCTCCTCACCGATTCTGCCAGCACCCGGGTGCTTCTGACCTCGGCCGGCCCCGTAAACGTCCTGACGGCTCACGGGTCGCGTCGGTGCCGGGGGTACTGCTCCTCCGTGTCCCCGTCCCCCAGTTCTGGGCTCCTGGGCCCGCACGTCTCACTGGGTTGCCGTCAACATTCCACGAGCACCTAGTGTGTGCTTAATCTCGAGCTCCCTGCCGGGAGTCGCAGGCCGGGCCCAGTGGGGGGCTTCTGCTGATGCGTGCGTCTGCCTCTCCTGGTTCCCCGCCTCCCCTCGTGATCGCACCCCCCCCCCCGCCCGCACCGAGGCCCCTGGGTTTCTGGAAGCTCAGGCCAGGTTCCCCCGGGGTTCGGCCTTCTGCCAACAAGCACTTTACCCGATTACGCGCTGCTCCCCGGGCGCCCAGACAGCGCCCTGCCTGTGGAGCGCTAATGGCTTGTCTTGTTTTCCTGCTGGAGGCCCCGGGAGGTGAACGATGCGTGTGCTCCCGTGCTCGGGGCTGGGGGGAGCCCCTCTGGCCAGGCTGTGTGGCCCACAAGGACTGGCTGTCAGCTGACGCTTTCCGTGGGGACTTGGTGCGTGTGGGCCTGCGCTGGGGGCAGGCATGGAGATTCTGGACAGAGTCCGCTCTGCCGGTCACCGCTGCCTGGTCCCCCTTTAGGGACACAGGGACCCGAGGGCAGCCTCCCCTGGTCGGGGTGTGCCTGAGTGCGTGGTCCCTGCGGATGCGCGGAGCCATCGGTGAGCCAGCGGCGGGCCACGTGCCCATCGCTGGTCTGCCTCAGACGGAGGGCAGAGGCGGGGACAGTCTTGGGGAGCAGGGAAGAGGCCTTTCCTCCCTGGAGACGAGCTCCACGGGTCCCCCCTGGACGGTGCCCAGCCCCCACTGCTGTGCCATGTGTGTGGGTGAGGTTCGCGCCTCCTACAGGCTCCTGCCCCGCGCCCCTCACTGGGTCCAGTTCTTCACCACGTGTCCTTCTCAAGTCCTACTTTTTAAGCTGGTTACTTGCTTTAGAACAGCAGGCCCTGGGGTTCCTGGGGGGCTCAGTGGGTTAAGCCTCTGCCTTCGGCTCAGGTCATGATCTTCGGGGTCCTGGGATTGAGCCCCGCATCGGGCTCTCTGCTCGGTGGGAAGCCTGCTTCCCCCTCTCCCTCTGCCTGCCTCTCTGCCTGCTTGTGATCTCTGTCAAATAAATAAATAAAATCTTAAAAAAAAAAAATGGCCAGTCTGTTGTGCACTCACATTTCACAGGTTTAAGGTGAAGTTGTGGTTTCAGGGATGAACATGACTCCCATCAGGAGGCGGGGTCCGGGCCCCCTCCTCTCCGATCTGGCGGGGCTTGCACACGCCTGTGTCCGAGCCTGTGCGGAAGTGACGCGCACGGTCTTCGTGTGGGTGGAAATGGCCTTGCTCGCGGCCCCTCATCCCAGAACCTGACCCGCCGAGCCGGAGGAAGCCCAAGCGCCAGGGGAGGCCTCCGTGAGCACCCGGTCCGTGCAGCCCCGGGGAGGCCGCCGTGAGCGCCCGCGGGCCACCCAGACAGGGCGGAGCGGGGACAGGCCTCCCCGCGGTGCCCGTCCCCTTCCTGACCGGCAGGTGCCAGGGTCTGGGCCCCCAGCCTCCGGTCATCAGCCTGCCCCTGCCACCGTGCCAGCTTGATTTGAATTTCAGATGAATGAATACTGTTTTAGTATAAGGCTGTGCTAAATATCACGTGATCACTCGTGATAGAAAAGTTGTTTTTCTGAAATTGCCATTACCTGGACAGGCTGTATTTGCCAAGTCTGGTAACCCTACCCCCCAACCTGGATCACTTCATCCAGAAAATACCTGCTGAATGAATGAGTCTCCAATGTCTGAATGACCGGCACTTATGTTTCCCTTCCCCTCATATTTATGCACTATTTGTTAAATTAGGCAGGCAGCCATGAACTTCCTGTCTGCCCTCAGCAGGGCAATGGGACTTCCATCCCGTGTGACGGAAAATGGGACTAAAGTACTGTGAGCCGGTGTCTGTGTCCACAGTGCCCAGGCCAGGATCGAGTACACAGTAGGTGCTCAGTAAGTGTGTATGTATGAAAGAGCATAGGACTCCAAGGTGAACACTATAGTAGAAAAGTGAAACTTGGCCACGGGTTCCAACCCCAATTCCCCAATCCCCAGTGGGGCCCATGACTTCACCTCTCAGACCCTAGGTCTCCTTTTCCACAAAAGGGAAATCAGGAACCCCTTTTGTGGACCAAGCTTGATACCTGGGGCCTAGCAGGTGCTGGGGCTCAATGGCGCCTCATCCAGGTGGGAGAAAACAAAGGGCCTCAGGGCCTGGGTTCTGCCCTCTGACCTCCCTGTGGTTGCCCAGAAGGGTAAACTGAGGCCCAGGATGCCCAGTGTGACTGCTCTAGGACACCCATCAAGCTAACTCATTCTGTGACCCTCGGAGCACCTGGAGATGACCGCGAAGGCGGGGTTCTGGGGTCGAATCCAGGCTTTGCCCGGGAGCTTCCTCGGATCCCAGGAGAATCCCGAAGCCTCTGAGCCTCAGTTTCCCGATGTGGGACATGGGTCGTAAGAACACGAGTGACTTCAGAGGCTCTGCGTACCTAAAGCTCCGCCCAGAGCAGGGCCTCGCGCGCAGTGGGCCCTCCCGTCCGGCCTGGGAAGACCGACAAAGGAGGGCGGGACACCCGTGAGAGCAGAAGGGGCACCGGGGGCGTGAGCCCCTCCCGGAGCGCGGGGGGAAGAGTCGGGCGCCCCGGTGCGGCCGAAGGGTGGAGGCCGCCCTCGGTGCCGGTGCCCCCGCAGCCGGCGGCGCATGCTCGGTGCAGGCGGGCGCTTGCAGGACAGGACTTTATTGCTCGGCCCCGGGACCGCCGCCCCCGGGACCCCTCAGGCGGCCGCGCCCTCGGCCAGCACGCCGTCGATCCAGTCCGCGTAGCTCGCCAGGCGCGTGTAGATGCCGGGCTTCTTGCGGTTGCCGCACACGCGCGAGCCCGAAGTGACCACAGCTTCGGCCACGCCGCCGCACACCAGCGGGCCCCCGGAGTCGCCCTGTGGGGGCGGGCGGTGAGCGCTGCGTCCGCTCCCCCGGGCCCGCCCTCTCCGCCCGCAGCCCCGCCTCTCCTCCCCCTCCCCCCGGCACCGGCCTCGGGCCCCGCCCACCCCGCAAAGCCCCGCCCCGGGCCCGGCCCGCCCCCTCGATGGCCCCGCCCCGCCCGCGCACCGTGCAGGTGTCGCGGCGGTTGCTCTCCCCGCACATCATGCGCTCGGTGATGGTGCCGTCGTGGTACGTGCGCAGGTTGCAGGTGGCGCGGTCGATCACTCGCAGGGTCAGGTACTGCAGGCGGTCCGGCCGGCGGCCCGTGTGGGTGACCACACCCCAGCCGGCCACGTCGCAGAGCGTGCCGGCCGCCACGTCGCGGTCCTCGCGCTGCCACGGCAGGGGCTGCACGGCGGGGCCCAACTGGGCCTTATCTGACAGCTACGGGATGGGGCGGAAGCGAGCGTCAGGGCGGGGGAGGGGGGGTCGTCCAGCAGGAGCGGGTGCGGCCGGCCTGGTGGGACGGGGGTCGGGGGAGGCTGGCGTCGGGGCGAGGGCGGGCGGGGGTGCGTGCCGCAGGAGCGGGTGCGGCTGGACTTGGCTGACCTTCAGCAGGAGGAGGTCGTGGTCGATCGTTTCGGGCCGGCTGCCTGGGTGGGGCACTGCTCGGAGCACGTCGTACAGGCGCTTGGAGGGCTCCGGCTGCGACAGGGAGTGTGCGCCCAGGAGCACCTGCACCTTCCCGTCGGCCCTGGGAGTGGGGTCCACATCAGAGCCACGTTCCCACCCCCCCCCCAAATGCCCTCCCGCGCTCTTTGCCCCGCCTCGCTCGGGACCACTCACGCCTCCTCCAGGCAGTGCGCCGCGCTCAGCACCCACTGCTCCGACACCAGGAAGCCGCCGCACATGTGCTTGCCGTTCACCTGCACCGATGCCATGTAGGGCCGTGCGTGGGACATGGCCTCGCTGCCACCCAGGATCCGCCCGCGAGGCTGCGCCGCTGGGGGTGGACGGGTGGGCGGGAGCGCTTCAGGGCTGACCAGGGCCGACCCCGCACACCTCCCTCCACCCCCACCTCCCCCCAGGATGCTGCGGCCCGCTTAGGCCTGGCTTTCTGCCCGCCAGAGCTCCAAACGCCGCTGGGGACCAGGGGGCACCGCCGGCAGACAGAACGATAGGGAGTGGTGGGGTCTGGGGCAAATCCTGGGCGTGCACACTGCGACTAACAGCTTCCAGGCGAATGTGGGCAGAGTGGGGCTGCCATCCTGCCCCCACGGCTTTGCTGGCCCCCAGTCCTGCCCTGGGCAGCCCTCTGCAGCCCCTGAAGCCGCAGATCCTCCCTGTGGGGACAGCTCAGGCCTCCAAGTTCTGAAAGTTCCTTGGCTTTAAGAGCCTTCCATTCACGTGGACCCTGTTCCCCTTCCTGCCCTCCAAATGGCGCCATTGGCCGGGGACTGGGGGGGTGCTGGCTCGCTGACTGCCCTCCGGACTGGTGGCTCCGCTGTCCCCTCGTCCCACGCCCACTCACCACACACGGCGGCTTGGAGGAGGACCAGAGTCACGAGGTGCACCCGGGGGCCTGCCATGCTGCTGCTGTGCGGCTGGAGCCTAGGGGGCACTTGTAGGGCCGTAGCTGGGGCGGGGCTCTGGCCGACAGTCTGTTGGGTGGGCAGCCGTCCAGCTGGGAAAGCAAAACCTGGCTGGCCTGCTTCCGCCTCCTCGGCAGGGGGGTTAAGCTCCCTCAGGACCCTACACCAAGAGCACACAGGCAGCTGGACTGGCCAGGTCCAGGGCTGGCCCTCGTGTGGGCAGGAGACCCTCGGGATGGGCAGAGGGCAGAACCCAGCCTCTCCCTGCCCCCTCCCACACCGGCCTGCTCAGTCTCCCCAGAGCGCCCTTTCAGCCCTGAAGTTTTGCAACAGCAGCTGGAGGCCACAGCTTGTAAACAACCAACTTCCTCATTTTCTGCCCCTCCCTTCTTTCTCTTCCTCCCCCAACTGGGAGAAGAGGTTGGATGGGGGTGGGAAGGTCATTTGATGTCCTTGTCCCTGGTGGGTCTGGGCCTGATACCCCAAGAAGTAGAATATTAAAAGTATTATTATTTATTATTATTAATACTTAATATTAAAAGAATATTAAGACTGCTGGATACGAGTGATGGAAAAACCAAGTTAAGGAGCCGTGAAGCGTCTGCCTTCCTTCACCTCAGGTCATGATCCCAGGGTCCTGGGATGGAGTCCCATATGGGGCTCCCTGCTCAGCAGGAAGTCTGCTTCTCCCTCTGCCCTTCCCCCTGCTCGTTCTTGCTCTCCAAAATATATAAATAACAATCTTTTTGAAAAAGAAAAAGAACAATCAAGTTGAACTCGGTGGAGTCTTCAAGGAAATTTAAATGGAAATTTCAGGGTCTACCTTCAGGTGTGGCTTGATCCAGGTGCCTGAACAATATCAGGTTTTGTCTCTGGTTTCTCCTCTCCTCCTTAGTGGCTTTTCTCCTCACCAGGCTCTCCTGTTGTGGGCCCAGGGGGCCCAGACTCAGCCCAGTGGCTCAGTAGGCCCTTCCCCAGAATTCCCCTTCATTCCAGCCAGCTTCTCAAGGTTGTGTCTGATTCACTGAGCTTTGGTCAAATGTCCCCTCCCAAACCAATCACTGTGAGCAAGAGATAGCAGGTTCTGATGAGCACAAGGCGAGTTACGTGACCCTTTATAAGGGGTGGATGATGGATCAGCCTCTTATGAACCTATGGAGGGGGCCGTGCTGGGACCCCAGGGTGCGGTGGACTGCAGAGGACACACGGCACAATATATTTCCTTCTACTTCTTTCCTCTTCACTGTGGATTATTTGAGACACAGAGAAGAATAGAAAAAAATATAACCTGTGTGGTTCGCTAGATCCTAACATGTTTCCTTATTGAAATCAGAAACTCCAAACAAAAACCCATTAGAGTTTGGAGTCCAGATTATGTAAGAGTTGCAAATTGCAACAAAATTTGGGAATGACTCAGCAAGAGGACAGTTCAATAAATAACCTTGAATACCCCCAGATGCTGTGTTGGTGAGGGAAGCCCTGGGTGGTCCAGTCGGTTAAGCATCTGCCTTGGGCTCAGGTCATGATCCCAGGGTCAGGCCTGGGATCGAGTCCTGCCTCGGGCTCCCTGCTTGCTCAGCGGAGAACCTGCCTCTCCCTCTGCCTGCTGCTCCCCCTGTGTGTGCGCTCTCTTTCTCTTAAATAAATAAATAAATAGGTAGGTAGATGATAGATAGATACCCCCAGATGCCGAGCAGGCATGGAAAGACCGCTAGGGCGTACTGTCATATTTCGGCGAAAGAGCACATTGGAGGGCGGACGCCTTAGCAGCCGGGACGTGGGACCTGGGAGGAGGTGTGGTGAGGGGAGCCAGGGACGGCCCAAGGCAGGCAGAGGGAGCACCAAAGGCCGGAAGAAGGAGATCCCAGGCTGGTGACCCCCAGCAGGAGTGGAGGTGAGGGGTCCACTTCCATGGAGGGTGGGGAAGGGGCTTCCCACCCCAACGCCCTGAATTTGCTGCTCTTTGGTGGCACCAGACACCGGGACACACGCGTACAAGACAGACAGGGCTTTTATTGTGTGCGACGTGAAGGGCACCGTGTGGGCAGGGCCTGGCCAGGGACAGCCCTTCTAGACGGTCCTGCTGGCCGGGTCGCGCGGGTGGAGGGGCCGCCGGTGGTCCCTGGGGCGGATGATGGAGTTGATCCAGTCTGAGAATTGGGCGACCGGAGTAAAGGCGTCTGGGTAGAACCCAGAGCCGCAGCCCCCGCGGATGTAGGAGTCGATGCCCTGGACCAGCCCGTTGCAAACCAGGGGCCCGCCGGAGTCCCCCTGCGAAGACAGATGGGGTTGGGGGTTGGAGGGCCGGGCGGCCGGGGCGGGAGTCCCCCGCCGAGACGGACGGGGTTGGGGGTTCGGGGGGCCGGGCGGCCGGGGCGGGAGTCCCCCGCGGAGACGGACGGGGTTGGGCGGGAGCGTGGTGGGGATGCGGGGGAGGGGCTGGTGGTACGCACAAAGCAGATGCCGGCCTGCCGGCGGGGCACCAGCGTGCACACGTTGGTACGGGGACAGAAAGTGGTCACCACGGTCACATTGAGCTCCTGCAGGACCCTGGGCGGTGGCTGGGTCGTGCCCAGCTGGCCCCAGCCCATGGCCAGGCACCGGACCCCATTGCCCACACCTTGATTCTGGACAGGCAGCCTGGCCACCTGCACGTTCCTGTTGATGATGGCCGACCCGTTGAGCTGCAGGGGGGTGGGAACGGAGCGTCAGAGCGTCACAGGGGGTGGGGGACCGTGACCCTCCCCTCCCCGGGCCTCGGGTTCCCCATCTCTACAGTGGGAGCGACCACAGTGGCTCAGAGCATCTCTGGAAGTCTTGAATGCAGTAAACAGTGGGTACTCAATAAAACACAGCATTCTAGAACATTCTCAGACACTAATCATAACTTTGCAAGCATGGGGAAGGGAGGGTTTCATCCTTAAGTCCCCGCCAGCTGGATGTGGGGAATTTTGCCCCATTTCACAAAGACAGGAGCTGGGCCACACGAAATAATAACAACAGTTTGTTGATCGACAATGGCTCAGAGCTTCCCATACGACCTCATTTAATTTCTCAACAGCCCTACCAGGCGGGGTGTGTTTCTCCCTGTTACAAAGGTGGAGATTGAGGCATAACGGGGGGACATACCCCCTGAGAGCCGGGGCCCCCATCACATCCCCCAGTCTCCGGCCCCCTCCTCAGGCGTCCTGCCCCTGGGCCTCTGCGCCTGGCTGTCCCCTCCCCCCTCCCCTCCCTGCCAACCTGGAGGATCACGATGTCGTTCAGCAGCCTCTGGGGGTCGAAGCCTCTTTCGAAGACCCGCTGGATGGAGAAGGATTGCCTGGTGGGCTCTTCCTGCCCGAGGTCATGTGCCCCCAGCACCGCCACCACCAACCGGAAGTTCCTAAAGCAAAGGAGAGACAGGAGGTGCCTGGCGGCGGCCCGGTGGTGAAAAGTCCCCAGAGCTCGGCTGCGCCCCATCCGAGCGGGGCAGCCCTGGTCGCACTGTCCCCGGCACACAGCCGCGGAGACGGGGCTGCGAGGAAGGAGGCCGAAGCCGGGGTGACTCACAAACCGTCCACGCAGTGGGCAGCCGACATGACGAAGTTGGGGGCGATGAGCGTGGCCCCGCAGAAGTGGCCGCCGCGCCGCTGTAGGGACACCATGAAGGGCCGCGAGTGGGGCCGGGCTGCACGGCCCCCCACGATCTCCGCGGCCAGGGCCGGGCCTGAGGACATGGGGAGGGGTGGGGTAGTGAGCGCCCCGGAGGAGCCCTGCCCGGGGGCTGGTGCCTGCTGGACCTGACAGCAGGGTCGGAGCCCCTCGGGGGCTTGCGGCCCAGGGGAGGGAACTGAGGCCCAGAGGGCGGAGGGGGCCTGCCGCCACCCTGCACCCCGGCCGGACACAGCCCGACTCAGAGCCAAGGGCTTCCGAGTCCCCAGGCGTGACCTCTGGGCCAAACCCCGGCTCTGGGCTCCCTGGACGGCCTCACCACGCAGAACCCGTGTCCTCGTCTGCAGACGGGCCCCCTCGTCCAGCCGCCGCCTCCCCACGAGGGTGAGGCGCCCCGAGGGCCTGGGGCAGGTGGGAGCAACGCGCAGACCTGCGGCCCCACTCACCGCCCAGCAGCGCGGCCAGCAGCAGGGCGCCGAGGGCGAGGCTGGAGGGGCTGCGGCTTCGGGTCATGGCCGGGCTGGGTCTCTGGCGCGTCTGCCCCCTGTGCCCACCCGCGCCTCTTATGGCCCCACGCCCGGAGGCCGTTGCGGGGGCCCCGCGGTGGGGCCAGGTGTCCCCACTTCCTCTCCCCCGCGCCGGGGGGTGAGTGACGGGAAGAGGAGGGCAGGAGGAGGTGCGTGAGGGGCCCAGCAGGGTCCCAGCCGGGGCCGCTCCAGTGAGTGGGAAGGTCAGATAAACGCGCTGTGTTGAGTGCAGGTGGCTCCCAGATACAGCACGGGACGCACGCGTGTGCAGCCTGTCCCTGCTGACCACGTTCACGTAGAGCCGGGGACCCTGTGTGCCCACTGAATCTGGTGCCCTGGGCTCAGAGGGCCTTGGCTGGGGCTCCCACGTGCCTCGGTTTACCCAGGGCACCGTGCGCTGCCCTGGCATTCCACAAGAGCGGCAGGGCTGCTGGGTTCCCATCTGAGATGAGGCAGAGCGAGGGCCTCCCCCATGAGCTCCTGCCAGTGACCTCCGGGAGATCCGGGGCAGCCCCCAGCACCCGCCCCCCCCCCCCCACGCTTCACAGCCGGGCAGCGGTCTGCAGCCGCTCTGGATCAGGGCCTGGCCCTCCGGCCTCTCCAAGTGTAGCTCAGGTGGAACTCACTCTCGGCCGGGGGCAGGAGTTCTGGGAAGCAGTCCCCAGCCCCCACCTCCCTGAGCATCACTGAACCCCCTTCCCGCCCCGGGGGTGGCCGGCCAGCACTCCTGGATTCCAGTCCAGGCCTGCAGGCTGGGGCACTCCTGCCTGGAGCAGTGGAGAAACTCAGCGAAACGACGGAGCTGGGGTCCCCAGGGCCCAGCCCCCAGCCCCGTGACCCCTGTTCCACTTCCTGTCTCCCCCAGGATGCTCCAGCTACAACAGCTGGCGGACCGCTGTCGCAAGAAGCAACGTTCTCCTGGCTCAGCCCAGGTTCAGGGGAGGGAGCAACGGATTCTCCTGCAGGCTGGGCGGGTGGGGGCCCCCAGGGCCGCCCAGAGCTGGGCCACCGCTGGGGTCCCCTTTGTCCCCTGTGGCCACAGGCGGGGGAATCCCATACTCTGCAGGGACGAGGGTGCTGGCCCTGCTGGCCCAGAGCCCAGCACACGGCAGGTGCTCAGCGTCAGCCCTTTATCCCTCCTTGGTCTGATGCACACCGACCAGTCCTGCCCCTCCCCCCCTGGCAGGGTCCCCCCACCCCGCTTCGCTAAAGTGACCATAGAGCACTTAGTAAGCACCCCCTTCCGGTGCAGGGATGGGGAAGAGGGGAGACAGCCGTGTCTTCGGAGGAAGTAGCTTTGGCAGGCACAGTTCTCTATTGAGAACCATCTGTACACTACGTTCATCTGTGTCGTGGTGGTCAAGCGTGCTGACTTTGGGCTCACACACTCATGTGGCTGCTTGCCTACTGCACAAGTCCAGGCCTGAGTGTCCCTGTCTGGGGAACGACAGCTCTGTCTCCCGGTTGTCGCAAGGATTAAAAGAACGGAGGTTTCTGAAGTCCTTAGATAAGAAAGTGCTGTCCTTGAGGGTTGTTAACCATTAACCGCCCTCAGGAGGGCAGGTGGTGACCGCCTTGGGGGCCACAGGCTGGGGAGGCTCCGCGCCCAGACCAGGGTGGCGGTGACTCCGCGGAACGTGCAGGCAAACAGGCCTGGGGCCCATGGGCGGCGTGCACCTTACTCGGTTGGAGTTAGGACACGGTAAGAAAGTGATTTGAGGGTCTTTCCCAGCCCGTGAGTGTGGGGGGTGCCCCACCGGGTGCAGAACCTGGCCTCGGGGGGACCCTCACTCCCAGAGGCCTCCACCCTGTGGTTTTGTGCGTCCCTGAATCTCCACAAGCCCAGCCCACCTCCAGGGAATCACCCCAGCGCCTCGATCCTCCCCTTCTGGGGTCTGATCTCGGCTGCGTGCAGACGTCTCTGAGCCAGTGTCCCAGGCACGAGCCCGCGGGAGACCGGGGGCGGTGGGGCCAGCTTTCTGGGCTCTCCGTTCCCATCAGTGGGCTTCGTGCCCTCCAGCAAGCCTCATTGACCCCCTTCTCTGGGCACTAAAGGTCCCTCTGGGCTTTTTATGGAAACCACTTCCCTGCCTTGGGCTCCTGGGACAGTCGGGAAATTCCTGACGACCGCCTGACACTCGTCAGCCTAAGTTTCCCAGGATGGGGCCCCCACGTTTGCTCCTGGCAGGGCTGCTCTAAACCTGGGGCTCCGCCCCTGCGGTGGTCAGCTCCGCCTAAGAGCTGCAAGAAGGTGGGCCTGGGGGTCCCGGCGCTGGCCCCTAGGTGCACGCTGCCACCAGGGGGCAGCAGAGTCAACCAAGAAGGAAAGAGCCGCTGTCCAGTCTGTGTGTCCCCTCTCTCTGAGGCTTGATGGCCTCCTGGCCACAACCACTCGCCCCCTCCTGGCCAATGACCCTTCCCTGTTCCCAGCCTCCGAACTCTCCTCTAGGCCCGCCCCGGTTCATTTCCGTGGCCCCGCCACCTCCCCGATCTGCTCTCCTGGTCAGCAGCCTCACCTTGCTGCCCTCCAACCACCTGCATGCCTTGCCCCTGCCTGGCAGCTCTCTCCTCACATTCCTCTCCATGCATCAGCAGTCAGCTCAGGCATTGCCACCTCCTCCAGGAAGCCTCCCTGATGACCCCTGTGCTAGGACCTGAGAGACACAGCTGGTCCCTGGCGGCCAGGGTGGGGCTCCTTGGACAGTTCTAGGAAATGTCCAGGGTGACTCCATTTTCTAGACAAGGAAACTGAGGTACAGATGGGTAGCAACTTAACCAGGGTCACCCTGGCACGGTTGGATTACAACCCACGTCTGTGTGCATCCGGGAAGTGAGACCCACCATGACCCGGGCCTTCCCATAAACTCCAGGCCTCTGCCCCAACCCTCCCATCCTGAGTTTGGGGCTCGGGGGCTGGGGTGCTGGAGACCCTCGGCCGCTCTCCGCACCTGGAAAGGACAGGCAGGAAGCTGGGGAGGAGCTTCGACTTCTGCTGACGTGGCCGCGGGGTGCGGGGCCCCCCAGAGCCCTGCAGGGTGGGGGTGGCGAAGGGCCGTCTGTGGGCGGGGGGGGACCGAAGGGAGGCCGGGCGGGGAGAGGACTGGAGGTAGACTTGAGGTGAACAGGAAAGCAGAGAGGGGTGGGCAGGGCGAGCCTCGGGGGCGGGGCCGTCCTGTGTGCCCAAAGGGTGCCTGTGGGGCCATCTGCAAGGCTCCATGCCTGCCGAGCATGCTGCACACCAGGCCGTGCCCCGGCATGTGCATGGGGCTTTGTAAACAGTAGGCGCTCCGGGAACGTATACCGCAGGATGAGTGCCGGGTCCTACAGGCCTGCTGGCCCCGCCCACCTGTAGGTGGACAGTGTCTTCGAGCTTCTGCTCTGGGCCGTGCATTGCCGTTGACTTCCAACAGGTGTGTTCGGCCAGGGTCTGCGGTGGGGGGGGAGGCGGGCCTGGGCGCCACGCCCCCCAGGATGGAGTCGCTGCGGAGCCTGCGTGCCCATTGGTGGCCCCTCGTTCATTGGCTCCTCTGCCCCTGAGGCACCCAGAGCACAGCCCCCTCGTGACTCCCCATGGCTGCCGGTGGGGGGGACTGGCCGTCCGGTCTGCGCTCTGGCCCCTGAGGAACGGGGGGCCCCCGGTCAGGACACGCGGCTTGAGCTCACCGCTCCGGGGCCTCGTCCTGACACCAGGGGGTTCAGCCTGCAGAGCAGGGGAAAGCACCTAGTTTGGTATGAGAGGGTTGGACAGAGGGAAAGAGGAAGCAGGGCCGGTTCCCCCCAGACCCAGGGCGCGGCCGGTTCCCCCCAGACCCAGGGCACGGCCGGTTCCCCCCAGACCCAGGGCACGGCCGGTTCCCCCCAGACCCAGGGCACGGCCGGTTCCCCCCAGACCCAGGGCACGGCCGGTTCCCCCCAGACCCAGGGCACGGCCGGTTCCCCCCCAGACCCAGGGCACGGCCGGTTCCCCCCAGACCCAGGGCAGGCCGTGGGCCGTGGGCAGCACAGAGCTTGAATGGACACCTGCCATGTCGGGCTGTGCATGGGGCTCAGCCCACCCCAGGTCTCTGCCGCCGCTGGGGCCCAAGGAGCCCCCAGACTGGGGGGAGGGCAGAGCCACTGTGTGACCTCACCCAGGCCCAGGACCTGTCGAACCTCCATCTCCCCATCTGTGAAATGGGTGTCCCACGCTCGCCCACATGGGGCTGGGGTCCGCTGGTGGAAGGAGGTGGGTCCCGGTACAGCCACTGCTGGGGGGGGAGAGCCAGCAGCCACATCCTTAGTATGTCTGAAGGTTTCCTGGGATGGCAGCGCGTGGTCCTGAAGGCCGGGGAGGGTTTGAAGAAGCAGGAGGGGGAAGCTGGTGAGGCGACCCATTTTGCAAACAAGCAAACTGAGGCGTGTAACATCCTCATCCCGACGAAGGCCCTGGACGGGCTCCTCCTCCTCCGGCACCTACGGCATTGACTCGCCAGCACACTGCCCCCCCCCGCCTGCCCACAGCACCCCCACCTGCGCCCCACCCGCAACCATGCCCCCACACAGCTCTGCCCCCCACACCCCCCACCCATACGCCCCCACGCCCCCCACCTGCTCCCCCCCATGGCCGTGCCCCGCACGCCCCCCCGTACCCCCCCCACGGCCGTGCCCCCGACGCCCCCCCACTCCCCCCCACGGCCATGCCCCCCACGCCCCCTCCACTCCTCCCCCACGGCCATG
>CM052799.1:295304-332814 GCA_028533885.1 Nasua narica | reverse complement strand
GCATTCATCCCAAGCAGCAGATGGAGCCCTGCCCTGGTCCTGCCTCAGTGTCCCCACTTCTGCCGTGAGGGCGCTGGGCTGACTGGCTTGAGGGGACATCCGCCCAGAATCAGCAGGGCCCAGACGGACGGACATGTGGTCCGGCACGCAGCCCCTCAGGACAGACGTGAGGGGCCCCGGGGGTCCCCCCTGCCTGCTGCCCCCACTTCCTCCTTGTACCTCTGGGCCCAGAAGGAGCGCGAGGGTCAGACCCGCACCCCGGGGGGGACGCAGGGGCTTGGGCTGGGGTCCTGACTGCCCCATGAGGCACGGAGGCCGACCGTGCCCCTCCTTGCACTCCTTCCCGCGCGGGGTCCCTGTGGCCCCAGCAAAGCAGGACGTGGCCTGGGGTGAGCCCCACTCAGAGGGGGACACGAAAGGGACGGGAAAGGTGGAGGGGACCACAGAGCCGTGCGCCCTCCTGAGACCCACAGAAGCATCTCTCTGCCCCCCCTCATATTGGGGACCCCTTTTTCCTTCTAAGGCAGTGGCTCTCGCCTGGCGTGACTGTGTCCCAGGGGACATCGGGCAATGTCTGGGGACATCTGTGGTCGTCACGCCGGGGGCTCCTGGCACCAAGGGTGTGTGGGGTCAGGGATGCAGCTCCGCCCCCAGCCGTGCCCTGGGGCCCCCACAGAGCGCTGCCCGTGTCTGCGGAAGTCCGGGTGGAAAGGAGATAGATTTTTTAAAGATTCTATTTATTTATTTGTTTGTTTGTTTGTTTGTTTGTCAGAGAGAGAGAGAGAGAGAGAGCGCACAAGCAGGGGAGAGGGAGAGGGAGAAGCAGGCTCCCCGCTGAGCAGGAAGCCCAACGTGGGGCTTGATCCCAGGACCCCGAGATCATGACCCCAGCAGAAGGCAGACGCCTCACTGACTGAGCCTCCAGGACCCCTAAGAGGAGATATTTATGCATTTCTTTCTGACTGAGAAGTTTAAACCCACAGAAACGTAGACAGAGGAGCTCACCAAACTTGGGGACAAAAGAAATGCTTTTTAACTCTTTGTTTTGAAATGATTCCACACTCGCCGAAGTCGCAAGAGGTCCCAGGTTTGTGCCCCAGCGTCCCCCAAAAACGCGGGGACTGCGGGTTGCTTCAAAGCCGTCCTCCTCTGTGGGCCTCCTGCATCCACCCGGCGTCCCTTGTGTGCCGCATGCAGCGTCCCCTCCGCTCCGGGGCGGCCCCTCGGGCTCTGCCGTCCCTCAGGGTGTTTGCAGGGAGCTGACCGTCGGGCAGGGGCCCGAGTGTGCGGTTGGCAGCGCTCGTGCATCCTTGGCGGGAGTCCCGCAGGCAGACGCTGGGGGTCCTCGACCACCTCTGGGGCCGCTGCGGACGGTGCTGACCTTGAGGCCAGGCTGGGCGGCTCCGGGAGGTCAGTTTCCGCTGTGGCGTCCCCTCCGTCGGGCCCTTACAGACTCGGCTGGGTTCAGCTCTCACGACGGGCCATGCCTTCCGTCGGGCCAGCCCCTGTGTCCACGCGCCCCGGGGCGTCTGCCTCCGCCCCCCTGGTGCCCCATGAGCTCCCACAGGAACCACAGGTCCCCTCCCCGCGCCAGCTGGGCCAAGCTGCCTGGGCTCCGCCTGCCCTCTGGTGACGTGGGGGCAGCCATAGCACCGTCTCGGGGCAGGGATCTCTGGGAGGTGCTCGGCCCACGGTGAGGGTGAGCAAGGGCGGGAAGCCACCTCGGCACCCTCGTCACTGTCACCACCGTACACGGCTCAGCCCCTCCTCGTTCCCAGGCTCCTCTCGGGGGAGAGACACACCGGCTGCCTGGGCTCGGGTTCTGCTGGGCTCTGTGATCCTGGGCTGGGCACATGGCCTCCAGGGCCTCAGTTCCCCCAGCTGTTACCCGGACACACACAGTGGGTCCCCCACACGGGAGCGTCCCGGCCACGGACAGGAGCGAGGCACCCCCGCGCGGCCCCAGGGACGGCCCCGAGCCCACGACACGCAGGGAGGGGGCCAGACACAGACGGTCCCGCGGGTGGGAGTCCACGTGGGGGACACGCCCGGACCGGGATCTGGAATCAGAGAGGTGATGGCTGCACAACTCTGTGAATGTGCCCGATGCCACTGAATTGTTAAATGGCTGATTGTATGGAATGTGGATTTAAATAAAACTTTATCCCAAAAAAAGAGAGGGAAGGAGGGAGGAGGGAGGGAGAAGAAAGAAACAGACTCTCAGGTGCTGGAAAGCTAGCAGGGCACTCGCCCCCCCCCCCCGCCCCCCGCCAGGCAGGCAGAAGGGCTCCCTGGAGGTGGAGGTTTGGTTAGGGCTGGGGAGCCTGAGGGGCTGGTGAGGAGGGAAGTGGGGGCTGGAGGCCGTGGCCTCGGCGGCTCCGGCTCCAGGTGCCAGCGTCTGGGGGGACCACGGAGGCTCGGCCCATCGTGTGTCCGTCTCCCTTTCTCTTCTCTTCTCGTTCAAAGAGAAAAATACTCGTTTCTTGTGTCCGTGTTATGGCTCCAGGCCGGGGGACAGGAAGCTCTTGGGCCCCCTCAGGCCTCAGTTTCCCCCTCTCAACAATCAGCAGACAGTGACCTCTTTAGGTCCTGAGCCCAGGGCATTCATTCCCCTCTGGGCCTCAGCCTCCCCATCTGTAAGACGGGTTAACAGCAACGAGACTAACCTTGGTGGCCGGTCAATCTGGCTGAGCGCCGGGCCCGGGGGCTCTGAGGGGGCTGGGGAGCACTGCGCCCCCGGTCAGGGCAGGGGGCGGGGCCCGGGAGCCGCTGTCCCGCCCTTCAGGGCGGAGAAGTCAGTCCCTGCAGTCCCCCAGCGGCCGGAGAGGTCCGAACTGTGCCGCCTCCTCGGGGGTTTGAGGTCTGTGTTTGCTGCAGACCCCAAGTGACCTCCAGCGACCTGGGGTCAGGGGTGCCGGCGCTCCGTGAGGCTCAGAGCTCCGCCTGACCCACGGATTGCTGCTCCTTAACTCATCACTGCGTGTTTAATCCACTTCCTCTAGCGGAAGTGGAGAAAGTCCCCGCGGAGTGGCGGCCCACCCCGGGTTCGGGCTCAGGTCGTGCTCTCAGTCAGGGCCGAGATCTCGGGGTCCTGGGGTCCAGTAGGTGCGGCGTCTGTGGGACATTCGCTCCCTCTGCCCCTCGCCCTGCTCACTCATACTCTCTCGCAAACGATAAATAAATACATCTTTAAAAAAACACAAGGAAAAGAGTCCCTTCTGGAGAGATTGCAGTCTCTGTGCGCCCCGCCCAGCTCCGTGTCCGCCGGCCCCCCGCCGCCCCGACCCATGGAGACCCCGCGGGGCGGTGGCCCGAGGCTCCCGGGCCTTCTCCACGGCTGTGCCTCGTTCCGCGGCGGCTGTGCTCCGTGGCCTCCTGCTGGGGACACGGGACTGCAGGGGGGGGCGGGGCAAGATCCGGCTGGGCTCCCCGCCCCTGCCCACCCGCCGGGCAGCCGCACTGCTGTCCTCAGAGGGCAGCGCTCTGCACAGCCTCTCCCCAAAAACCAGGGTCTCCAGGAGGTGTGCTCACGTCTCTTGAACCCCAGCGAGGCGAGGGGGGTCCCCACCTGCTCTAGAGGCTTTCGGGGTCCTTAGCTGTGAGCGTCTGCTTACACCCTTCGCCTTCGCGGGGTCCCGACTGTGGGGCCCCTTGTGCGTTGGAGTCAGCGACCAGTCTGCTGTGCGTCGCATGCGGAGGGAGGCAAATGCACAGTCACGAACCATCATCGGCGTGTATTGTCTGACCGGCCTTGCCTCCTGTGTTTGAGAGAGCGCGCCCGCGAGCAGGGGCAGCGGCACAGGAGCCCGGGATCAAGACCTGAGCCGAAACCGAGAGCCTGACGCTTCCCCAACGAGCCCCCCAGCCTCTCTGAGCCCTGGCGGCCCCTCCCTGCGTCAGGGGCGGAGGAAGAAGAGCAGCCTTGCGCAGAGACCCCTCCGGCTGGAGGCCCGGAGCCCACCCTGCGGCTTTGGCTAAACCGAGGTCAGGAGAGAAGGGGATTATTTATTAGGGCTGGAGCCTGGGGACCAAGTGCGGGAAGGCCCAGGGTGTGGCGGGCGTAAGGAGCACCAAGGATGCCCGGCCTCTCTGGGAGGGTCTGGGCTGGGCTCCCAGGAGGTCACGGCCCCTTCCCAGAGGCTTGTCTGCTCCCACGGGAGTCAGAGCAGATTCCCAGTCTGGGAAGAGGCCCGCTCCAGTGAGGCACGCGGGGCTCCTGCCGCAAGGCCCTGGGGAGAGGGAGGCCGTGCCAGGAGCCAGGTGGGGAGGGCACTCCCATCTCCCCGGGCGGATGCCGGGGCAGTCAGGACACCCCAGGCCCGGCTCCCCTACGCTAGTCCCTGCCCGGAACCCTGACCGGGCTGCTCTGATAACTTGAGCCTTCCGCCTGCAACTCAAAAATCTTGTTCCGACCCCAGGCCCTTTGCACATGCAGACCCTTGTCTCTGCATGGTTACCCTCCCCTCTTCCTAACTCCTACTTGCAGTTTGGGTCCCAGATGCCTCCAGGAATTTCCTCATGCCCCAAGGCTGGGCCAGGCGCCATGCTGGGTCATGCCCCCCAAGGCAATCATGACCATGACGTCCCGTGTGCACCTCTGTTTTGTGGGTTTGTTTGGTGTGCCGGGTGGGACGCAAACCCACAGTCCCCGGCTGAGGGTGCACAGCCCTACCTTGGTCCACGTCTGACTCTTCCCACCCAGGGGGTCTCGGGGCTCCAAAGGGCAGGCCGTAGTCTGTGCAGTCCCTCACGGTCTCCAGCGACCCCAAAGCACCCGACACTTGGGGTTTAATAAATACCGTTTCTCACGCTGTTAACACGCTCGAATGTGTGCGACATCTAATTCCCATTCCACACTCGACCCGGAGGCCTCATCCTGGACGAGCTTTCTCTCCGCGACGGCACCCAGCGGCCCGGGTGCGTGAGGACGTTGGCCCACCATTGCTGGGCCGGCACTGGTCTGAAGGGGTCGCGGTGGCGGAGGACTCTGGGAGGCGGGAGGGGCGTCCCCCACCCTGCCACCTGGCAGCCGGTGCCCGCTCCCCGAGGCTGGCGTCACGGTCCAGCAGACGGGAAACCAAGTCAGGAGACGGCCTCCCAGGGCCCAGCTGGGGCCAGGGCAGCAGCAACGTGAGTTTCAGTCTGTAGAGAGATTCGGGTTCAGATCCCAGCTTGGGTTAGTCCCCTGCCACGGGGCTCCTCCCCCTCCGCAGGGGGCTCACGGTCTGTTCAGGGGCAAAGAACAGGTAGTCTAGGCAGTCAGTACTGGGGAGCTAGGTCATGGTGGGAAAGGGGGGGCGGCTTTGTTTGGGAGGCAGGCGACCTTTCTCGAGGGAGGAGGGCGGCGTGCGGGGGGCGCAGAGGCCAACTGGGTCGGCATGACCCCGCCCGGACTCGCCGGCATCCCGGGCAGTGGTTTCCGAAAGCAGGCAGGCCTTATCTTCTGGAAAGTCGGGCCTTCACTCCTCGAGGCCAGCGGCCTGAGAGCTCGTGCGGGTGGGCTCCGACGCGGACCCTGGCCTTGGGTTTGCGGGCCAGGAGCGCACGGCTGGGCGCAGGTTCAGGCTCGGGCCGCTCGGGAGGCTGTCACCGGCCGCCGGCACCGATGGGCAGGGCCTGCCCGGGACTCGCCGACCCCAGCGCCAGGGACCCTTCCCCCAAACTGTCACAGTCACGGCAGCCGGCGTCAGTGCGATGTGAGCCGTGGGCGTCCCTAACCCCACGGGGGGACGCCGGGCGGCCCCGTCGGTGAGCCTGCCCCGCAGAGGCTCTGCAGGGGACGAGCGACCTCCCGCAAGTTCACCGTGACTGTGTCTGTCACCCTGCAGATGTCGGGGACAGCGGAAGGCTGACCAGCTGGCCCCCGCCCCACCGCATCAGCACTGCGCCCACTGGCAGGAGCGCGGCCCCATTCTGCTCCTGGTGGAGACCAGCTTTCCGGCCCTGGCCTTCCACAACCACCCCGGGACCGGGCGGCCGGATCCCCTTCTGCGTCCAGATGAGGAGATCGAGACCCCTCTGCTCTCCGGAGTCCCCCCATCTCCCCCCTCCTCCTCGCCGCTGACCGCAGCCCCAGAAGCAGGAAATGAGCCAGGATCCTACCTCCCCCCACCCCCAGAAGTGAGTCGCCTGAGCCTGAATGGAGGCCAGCGAGGCTCCGAGGTTCCCTCGCCGCCAGGGGTGGGGGGTGCCCCTCGGTCTCAGCCCCATCGCTGGGGAGCCCCTGGGCTTCCCCTCCCACTAGGTCCAGGACCATTCGGGCAAGTCTGACTGTGTCTCGGGTCGCATCCAGGGGAGTGGGAGCTGGGCTTTCTGGTCCCTCCCACTTAGGTCTTCGATCCCGAAGCCGGACCCCCACACAGGCCGGGACCCCGGCCAGGGGCGGGCACTGGCTGGCCCCGGAGGTCTGGGGAGGTCTGAGACATCCAGGACCCCGAAGGGGCGAGAAAGGCAAGACGGGGTACTTGGAATACACGAAGAACTCTCAGGACGAACAATGGAGACAAACGGTCCGGTTTCAAGACGGGCAAAGCGGCTGAGGGCCCGTTCCCCACGGACAGGAGGCCAGTGGCCAGCACACCTGAGCAGGTGCTGGGGCCAGCGCTGGTGGGCGGAGCCGCAACGAGCCCCCATCCCGTGACCCCCAGGACCGCCCCAAGGAGAGTCCGCGGAACCGGGGTTCTGGGGGACGGTCTGGCGGCTCCCAGCAGGTTCTGCAAAGGCCGCCGCGCCGAGCAGGTGGGGGGCCCGGGACGCACACAGACCCACACACAGGCCCGCACGCGCCAGGAGGGCGCCAGCAGCCCCAAATGTGCCTACGCTTGTGAGCGGATACACACGCGGCCGCCACACGCGGGAGCGGCCAGCGGGGAGGCTCCCGCGCGCGCGGCCCGGGTACGGACCGAGCCCACGACGTGCAGGGAGGGGACCACACAGTCCACGCAGGGGACACGCCGGGACCAGGCCCCTCCACGGACGGGAAGGGGTCTCACGGGGCCAGCGGCCAGCGGAGGTGATGGGGGTGATGGCTGATGGGGCTGGGGGCTGGAGGGGGCTGATGGCTGATGGGATGGGGTTTGTTTGGAGCGATGGAATGTTCTGGAATTAGACTGTGGTGACAGTTGCACAACTCTGTGAAGATATTAAAAAACCATTGCATGGCACAGCTGAAAACAGCTTGTTGGGTTTTTTTTGGTTTTTTAAAAGATTTTTATTTATTTATTTGACAGAGAGACACAGCGAGAAAGGGAAGACAAGTGGTGGGCGGGGAGTGGGAGAGGGAGAAGCAGTCTCCCCACCGAGCAGGGAGCCCGACAGGGGGCTGGTTTCCAGGACCCCAGGATCACGACCTGAGCCAAAGCAGAAACCCAAGGACTGAACCACCCAGGCACCCAAAACAGCTCATTAAGAAAATATATTTTATTTATTTGAGAGTGAGAGAAAGAGCGAGCGCGGGAGCAAGGAAGCAGCAGAGGCAGGGGGGAGAAGCAGGCTTCCTGCCGAGGACGGAGCCCAGTGATGTGGGGCTCCCTGCTGGACGCTGAGATCATGACCTGAGCCCAAGGCGGACGCTTCACCGACTGAGCCACCCAGGTGTCCCTTAAAACAGCTAATTTTTAAAAACGGGATTTATTTCCAAGGCGAGACTGAGAGGCTTGGGAAGGGTGGTGGTCCCCCCATGCCGCGGGGACACCGGTGTGTGTCGGGCTGGGAGGGGCTCTTCCAGGGTGCTTTTTCCCTCCCGCAGGCAGCTGGGCAGCGGTTTGGGGAGTGGGAGTCAGGGCGGAATGCTGGGATCGTGGGGGCTGGGCTGGGTCCTCACCGAGCCTCGCGGTGCAGTATCCCTTGGTGTCCCTCAGGCCTCTGCCCCAGTGCAGTGTCCTCAAGTCTGCTTCCCCCTCCCCTCCTGACCCTGCCCGCCCACCCTCTCCTCTCCCATGGACCAGGCTGGCCAGAGCACAAGGGGAGAAAGCTCCATCCCTTTCCACTCGGGTGACCTCAGGGTCTCTGCTCATCAATCCCCCAAGAGCCACGGGGGGCGAGGTATACGGGTGTGTTTCTGAGCGGCACACGGTGTGCTCAACCCCTCTCCTGCTCTAGATTCTCCCATGGCTCCCCAGTATCCCAGACACAAGTCCCGGCTCCCCAGCTGGGCGATGTGCCCCCATTGCCAGGCTGCCCATCTCCATCACCTGAGAGCCGATGGGACGAAGGTCCTCCACCCCTGATCCTTAGATCCCACACCCTCTCCCACCCACCCCTGCGTTGTGGGGGCGGCCCAGGACAAGCATTCCTGCTCCTGCCCCCAGGAAGCGCCCAAGAGCAATTGCCCCACTTCCTCCTTCTCCTCCTGCCTTTGGAGGACTGTTTGCGGTCACCTTGCAACACGGCATTCCCAACCGACGCCCTGGCTCTGCCCCTGGCTGGCGGAGGAAACCCCCACCCGCGGCCTTGGGGAGGCGGGACAGCTTGTCACGCCCACTTACAGGGGAGGAAACTGAGGACCCCGGGGGGATTTGAATCCTCTGGGACTCAGTCTTTACAACACACCATGGAGCTGTCTCTTTCAAAACAGGAAGGGTCAAAGCAGGGAGGGGATGGGGTCTAAATGGCTGAACAGAAATAAAGACCACAGGCGGCAAACAGTAGGCGCTCAGTTAATGCAGCCCCCACCTCACCCCCACCCCCCGACTCCCGCGAGACGTTAAACTTCAGGATCGGTAGTCAGGGTCTGTCCCACTTTTCAGAGGCTCCCCAGAGACTCTAGGGGGTGCGGTACACAGTGGGCGCTCAAGAGTTGGGGAATAAATGAACCGAATAAACTCCTGTCGTTTGCGGCTTGGAGACCTTGGACAGTGATTTAAGTTTTCTGGGCCTCAGTTTCCCCATTCATAAAAGGAAGGGTCAGCCAGTCCCTACCCCACATAGTGTGTGTGGGAAGGGGGAAACACCCGTCAGCAGCCAAGCGCCGCCTCGGTGCGCACCCCGCAATCACCGCGAGACCCGTACCTGCCGCCCCCTTATCGCGGGGCAGGGTGCCGTGCGCCCCGGCCCGCTGGGAGCCTGGCGAGGAACCTGCAGGCCCGCGGAGCAAAGGGCAGGCCCCCGGCGGGCGCGCGAGGCGGGCGGCAGCGGGGGCGCGGTAGGGACCCGGACAACTCCCCCAGCCTCTTTTGTCTCCAGACTGCGCGGGCGCTCAGGGCCCTCGCCATGGAAACGCGCGCCGGCGAGCGGCGGGCCCAGCGGAGGGGACAGAGATGGGGCGTGGGGCGGCCAGAGACGGGGGAGACCCGGGGACACACGCGGGGAGCCAGGGACCCACGGACCCTGAGACCCCCGCCCCGCGCCCAGCGTCCATGGGGCTCCCGAGGCCGACGCTAGGGGCCCGACAGGGGAGGGGAGCGCCGACCCCGGCCCTAGCCCGCCCCTACGGGCATCCGAGACCCCAGAGACCCCCGAAGCCCCCAGACGCGGGAAGTGGGAGCCCGGCGCGCGCTCAGCGCACGCCCGGGTTACCAGCCCGGCGACGGACGCGCGCGGCGCCCCCGACGCGCCGAGACAAAGAGCCCCCGCCCCTCGCGCCGCACGTAGGCCGTCGCGGGCGCGAGGTCTAGGGTCGGGCGGGGCCCCCTCCCCTCCCAGCCCTCCCGATCGCGACTCCCCTCCGCCCCCGCGGGGGAGGGGCCGCGCTTTGTGCTCGCCGCGCCGCAGCCCCCGCCCCGCGCGGCCGCCGGCTCCGCCCTCCGAGCGCCCGCGCGCCAGGTGAGGGGCCTGCGGGCAGAGGGCCCGGGCCGCACCCCTTTTCCGGCCGCCGGGACCCTCCTTTTCCCGCCCCGGGGGCCCCCGCCCTGAAGCAGGGAGCGGCCCCCGCCGGGGGGCTCCTAAATCCGGCCGGCCCCACCCTCTACTGGCCCCTGCCCACCCCCGATCTGGGGTGTGTGTGTGGGGGGGGTGCCCGGCAGCTGGATTGTTTGGCAGGCCGCAGTGCGCGGGGCTGTGGGGCGGAGGACGGGGAGGGGAATCCCCCTCTCCCCCAGCCTCAGTTTCCCTGGGCGGTTCTTGCGCATCTTTGCCCGCCCCTCCCCCGCAGGGGCTGGGCACCGGGTACTCCCCCCCCCCCCCCCGGGGGCTCAGACTGCACCTCCCCTCCTCCAGCGCGCCTTTGTCCCCTCCAACCACGGCCTGTGGAGCCCGCGGCACCATGATCGTGACCAAGGAGAAGAATAAAACCCCAAAGGACAGCATGACGCTTCTTCCTTGCTTCTACTTCGTGGAGGTGAGTGGGGGGGGGGGGCGTCGCACCGGTGGGGGCGGGCCAGATCATCGGTTCCATACGCCCTGGGGGACCTCTGCGGCTCAAGGACAAGGGTGGGCACAGCTCGGATGGGCTGCAGCCAGGGGCACAGCCAGGGTGCCCGGGTGTGGGGGTCAGAGGAGTGGGGCTGTGCAGGCTGAGTAGGAGTTCAAGAAGCACAGCCGGGTGGTGGGACCCTCAGACTGAGGTCCAGGTCGGTAGCTCACCTGGGAGGGCTGGAGCAAGGTGCTGGGGCCACCCGGTCGGTTGGGCTGCAGGGTCCTCCTCCAGCGGGTGGGCTCTGAGGCCTCGGGGTCTAAGCTCAGAGCCCCTCTCTGTTAGTGCAGGAGGTTGGGGCACATCCTATAAGCCTCTGATAGAGCAGGCTGGGGGCACAGTGAGGGCTTTAGGAGTGTTCAAAAGAACAGACTTCCCATGCAGTCACGTGGCACGTACTCAGTGCTGACGATGGCACAGGGGGAGATTTGTCCAGCCTTGGACACGTCCTGGGGCCACGTCCCCCCTGCCGTGCCCGCCAGGAAAAGCCCCCCCCTACGAGGGGTCCCGGCAGAATGTGGGTAGTCGAGCACCCCGGTCCTGTGTGGACCGCCCCCACGGAGGCTCCCAGGGCCGGCGGCTCACCCCTAGGCCAGTGGGTCCCTCCACAAGGAGCAGAAACAAATCCCCATCTTGTCTCGGGGCCACTGAAACCTGCTCCCTCCCTGCGGGTCCTCCCCCCCCCAGAGTTCCACGCCCACGCAAACCTGTCACACCAGCCCTTCCCCCCACCCTTCTGGTCCAGCTTGTGCTCCTGGCTTCTCCCTGGGAGCCCTCAGCTGCCCGCTGACACCCTTTGCAGTCCCCCAGCTCGGGTTACCACCCCGGTGGCTGCACCTTCAGGCTTGTCCCAGATGCTCCTGTGAGGAAAGCCCTTTGGTCTGCCATGCGTGAGCTTCTCCGCAGATCGCATCCCTGGGGACAGACCCCCAGAGTGCCCGCCGTGGAGGCCAGGCCATTTTACGGGGCGCCCATGCCCGTTACTCCCGGGTGCCGGCACTGCGCGCTAGTGGCCCTCGGAGCCTCACCCGTCCGGTGCGCGCAAGGCAGTGTGTCCATGGCGTTTGCTTTTCTCTCCTTGCGAGTCTTCCCTAAGTGTGTTCACACACGCACACACAACACACATGTCCGTGGGCAGGGGATCATTTCTGGTGGGCCCGACATGCCCCCTGTCTCTGGGTCTCCGGGTGCAGTGGAACCGGGACTTGAGTCCAGCAGATGCTTGGGGGGCTCCTTCACTCAACTGCTTTGGGCCTCACTCCCGCATGCAGCGGGCGCTCAATAAGTGCAAGCTGGATGAGAGCCCAGCTTTGGTGTTTTCTCCTCTGCGGAGCCCCAGTCAGGGCCGGATGGAGAGCTGAGGCCCCCCTTAAAGTGCCGTCCAAGGCAGGAGTGAACAGGGAGGCCTCTGCAGGCTTCATCTGCATCTGCTTTGCTGTCTGGAACATGGAGAGGGGGACTTCCTGAGGCAGCCAGGCCCCTGGGAAGTACGTGGGGACCCACGTACTCTGGTCCCCATGAGGCCAGCCCCAGTCTGTGGGTGTTCCAGTGGGAGACGCGTGGCCCAGAAGGGAGAGGCAGCGTCCATCAGAAGGTCCCGCTCAAATCTGAGCTCAGTAGCTGCCTGCGGCCTGGGGAGTGAAGGATGGCGGACAGTCGGACAGACGGCCTCATGGAGGGTGGACGGGCCACTCAGAGAGCCAGGGTGGGGTGACCCTGGCCGCGCCCCCCCAGCTCCCCATAGTGGCGTCGTCCATCGTGTCCCTCTACTTCCTGGAGCTGACCGACCTCTTCAAGCCGGCCAAGGTGGGTTTCCAGTGCTACGACCGCACGCTCTCCATGCCCTATGTGGAGACCAACGAGGAGCTCATCCCGCTGCTCATGCTCCTGAGCCTGGCCTTCGCAGCCCCTGCGGCCTCGGTGAGTGGCGCGCGCGGGGCCGGGGCTGGCCTGCGGGCTCCCCGGGGCCGGCACTTCGGCTGAACGCCTCGCTGTCGGGCAGATCATGGTCGGCGAGGGCCTGCTCTACTGTCTGCAGTCCCGGCTGTGGGGCCGCGGCGGGAGCCCCGGCGGGGCCGAGGGCAGCATCAGCGCGGGGGGCTGCAGCTTCAACTCCTTCCTGCGGCGCACCGTGCGCTTCGTGGGTGAGTCCGTCCTCCCGCGCCCCCGTCTGCGCGCGCCCGGCTCCCGCCCCCAGCCCTGACCCCGCTGCCCCGCAGGCGTCCACGTGTTCGGCCTGTGCGCCACCGCCCTGGTGACCGACGTCATCCAGCTGGCCACGGGCTACCACGCGCCCTTCTTCCTGACCGTCTGCAAGCCCAACTACACGCTGCTGGGCACGTCGTGCGAGGCCAACCCCTACATCACGCAGGACATCTGCTCCGGCCACGACACCCACGCCATCCTGTCTGCACGGTGAGCCGCCGGCCCGGGCGTGCGGGGGAGGGGGGAGGAAGGAGGGGGAGGGGAGGGGAGGGAAGAGGGGAGGGGAGGCTCGGAGGCCCCTCCCCCCACACTCACCCGCCGCCTCTTCCAGGAAGACCTTCCCGTCGCAGCACGCCACGCTGTCCGCTTTCGCGGCCGTCTACGTGTCGGTGAGTCCCGGCCCCCCCGAGCCCGGCCACCGGCGGGGGCCCCGCTCTGACCCGCCCCGCCCCCCCCAGATGTACTTCAACGCGGTCATCTCCGACACCACGAAGCTGCTCAAGCCCATCCTGGTGTTCGCCTTCGCCATCGCGGCGGGCGTCTGCGGCCTCACCCAGATCACGCAGTACCGCAGCCACCCGGTGGACGTCTACGCGGGCTTCCTCATCGGGGCTGGCATCGCCGCCTACCTGGTGAGGGGGCGGGGAGGGGGGCCGGCCCCCAGGGGGAGGTCCGAGGAGGGGGCGGTCCCCCCGGGGGCGGTCCCCAGGAGGGGGCGGTCCCCCCAGAGGGCGGTCCGAGGAGGGGGCGGTCCCCCAAGAGGGCGGTCCGAGGAGGGGGCGGTCCCCCAGGGGGGAGGTCCGAGGAGGGGGCTGTCCCCCGGGGGAGGTCCGAGGAGGGGGCGGTTCCCCCAGGGGGAGGTCCCAGGAGGGGGCGGTCCCCCCCGCGGGGCGGTCCGAGGAGGGGGCGGTCCCCCCAGGGGGAGGTCCGAGGAGGGGGCGGTCCCCCCCGCGGGGCGGTCCGAGGAGGGGGCGGTCCCCCCGCGGGGCGGTCCGAGGAGGGGGCGGTCCCCCCAGGGGGAGGTCCGAGGAGGGGGCGGTCCCCCAGGGGGCGGTCCCCCCAGGGGGGCGGTCCCAGGAGGGGGCGGTCCCCAGGAGGGGGGCGGTTTCCCCAGGGGGCGGTCCCGGAGGGGGCGGTCCCCCAGGGGGAGGTCCGAGGTGGGGAGGGCGATCCGAGGGTGGAGGCCGGCCCCCCGGGGGATGGTGGCAGTGGGGAGGCCTGTGAGCCTGGTGAGGCTGGCCCCTAGCCAGGAGGTCGGAGGGGGTAGGACTTGGCCTTGCCCTGGGGGGCCTGTGGTGAGTTTCCTCCCTTGGAATGCTGGAGTCGAATCCCATGGGCTCAGACTTGCCGAATGTTTAGAGCCTGAGTGGCCTGACCAGAGTTCGCCCTATTGGGAGAAGAGTGGGACTCCGCCCTCTGATTCTGCGTGGAGAGCCAGCCTTCCCCCCTCAGACCGCCTGGGCAGGTCTGCTGCCTGGGGAGAAGCCTGGTCTTCAGCCCGTGCCTCACCCCCCAGGCCTGCCACGCTGTGGGCAACTTCCAGGCCCCGACTGCAGAGAAGCCGACGGCGCTGGCCTCAGCCAAAGACGCGCTGCGGGCACTGACCCAGCGGGGCCACGACTCCGTGTACCAGCAGAACAAGTCCGTGAGCACCGACGAGCTGGGCCCGCCGGGGCGGCTGGAAGGCGGGCCTCGGCCGGTAGCCCGAGAGAAGACCTCCCTGGGCAGCCTGAAGCGGGCCAGTGTGGACGTGGACTTGCTGGCCCCGCGCAGCCCCATGGGCAAGGAGAACATGGTCACTTTCAGCCACACGCTGCCCCGCGTCAGCACGCCCTCGATGGACGACCCGGCTCGCCGCCACATGACCATCCACGTGCCCCTCGACGCCTCCCGCTCCAAGCAGCTCATCAGTGAGTGGAAGCAGAAGTCGCTGGAGGGCCGAGCCCTGGGGCTGCCCGATGAGGCCAGCCCCGGACACCTGCGGGCCCCCAGGGAGCCCATGGCAGAGGAGGAGGAGGAGGAGGAAGAGGAGGAAGAGGAGGAGGAGGAGGAGGAGGAAGAGGAGGAGGAGGAGGGGGAGGAAGGGGGCCCGGCCCCACCCTCACTCTACCCTACCGTCCAGGCCCGGCCAGGGCTTGGGCCCCGGGTCATCCTCCCGCCGCGGCCTGGGCCCCAGCCGCTGGTGCACATCCCCGAGGAGGGGGCGCAGGCAGCTGCCGGCCTGTCTCCCAAGAGCACCGCAGCCGTGCGGGCCAAGTGGCTCACGATGGCGGAGAAGAGCGGGGCGGCGGTGGCCGCAGCCTCTGCACAGCCCCGCGTGGCCAACCCACCGCGGCTGCTGCAGGTCATCGCCATGTCCAAGGCGCCGGGCGGGCCCGGCCCCAAAGTGGCGGAGACGGCCTCGTCCTCCAGCGCCAGCTCCGACTCCTCGCAGTACCGCTCGCCGTCCGACCGCGACTCGGCCAGCATCGTCACCATCGACGCGCACGCGCCTCACCCCGTGGTCCACCTGGCCGCAGGCAACGGGCCCTGGGCGTGGAAGACGGCAGGCGGCCCGGCCAAGGGCGCGGAGGGCGAGGGCGGCTACGAGCTGGGGGACCTGGCCCGCGGCTTCCGCGGGGGGCCCAAGCCGCCAGGGGTGTCCCCCGGCTCGTCCATCAGTGACGTGGACCAAGAGGAGCCGCGGTTCGGCGCGGTGGCCACGGTGAACCTGGCCACCGGCGAGGGGCTGCCCCCGCTGGGTGTGGCCGATGGCGCGCTGGGGCCGGCCAGCCGCGAGTCCACACTCCGGCGCAAAGCCGGGGGCCTGGTGCTGGGCGAGCGCGAGGCCGCGGGCGAGGCGGAGGCCGAGAGCTACTACCGCAAGATGCAGGCGGCCCGGAGGTTCCAGGACTGACAGGGGCGCTGGGATGGCACATGGGGGAGCGAGCGGGGGCGGGGGCGGGGGGGGGGTGTCTTCACGACAATAAAAAGTCAATACCGGCTGGAGTCCTTGCTCTGAGTCTCTGGTCCAAGGACGCCCCCTGCACAAGGGCTGGGGCCTGACCGGGGGGCGGGGGACGCGGCAGCCGCGGTCAGACTGCCCCCGGGGCAGCTGCAGGTCAGCCAGACCCTGGGCCCACCCGCCGTCAGAAGGGAAACAAAAAAGCTAAATTCACGGAAAAGCAACAGGAGTGAGACCGACAGGCAGAATAAACGGAAGCGAGTGCAGGGTGCAGAGACCTTTATTCCAAAGTCCAGCAGACTGGCCAGCTGCCCTCTACAATGTGAACAGGAAGAAAGAGCCTACAGAAAAGGTAGGAGTTGTAAAATCGCTTTAATTCGGTTCTCTCTGCATTACAAGCCGTGGGGGGGCAGCGGGATGCGCTGTGCTCCCCATCACAATACTGGGCCTGTAACTGCAGGTCCCCAAAATATACATCTGTGTCCCCTTTATAAAAAACCGGGTTTGCTGCCCCTCGTTTTGCAACAGGTATAAAAAAATTATAAATATTTACACCCTTGTTCCACCCCACCACGGAAACTCGAGGGTCCAGGCCCAAGGGAGGGGCCGGCCCGTGCGGGATCTGCTTGCGGGGAGCCCCTTGGACCCGTGAGTGCAGGACGATGTGCAGGAGACAAGTTAAGACTCGGGGGCCGCGGTCCCACTTTCTGGGGCCCCAGCATCAGAGGCAGACAAAAAAACAAACAAAACTTTGGTCCAAAATCTGCAGGAGAGCGGAAACCCTGAAAAGTTTGAAGAGCGCTCGTCCCCCCTGGAGGGAGGACAGTTAGGTGTAAGGCATCTGGGGGTGTCCTCGGGAAGGACCGGGGCTCCCCTGCACCGGCCCCCAGCCGGCCCACCCTGGAAACTAGATCCTGCCCTGCGACTTCATTACAAGGAATAAAATAGAAAAGTACAGTATGCAAGGTCATACACAAGGAGAAAGTGGAGATTACACTCATACCATCTTTATCTCGCTATATAAAAAGTTACTTAAACTATTTCTTTTGCATATAAACGAAAAAAGGTTAGAATATTTGGTCAACTGACGTGCCGCCAGGCGCAGACGTCCGCGACCGCATCAGAGCGCAACACAGGCTACGGCGGACGCGGGGCTCGGGGCTGCGGGAGGGTGGCGCCCTCGGGGTCTCGCCTGGCTTGGGGCTCCTGGGGCGGGGGCAAATCACACACTTGATTAAACGGATTGGGGGTGCCAGCTGGACCCCGCAGCTCGCTGGGCACGCGATCCCTCCCGGGAGGCCCCCCGGCCCCTCCCCAGCCCCGCGTCTGCTGCCGTGGGGGGACTCTGCCGGAGCAGCGGGTTTTAAGGCACAGGAAAGCCGAGTCGAGGTTTGGGAGTGCCCACCCCACAGAGGCTGCAGAAGGCACGGGCTGGGGGGGCTGGGGAGGGAGTGGGGCGCACTGTCCACTCGTCACCAAGAGCCTGAGGCCGGCACCCCTTCTCCCCAGGATACGTAAGGTGAATCGGATTTAATTTTTTTAAAAACAGGTAAACTGATTTCTCTTTTAAAAAAATAAAATCTCTGGTCTTTTAAGGTCACTTCAGCTGCTTTTTAAAGTGGCTTTTCTCTGGAATGATGGAAGTTGTGGCCGGGCGCCGGCAGGCTGGTCCGCGGCGGCCCTAGATGGTGGACTTGGAGAAGGAGACCCTCAGGTGGTGGTTCTCGCCCAGGTCGTGGTTGTGCAGGTCGATGAGCGCCTGGATGGCCTCCTCCACGGAGCCCATCTGGATCAGCGCCATCTTGCGGTCCTTCCTGGGGGTGGGGGACAGGGGAGTGAGGGCGGCCCGGGGCTGGGGCTGCCCGGGGCTGGGGGGCAGGCAGGGCAGCACTCACTGGAAGAACTTGAACCCCTTGACGACCCCGCCGTTGCCGGAGAAGAGCATCTTCAGGTCATCCTCGGACACAGAGGGCCTGCGGGGAGAAGGAGGGTCAACGCTGCCGCTTGGGGGGGGGGGCACAGGTGAGGGGTGTCTCCCCAGTGGCCAGGCAAGTTCGGAGTCACCCACGCCACGCCCCACACGTACGGGATGTTGGAGAGGTGCAGGGTGGCTGAGGGCGGGAAGATGTTCTGGAAGTTCTTGGAGCCGGGCTTCTTGAAGCGGTGCAGCGGGGAGCTGCCGTAGTCCTTGGTGAGCCCCTGGTCCTCCTGGCCCTCGCGGGGCAGCTGCACGTTCTGGTGTTTGGACAGCGTGATGCGCACCGGCTTCCCGTGCAGCTTGTGCCCGTTCAGGTGGCTCATGGCTGGGGGGGAACGCGTGTGAGCCCGGGCGCTGCGGGCACGGCCTGCCACCCCTCCCCCTGCCCGCGGCCCGCGCCCTTACCCAGCTGCGCCTGGCTCCCGTCCGCCATCTGCACCAGCGCGTTCTCCTTCTTGTTGAACAAGATCTTCACCCGCTGCACGTCGCCGTACACGCCTTCAAGAGCCAGGGACAGGGCGCTGAGCCGCCTGGGGCCCCAGCCGCCTCCCCCGCCAGCCCCTGCCCGCACACCCCGCACCGGGCTGGCTCTTCCCGTAGGTTTGCTTATCCTGCCTCGGGGCACCTGCGTCTAGTCACAGGGGATGATGCCAGGACGACCTTCAGCAGAGAAGTCATAAAATCCAGGAAAGGTCAATGGCCAAGAACCATCGCTTAGGCATGCTACCAGCACGTTTTAACTCTTCGAAAAGCATGCAGGGCAATAAACCATGCGTCTACGCAGTCAGGATAAATACGCAAACCGAAGGCAAGCCACGTAACGGGGCCGAGTGCCCAACTGCAAACTCATAGTACATCTTAGGGCGTCAAAAATAACCTCAATTAAATGAAAACAAGGTAATAAAAGTGTGAATGATAACATACCGAAAAGAATAAAGAGGCTTTGGGGTGTGACTCTCTTTAGAGGACAGCAGAGCAAGGCAGCGAGGGACAGGGAAAGGGAGAGGTCAGGGGGCGAGATGCCAATCGTCCACCACGAGGAGGCAGCCCCGCAGGCGTGCAGGTTCATGGATGATGAAGTTGTCAGGATGTTAATATTCAAGGGCAGGTTGGTTTCCGGAGAGCAGGGTTTGAGAGGGGATTTGTTTGTTTATTTATTTATGGTTTTGTTTGGTTTCAAGCAACAACAGGAAGCAGAAGTACCGTGCGGTCAGTTGGCAAAGAAATTCCGGATCAGGGCAAGAAAAAAAATCGGGAAAGGGGAAGGGGAGAAAAGAAAAAAAGTAGCAAAAAAACACAGGTCAGTAAATACGTAAGAAACACGAGCGCTCCATCAGTCAACATCTACGCGCGTTACCAGTCGCGGCTCGCGGCGCAGCAGGAGCGCGCCCTTCCCCGCGGCGGGCAGGGGGCCGGGGCCTCTGCCTCCTGCGCGCCCGCCGGGCTCACACAAGCACAAGGCGGAGCGAGTCTGTTAGTGGAGGGCTTCGCTAGAGTTGGGGCCGGCCGCCGCCGGCCGGGAAGTCCAGGAGCCGCAGAAAAGGACAGAACAGTCGGAGCCGCTCTCTAGAGCCGCTCCCACCTTCCCAGAGTTAGAGCGCGAGCGCCCCCCCGCCCCCGTCAGCTTGCCCGAGCTCCGGAGCCTGCCAGCCGCAGGGACGGGCACAGCTGGGCCACCCCGGGCCGCGGCGCCTCGTCACACCCGCCCTGCGGCGTGGGGCTGCGAGTTCTAAGGACCGCTCTCATGTATCCAAAAACACTTCGACTCTGCGCGTTACGGAATTGGAAACATAAACCAAGGCGTGAAGGAGAACAAGAGAACTCTGAGCGCGGAGAAAGGAGGCAGCGAGCGGGCCAGCGCAGAGGGGCTGCACCGCGACCCGGGAGACCCCCGAGGGACCCCCAGCACCTGGGACGGACAGGAGCCCAGCGCGCCGCCCTTCGCACTTGAGACCCCAGAGAGACTTCCCCACTCGCGCTTCCGGGACTGCCGGCCTGGGGGGGAAGAGGCACGTACCTCGGGGTTGAGGTTGCTAACCAGCAGAACAGAATTCCCCGCCCCGGCCAGGCCCGGGATGGCGATCCGGCCTGCCGCCGCCGCCGCCGCTGCCGCCGACGGGATGGCCAGAGGTGCCAGCGCCCCGTGCACGTTAGGGACGGAGAGGCCTGGGGAGGAAGGGCGTTCGGGAGGTGAGCAAGGGCGCCCAGGGTTCCCTGCCGAGAGGCGAGCACGGGTCCGGCCTGTCCTCATGCAAAGGAGTCACGCGGGAGGTGCCCGTGGCCACTCGGCCCGGTGCCCGCCGTGCAGCTTTGCCAGCTCCGCCTTTCCTCGCGGCACAGGCCGCGCCGGGTCTGGGCCCGTCTACATGCTCCCAACAGTACAAAAGCTCGGCTCGGTGGATGCAGAATGGAGCCCCGGGCGGGCCCCGGCCGTGCGCGCATGCAGGCGCCCGTCCCCATGCAGACGGGCGGGCGGCCACCACAGGCCCGAGCCTGTCAGGAGGGCAGGCCGGCCCCCGGGGGCGGACGCTCACAGGCGCCCACCCGCTCACGCGGCTCAGCTTACCGGACCACTTAAATTCATCTACTAGGGACACATCCCTCCAACCACCGTGCGCGCTCGTCCTCGCCCGGGAGGTGCTTTAAGGGAACCAGACCAGAGACTGCGGGGTTAGCGGATTCTCTGCACGGCCCTGCCCTACGCCTGCCCTGTCCAGGCTCCTCGGGGAACCCAGAGGCCCGCACCCGGGGAAGGCGGGACCCCCGAGACTGCGCCCGTGTCCGCTGCCCGTGGAAGCAGAGCTACTGGAGAGGTGTGTGGGCATGCACGACCGGCGGTGGGGGCCAAGGTCAAGTGTTTGAGTACCTGCGGCTTGAGGAATTGCAAAGGTGGGAGGGAAACCAGCTCCTGCATACGGAGAGGCTGACATTATACCAGGTGCACCTAGAAATAAATGAGACACTAATCATCGCACCCACCGCCTCCGCCGCGAGCGAGGGTGCGTGTGTCCGCGACCCACACCCAGTGGGCGGTCTGGGCCGGGTGCCGCGCTGGCCATGTAAGGAGCGACGCGCACCAACCTCCCTGGGCAGAGCCGGAGTCACGGGGCGCCTGGGGCACTGAGACTGAGCTACGCGTCCTCGCCTCCCACCACACACGGCGGTCCTGGGCCCCCGGCGGGGCGTCTCACCGAAGGCGGCGGCCATGGTCTGGTCCAGCGAGGGCTGGCTGTCGCCGGAGGGCAGGTCAGGGCGCGTGTAGTCACGGCTCTTATCGTTGTTGTACTTGACGTTGAGGCTGGTGAGCTTGGAGAAGTCGATCCGGAGCGTGCAGCAGGCGTTGTAGATGTTCTGGCCGTCGAGCGACTGCAGGGAGAGGCCCGTGAGCGGCCGGCCGCATGCTGACCGGGCGGGCACCCCAGGGCCCCACTCACCAGCTTGGCGTGCTGGGCGCTCACGGGGTCAGCATACTGCAGCAGTGCCTGGAACTGGTTATTCTTGGTGAAAGTGATGATTTTCAGAACCGTGCCGAACTTGGAAAAGATCTGCGAGAGAGGGAGCACTGTTACCCTCTGCCCAGGGACCCCCACGGTCTGGACCGGGACCCGAGGCAGACGCATCCCCCAGCCAGCTCACCTGGTGGAGCACGTCCAAAGTCACCGGGTAGAAGAGGTTCTCCACGATGATCCGGAGCACCGGGCTCTGGCCGGCCATCGCCATCCCGGCATCCACCGCGGCCGCCGAGGCGGCCAAGGCCAGGTTTCCCGACTGCACCGAGTTCACTGCCTGCAAGGCGGCCTGGGCCCGCTGCGGGGGCGGAGGGACGGGTCCGACCCTGAGTCCCGTGCCCCTACTCCGCCCTCCCCCACCCCGCGCCCCGGCCGGGAACGCACTGCCTGGTTGGGCGAGCTGTCGGTCTTGAGCTCCTTGTGGTTGGAGAACTGGACGTAGATGGGCTGGCCGCGCAGCACGGGCGTCACTGAGGTGTAGTAGTTCACCATGGTGTTGGCGGCCTCCTCCGTGTTCATCTCGATGAAGGCCTGCCGGGGCACGGGCGTGAGCCGGGCCCAGAGCCCCAGAGCCCTCCCGGGGACGGGGGCGCGCACGGCCGAGACGCGTACCTGGTTTTTCCCTTTCAGCATCAAGAGATTGGTGACCTTCCCGAAGGGCAGCCCCAGGGAGATGACCTCGCCCTCGGTGACGTCGCCCGGGAGCTTCCGGATGTGGATCACCCTGGAGGGCACCCCCGCACTTCTGTTGTCCCCCTTAAACTTCTTGCTGTCATTCCCATTTGCTGCAAAGAGGAACAGCTTGTAGGACGCAAGACACCATCCAGGTCCCATGAAGCCAGCGGCCCCTCCCCCCAGAGCCGGGGAGGCCACCGCTGGGACGGGGCCGTCCCCACGCCTGGCGTCCCGCCCACAGGGAAGTCAGATGAGAACGACCCAGGCCCCGGGTCACATCGGCCAGGCCCGGAGCGCACACGGGCGCGGGCGAGGCACCCCTGCAGCCGGAAACTGGGCACTGTTCCACGCTTACCTGCAGAGGCCGAGTTGCTGCTCATGATAAAGGGTCCGTTAGTGACACAGGCAGAAAAAAGCTCGTCGGATCCCCGCTGGAAGAGAGAGGGGGGTGTGGGGCAGAGCAAGCACCAGACGGCCTCCCCAAGACCCCCGGGCCCACCTCTCCGCCGCAACTTGGCCTCAAGACTAACGCAGAGCTGTGAGCACTGCTCCCTCACCATGGCCTCGGGGTCCCAATCCCAAGACGCTGCTCCTTGCCCAAGGAGGGCCGGGGGCGTGCCACCTACAGGGGCTTTGCCCACGCGTCACTGCCATTCCCCGTCCTGCACGGCCCCTCCCGGCTGCGGACAGTGCCGTGAGGGGCTGAGCCCAGATAGCCCCGCTGCGTCCAGACGGGGGGGACCGTCTTCCACAACCACAGGGCCGCCGGCAGGCCCAGGGAACAAAGCCCCCTTGTCGCCCTGCTGCCACTCGGCTCAGCCCCAGGAGCCTGCCCTATTTTCCAGGCGTCTGAGGGAACCTGAGCCTTGCCCTCGCGGCTTTCGGACAGACGGAAATACTACCTCTCCACGCGGCGGGCTGTGCTGTCCAAGGAGGGGCGGGGGCACCCGGGGAGCCCGTAAAGGGCCCGGAAGCTCCGAGCACCCAGCTGCGCACGGCAACCTGGGACGCGCGGCCCGCTGCCAGCTCTCCGCTAGCTTGGGCACTTGCCGGTCTCAGAGACGACCACCGCCTGGAACCGCGGCAGACGGACCTGGGGCCCATGGAGCCCGCGGACTCTATCCGAGGGGAGGGGCCACAGGGGCCTCAGACTCGGTTCCCACCCGACGCCTCTGCCGCCCGGGCCCAAGACCAAGATCTGTGTTCTGGGCTCCGGCACCAGGAACCAGGACTAAGTCCTTAAACGGAACGTCTGGATGCAAAACCGGGAGCCAGCGTCCAGGCCCCAGTGGCCCGTGGTGGGAACAGGAGAGACTAGGAACCCTGGGCCTCTGGCAGCCCCACTCCTCCTGCCTCAAACAGCCCTTTCCAAGGACACCACCCCCCTCGCCCCTCCTCCAAACTGCCTGCTGGGCCTCCCGCAGCCTTCGAGTAACGCCCAGGGGCCTCCGCCCAGCCAGGGCTGGGGGGCCCCACCACCCCTCCGAGCCTGCGCACCCAGTGGCCTACAGCATCAGCACGGGATCCCGAGACGTTTACAGATGGCCCTTTGGGATGAGGGCCAGGAACGGCGGGCCCACGCAGCTCAGACGGCCCCAGGAGGCTGGTCCCCAAACCCAGAGCCCAGGAGAGGCCCTCCCGGCCCGCAACTCCGGAGGCCACGGGCCCGGGGCTGCCACTCACGCAGAGGCCAGCGCCCACAGATCGGACCCCCGGCTCAGCAAGAAGAATGAACAGTCAGACTGTTTCAATGAAGCCTGACACAACGGAGCAAAACGCTGACACCACCCCTGAGCTGCGGCTGTGCTTCCAGGCTCGCGAGTAACGCATGGCCCGCGCCCGGACCCAGAGCCCTCAGGGACTCCCCGAGGGGACGCATGTCCAGATCCACCGGCCTGAGCCACAGCAAGGGCCCTATCTCTGGACTCAGGGACCCCCACCTGCCCCCACAGCCCTAGAAAGGGCTTCGGGGCCCCGCCTCTGGCGAGGAACAGGTGGGGTGGCAACTACCGGGAGCAACAGCACTGTGGCCGCCCCTCCAATGTCTCTGAGGACCAAGTGCCCGCGTGTCAGCTCCGGCTCCCATCCCTCACCCCAGGACACAGGCCGGGGTGGGGGCTCGACAGCACCCAAAGGCCCCGGGACGCCAAGGGGCCAGGGCCCACAGGGGCAGACCCCGTGTGCAGCTGGGCCAGGCCCCACTGGCCTCTACCCCAGACCCCTTCGGCATCAGCAGGATCAAACCCTCCAGCGAGTACTTGCTCTGGAGCTCAAAGCCGCTCTGCCGTGACCAGCGGCAGGGGACCCTCTCTTTTTCTGTCGAGAGCTAGAAATCTCGATGGGCCCCCCTTCCTGCACAGCTGGCAGGGAGCCTCAGCCTGCCGCCCCACAGGAGACGGCCACCCACCCCAAGTAGAACGCCCCAGGGTTTCTGTCCGTGCAGGTCCGATTCTGGAAGCAAAGGTCCCCTTGAGAACAGGATGGCCACGAGGGGCCATTCCATGGGCAGCCGCCAAAGAGCTGCTCCAGCCGGAGCGCGGCTCCCACAGAAAGGGGGAGGGTTACTCGCCACCCAGACCTTTTCCCCCGATTGTTACAAAGGCTCCAGATGAAAGCCCCCCTCCCCCTCCCCCTGCCCATATCTGCAGGAACATCAGGCCAAGCAGCATGCGGAGACAAAAACCCACTTGGGAAAAGGGCAACCTGGCCCAGGCACCGCGGCCAACGGACCAGAGACCATCTGGCTGCCTGCTCAGCTCACCTGAGCCCCCTGCAGGGAGCTCGGGCACCCCAACGGCAGAGGGGGGCCCCAGATCCCAGCCACTGCCGGACAGAGCACTGGACAGAGCCTGCAGTGCTCGCAGTGGGCCCCAGGCCCCCTGGGGGCCACATTCCTGGGGGCACAGCCCCCTCAGCCCCACTTCCTGTGGGGAGAGCACAGCGCTGCCAAGCCTGCCAAGCCTGCGCTCCACCATCCGCCTGTCCTACTCTCCGGACCCGGAAGTGACGCGACTCCTGCACAGGAAGGTGCGTGGCTCTCCTCCTCCCTTACTTCCAAAAAGCTATGGAATCCTTCACAGCAACGACTATCCGGTCCGTAACGCCATCCGAAGTAGCCCCAACTGTCCATCCCCGAAACCCCGTGTACCCTCCAGCCCCACCACAAACCGCTCGGCGCCATAACCGGGCTTTGACTCGCCCACATCAGACCAGGGGCGCTCAAAACCTCCGTGGGCGGACGTCCCCGTCAGCCCCGCTGCACAGCCCGCTGCAACCGTGAGCCCACAAGGCCCGAAAGGCCCAGCCTGGGATGGGCGTGATGTCACTGGGCAGGGGGAAGGGCCTGCCGAGGAGACAGGCGCACGCGGTCAGCACGAACTCAGGCGGAGCGAGCAGAAGGAGGAACCAAGCCGAAGTGCCTACCTTTGTACCGACTGCTATATCTGGGACAATGCTGTGGGGAGAGAAAAAGGAAAACAGTTAGCCAGGTGTGCTGCCCCTCTCAGCAGGCGGGAGAGGCGGCTCTGTCCCAGGGGTCCAGAGAGCCCACGGCTGCCGCCACCAGGATGTTGGGAGGCCACCAGCTTGGCCTCTGGCTGCACAACATGCCCTCCCTGAGACGCTCTGCTAACTAGACTGCCTCAGGCAGGGAAGTGAGCATCGCCCAGCAACCTCAACTTGACAAGGAGCCACCATTGTCTTCCAGCTCCCCTCCCTCCCAGCAGGACCCCCGGCCCCGCCTCTGGACCTGCCCAAAACAAAGACACCCCCTGCAAAAAACCCCAGGAGGGACCCTTAAGGTTGAGCTTCAAGTACTGTGGTCTGTTCTACAAAAAAAAAAAAAAAAAAAATGGAAGCCCTTAAGGGACATTTTCAAACAGAGAGAGACCAGTGAAAGGGGGGCTCACGGGCCCTGGGAGTCAGAGCTCTGGATCTGGCGGGGCAGGGACTCAATACCGAAAGGATGGAAGGTTCCGAGGAAGGGGGGGTCGCTCCGCTGAAGCGATCAGGTAAAATGAACGCAGGTTACTCATCAACCTGGCTCCGCGTGACTGGACTCTCCCCGCCTCAGGCGGGCCGGAGGGAAGGCGGGAAGCAAACTCGCCGACCGGAGGGGGTTCCACGGCCCTCCGGCCTCGGCTCTCAGTACCGTCCAGGGCACAGCTGGGGCTCCTACAAATGCACCAGGTCCTCACCAACCCGCGGAGCGTCACTCCAGGAAGGGGGTCTGCCCCCCCGCGTGTTGAGGCCTGGGGGCCCCTGGACAGAGCCACCCGAGTCGTCGCCCGGCCTGGCCAGGGAAAGGCTGGGACTCGGAGCGGGCGGGAGGCCCTGGGGCAGCACCTGCGTCCCCGGACAAAGACCAGCTTCCTGCACTGTTTCCCTCTTTGGTCCCGTCCCTCCTGCCCTCGGGGAGCTAAGCTTGCGGGACCCGTGGTCCTGCCGTGCCCCCCTCACCGGTTCCCATTCCTTCTCGGCAGGGCCTTTACTTCTCACTATCAAAAAAAAAAAAAAAAAGCCCATAGACTAATCACCAACTGACTTTCAAAAAATCTTCCTGAGCCAAGAAAAAGCGTCCCAGAAAACCCGAAAGAATGAAAGGCACGCAGCTTCGCGGCGCTGACCCAGAGCATCGGCGGGTTCCTACTCCCTGGCAAAGCCTCACACGCAGGAAACGCTTCCCAGAAGACGGCCCTTCGGCGGGACCGGGGAGCCTTCCCCGCGCTAGGCCACAGCACTGCCGGGACGCTGCCGCCACCGCTCCCAGCTCGGGAGGGGCGGCTCCGGGGAGGTCGGGCCGGGCCCCCACGGACTGCGCGCCGCCAGCAGATCGTGTTCCTCATGCGGCAGCACTTTTGCTCAAGGCCTGGATTCGATTCAGCCCGAAACCTATCATTTCAAACCCGAGGCACCGGGACACGTGACCCTGCAGGCCTCCGAGCCGCCCCGCCCGGGGGTCAGCCAGGGGCGGAAGGAGGGCTCCCGCAGCGCTCCCGACCAGGCAAAGGCAAGCAGCACGGCCTGCGGGACCCTCCAGCTCTCGAAACCTCGGCCCCCACCCCGCCCCCGCGGAAAATGAGAAAGTGCCCCGGACACGCGGGCAGCCGACAGCCCCGCTTAAAGCGAGTTTCGCTTCCGGCAGCTTCTCCCCTTTCCCACCCGGCCAGCGGCCCAGCGGCCGCAGACAAAGGTGTCCACCGACACAGGCACGTCGGCCCCGGGTCCCGGGACCCGCGACGAGCCGACGCCACCACGACCCCGTAGCGCACACCGCGCGCCCGGCCCGAGCCACTGCCCCGCCGCCGGGGGCCCCGAGCGCGGGGAACGGCCGGCCCGGAGCGCCCCCCGCGGGCGGGAACAAAGAGGGGGCGGGCGGGTCCCTCCCCGGTCCTCGGGCCGGGCGCGCGGCCATCCTTTGTGGGCAGACGGGGAGGGGCCCGGCGGCCGGCGGGGGCGGAGAAGGGCCCGCGCCCTTCCGGGCAGGAGGGCGGCGTCTCCCGGCCGCGCCCGGGCCCGCGGCGGGCGGGGGAAGCCGAGGGCAGAGTCCGCGCGGCGGGAAAGGCCGCGCACGCGCAGAGCCCAAGGGGGCGGTGGGGGGGGCGCGGAGCTGCGCACGCCAGCGCGGGGGCTCGACGGGGAGCGGGAAGGGCCACACCAGGCACGCGAAGCGGGTACGGGGAGCGGGAAGGCCCACACGGGGCACGCGAAGGCTGGAGCGTGCGCGCGCGCGCCCGCGGCACGGACGGAGAAGGGGGAAGGGCCGCGCGACCGCCGCGTGCGTTCGGGACGAGGCGCGCGGAGGCCGGAAACGGGCAGGACTCGGGCCCGGCCCATCCCCTCCCAGCCCGGGGGGTGCTGCCCGCCTGGCGGCCCCCGCCAACCTCCCCCGCGGCCGCGCCCCAGGCCCGGGAGGGGATGGACCCCGGGGGCGCCCGCGAACCCGGGCGGAGGCGGAGCGACGCGCGGCCCGCGGTCCCGTGAAGAGACCCGGGCTGCGGCGAGGGGAGAGGTGGAGCGCGAGGCGGTCGTCGGGGAGCGCGGAGACACAATACTTACCCGTCCATTGCACACAGAGGAGACCCGCAGGGGACGGAGTGGAGGCGCCGGAATAGCAGGAACCGACCCAACGGCTCCGAGTTATAGACTCACAAAATGGCGGAGACGCCCGAACACGTCCCCCGCGCGCTCTGCCCATTGGCTCCCGCCACGGGGAGGGGGCGGGGCGGGCGCCGCGGGCCCCTGCCAGCGCCTCCCAATGGCTCGGAGGCCCCTTGGGGGGCGGAGCCAAGAGGAATGGCAGGCGGCCATTGGGGAAGGCGGCCGTCCGTCCGGGCTCGAAGCGGAAACGACCCGTGGGGACGGGGGAGGGGAGAAAAGGCGGGATCACATCACGGAGCATGAGCCAGTGAGCGAGCGGCTCTGCTGCGTGGGCCTTTGCAGGAGAAGCCATCTTGAGAGTGGGTACGTGGCGAGTCAGGCGGCGGGGAGCGTGCTTTCCACCAGGCTGCCGCCATCTTGCAAATGGGCAGAGGCCGTCCACGGGCATGAGGGTAGAGAGAGGTGCGTCGCCATCTTGGAGTCGGGCAGGGAACCGTTGGGGCTCCATCTTATCTTAGGGCACGTGGCTGAGCAGGCTGGTTCTAACTGAGACCTTAGTCCTAGGTTGGCGTGCGGGCCGGCGGAGGCCGCTTAGCCCGTCTCAGACTAGCCGGGGCTCCGTCTGCACTGCCGATGTCCGATATTGAGAGCACGATGTGGTCCGGGTTCGCCCCCGACGGTGCTACCGCAGCCCTCTGCCCTGGCTGCAGGAATGGGGAAACTGAGATCCGCGGAGCGGCCTCCCTGCCCACGGCGGGGGCTGAGCCCCGGGCGCGCATAACAGAGCCCCGCTGTCCTGGGCTATCCAGGAAGGGGTGCATCTCCATCTCAGCAGCCAGGGAACGTCCTAAACGTGTTTCCGAGAACGCTGCTGGCAGCGAGAGTCGTGTAGGGCTGGGGCGACGTGGTAGCCCTTAGGGCGGTCAGTGGAGGGGGCGCCGCGGTGGGTGCCCGGTACGGTGCGCAGACCCAGGAGGCCGCCCCCGAGTGGAAGCGCCGGGGCCGGAAGCCCGTGCTCTGATGCCCTTCGCTGCCTGTGTGCGGAGGAAGGGGTTTCTAGTCCGGACCCGACCGGAGAGAGGGGACAAGTGACCTTTGTTGCCCTAGGTGCCCGCCCGGGCGCCCTGCCTCAAGCTGGCTCCCCCGGGGCAGCCAGTCCCCGCGCCCCCACACCTGCACGGAGGCCTCCCGGCCTGGGGCCCCTGGACCTCGCTTGCGCTGCAGACCATCGGTAGCCCCAGAACCGCTCATCAGGAATGTCCCGGTGGCTTGAGGAGGGTCTCTGACACACCCCCGCGGATTTGCTCCCTCCAGGTCTCCCCCTTGAGCTGTGCCTTGGGTACCACCGGGAGCTGGCTGTTGGTCTTCCTTCTCTGGGCACTGGACAGCAGCAGGGAGGGAGGGGGACACGGGAGGGTCGCAGCCCCGGGGGCGGGGGCCGGGGGAGAAGAGTGCAACTGGCCCTGGCAGAGTGTGTGGACTGTCAGGTGTTAAAACCCACTTCCCATCACAGCCCTCCCAGGGGTCCTGGCACACCTGGCGGCCTGGCAGGCCCAGGCCACTGGCCGCCTGCCCGGTTCTGACCTCCTTTACACAGGCCTCCTGTGTGGGGCTGACCCTTTTTGGAGACTTTTCCCTAGAATACGTGACTCCCTCCTTCACGCCCCTGCCCCAGGGCCTTTCCCTGATGTCCCCCCACCCCATGGCTGAGGATGTCACCTCTCGTTGCCGCAATGCACTGGAGCTCCTCAGCATCCCTTCAAATTCAGGCCAGGGTTAGGCAGAGAATGCCGGCAGGGAGGCCAGGAGGCCACAGAGGGGGGGCGCCCTGGGGATCCCCCCAGTCCTCGGTGCCCCTGCACGTACGGATCAGATGGCCGCCCCTGACCGCCAGGAGCCAGCCCGGCCTCCTCTCCCTCCCACCCCAGCCTTGCCTGCCAGCTGCTTCCCTCATTAATGATTTAGGGACGATTGTGGATGAGCGAGTACCTCATACGCGTTGGAGAATTTTGAAAAGGATCCTCTCCATGGCAGGAGCGAGGGAGGGAGGGGCCGGAATGGGCTGAGGAGGGCCGGCATCCCAGGCCCTGGCAGGGGCCCCTGCTGGGGCCCCATTCCTCTCTTCAGATCAGATGGGGCTGGTTCGGTGCTTCAGTTTACCCCTTTGTCAAAATGAAGAGGCAGGACTAAGACCATCCTCCCTCGCCTCCCTGCGGCTTTCCCCTGTGTTTCAAATGGAAATGGTTAATAGTTTTCAGAATATTTGTTTATGTGTTTGTTTATTCATGACCGGATTATAAAAGCCATCGGGTGGGGGGAGGGCAGGGGTCCAGGGACTGCGGGCTTGGGGACATCACCACATCTGCCTCCCAGCTCCTCGGAGCCATTCTCCATCCAGACCTGTGTTCGAGGAGGGGCTGGGGGGAACCAAACCGGCTGCCCCCAGCCCCTCCAAGCTGGAGCCCCACCCCTGCCCCAGCTGGGTGGCCTGGATCCTGGCCTGAGCCGCAGGGAGCCGGGAGGAAAATCCAAAATGGCTTACTCTGGACTGATGACACACCAGAGCCTGCCTCCTGCCCTGGGAGGGGGCCAGACTCCCCAGTCCCAAGGCTTTGAGCCCACCCTCCTCTTCCATTAGGGTGGGAGCCTTGGCTTCTCCCTCTCCTTCCTGTGCCAGGCCCTGCCCAGCCCCCAGGGGAACCCTGACCCTGCACGGTCCTTCCCGTGAATTGTCACGGTCACCTCTCAAGGGCCTTCTCATCCCGGACCCCATCCCAGACGCAGCCACTCCCCTCCGCAAACCCAGGAACCCTCCCTCCCTCCAGGACCTGCCCCGAGCCTAGCCGAGAGCGGGCCCTTCGACCCAGACAGCCGGACGGGTACCCCACTTGCGCTTTAATCCTCAGCTAGGAAAGACTTTCATTTCCTTTCCCCAAATGCAGAGAGGTTGGGGGAGCCGCTCGAGCCTCCCAGCCCATGCGGGGCCCACGCGGCTGGACCCCGGCGGCTCCACCTTGTCTGGGGGGATGCAGAGGGGCCAACAGTCTGGCCAGTGCTCCAAGGGCTCGGCCCAGAGCAGCTCTGCGCCTAGGTGTGTGCACAGCCCTCGCCCAAGGCTATGGGACTCGCCAGAAAGTGGGGGGACCCAGGGTTCACACCCAGCGCATCCCCCCCCATGGGAGCGTCCCCAGCCGCCAGCAGGAGCGAGGCCCACCGCACGCGGCCCCCAGGACGGACCCTGAGCCCACGACACGCGGGGAGGGGCCAGACACAGCAAGCCCCGTGGGGTGTGAGTCCCCGAGGGTGACACGCCCGGACCGGGCCCCTCCGTGGACGGGAAGGGGGCTGGCGGGGCCGGGGGCTGGGGGAGGGGGTGACGGCCGATGGCCAGAATTCTTTCCTCGTGTTGAAATATGTATTCTCAGACTGACTATAGTGAGGGTAGGACCACTCTGAATATCCTGAAAACCACTGGACGATAGATTTTGAAAGGGTGAGTAGTAAGGGTGTGAATTATGTCTAATAAATTTGCTTTTGAGAACTCCTTCCCGGACGCCTGGAGTGCGCTCCGCGGGGAGGACGGCTGGGCGGAGCTGTCGCCTCCGGCAAGGGGCAGGGGCACGGCTGCCCTGGAGCTCGGTTTCTACAGTCGCCCACGTGCTGCCCCCGAGGCACAGGCCATCCAGCTCCCGTGCGATTACCCGAGAGAAATGTGTAGGAATGGTCGCAGGAGCCGGGATCAGAGACAGCGCTGACCTAGGGGCGCTGGGGGTGGCCCTGGGCCATATGCGAGTTATAGCTCCGCAGAAATTCGGCCGAGGAAATGCTGTTGATTCTCCTTCTCCCTTGAGGTCCCCGTGAGCCCGTGCGCCCAGCGGGAAGGGGAGGTGGGGCACAAGAGCACGGGCGTGCCACACACGTGCGTTACACAGGCCTCAGAAAGGGCCCTTCTTTCCAGCCTGAGCCAATACCACAAGGCCTGGGTCCCCCGGGCGGGAACTGGGGGACCCGGGAACGACAGCAAACACACCCGAAGGATCAAGTCACGATAAATTTGACAAATCTACGAAGAGACGGTACAAATACCTTCACAAATCACACAATAAACTTCAGCAGTCAGTGAATTTGCAGATCCCGAGTCCGTGGGAAGTGACAACCTGCTATGACTTGAGTCTGCACCACCTGGGAAGGTGGCCCAGCCCCCGTGGCTGTTAAACCACGGTAATCACAAGCCAAGTGTGGTCAGCCGTGTGGGCCCTTCATGCCGGCCCTGAACCCGGGCTCTGCGCGGGCACGGGGCGGGGAGGGCGCGTCTGCGGGCCGGTCCACGCCTCTCCGCGCTGCCCTGCTTTGCGGGACCAGGGCTCCGCCGGCCCCTCTGATGCCCCCTCCAGCCTTTCCGCGCCTACACGTGGACAGATGGTGGCGGCCGTGGAGCGGCGCTTCCTGGGAGCGGGAGTGGAGGGAACAGCACGGACGGCAGAGGGAACAGTGACCTGAGGCAGTAGAGGGTCTGGGGGAGGAAGGGAGATGGGGTTTGGGTCTGGCGGCCGCCCAGCAAAAAAGAAAACACACAGACACGAACCAACAACCTGCCAACGTCCGGTGAGACTGTGGGCGCCCCACGGCTCAGCCGCACGGCCCTGGCAGGGGGATGTCCACCGAAGACACCTGAGTGGCCGGGGGCAGCCTGGCAGCCGGAGGGGCTGGGGGGGCGGCCGCGGGGGGTGGGCACACAGGGCGGGAACCTTCAGGCTCCACACGTTTGCGGGGAAAGTCCAGGGACAGGCGAGGGACGATCAACCTCCACTCAGGAGGGGGCCCTCGGGGATGGCGGGCAGCGCCTCGGGTCGCCGGTGGGCGTCTGGGAGACTCATAGCCACCAGCACGAAATGGTTTTTCCGGCAATGGCTTCAGTGACACAACCGGGGGGGTCGGAGGACGGCCGCCGGGGGTCCCCGGGGGGGTCGGAGGACGGACGGCCGGGGGCTGCACAGGACGTTCCCAGGCTGCGTTTGTCCCATCAGGGTCCCTGCTGCTCCCGGGGCTCCTGCCTGCGGACACCGGCCCTGCCTCCTGGCTGGGTCCACACCAGCCTCGAGGGAAGGGGTCGCTGTGCGCGGCCCTCGCAGGGGGGCGGTGGGGTGTGTTTGTTGAGGTGCTGACGGCAGAGACAAAGGCCCAGAGGCCCGTCCCTGGTCGTGTCTGGACGTCCGCTGGGCCATGGGCTGCAGGCAGGTGGACACACACGCAGGACCGCGGGCGGCAACATCGGCAGCGGCGCCGGCCCCACAGGAAGTGGCCCCTGTGAGAGATCGGGGCAGGAAGGGGACGGCCGCACGGAACCCGGATGCAGGCCAGTCCCCGGGGAGTCGGGCCTGAGGGCACAGGAGGGAGCCACAAAAGCCTGTGGTGGGTTACATCGTGGCCCCCAAAACGTGTGTCCACATCCTGACCCCCAACACCAAGAACACGACCTTATTTGGGACTGGGGTCTTGGAATTAGGTTGCAACGAGGTCGCCTGGGAATCGTGCAGCCCTGCGGCACTGGCCAGCGTCCTCGTAAGAGGGAAATTTGGACACAGACGCAGGGAGAAGCCACGAGATGACAGAGGCAGGGATGGGGGGAGGCGGCCCTGACCCTGGGGGCACCAAGGTCGCCCTTCCGCACAGAGCCGGCCGCCTCGCCTTGGTCCTGGCCTCCCATTCTCTGGACTGGAGGAAACGCGTGTGTCGTCCCCGACAGACCGCGGCCCTGGGTGACAGGGATGGGCCCAGGAAGCCTGGCTCGCCCGCACACCTGGGTGGGGGGCTGGGCAGGCAGGGCAGAGGCTTCCTAGAGAGATTGGGGCCGCTTGCTTCCTCCCCTCTGCAAAATTCATGACGAGGAAGATGTGTCGATCCTGGGGCCGGAAAGTGAGCCGGGCGGTAAGCGATCCCCGGGCCACCTGCTTACCCGCCCCCTGTCTAGAGGGTCACGGGCACAGAGGGGCCGGCTGGCCACCCCCTCTCCGGGGAGGAGACCCCAGCCCCGGCCTGGCGCGCCGTGGCCCTCCGTGGGGCACCGTGGCTCCCGTCACTGGGGGCGAGGCCGGCTCTCAAAGGGCCCGACGAGGAAGCAGGCTCCACGCGCACTGGCCGGGGCTGGGGATGTCCCGCTGGCGGGGGGGGGGGGCTCCCGGTGCAGGGGCGGGGCGGGTCCAGACGGCCCCCCAGAGCAGCCTGCCCCAAGTGTCCTCAGAGGTCACGCTCCCCAAAAGTTGGGCCTCGTGTTGGGGAACGGGGGGGGGGTTCTGGTCCGAAGCTGCTTCTGGAAGGGTCCAGGCCCAGAGAAAGGACGGTGCTCCCACCGGAGGCAGGCCTGTGGGACCCCGCGGGGTTCATAATGGGACCATATGAAATCCGAGACACGGAGCCTCTCGCTGGGGACCTCGCGCCATCAATAGTTTATAGTGGGAAACAGACACCGGATCCCGTGCGACGGGCAGCAGCTCCGGGGCCATGGGGCCACCTGCCTGGGCCCAGGGCAGCACCTGGCCCCCCTCTTGGTCCGAGCGCGCCTGCAGGTGACCGACGCCGAGACCGCCCCTTCCCCGGGTGGAGACGCTGTGTCTCCATCTGCCGTCGTTCGGGGGGCCGAGGGGTGGGTACCGGCGGGGGGCCCATGAGGGGGCTTGAGGAGGCCCGTCCTGCACCTGCCGGGGCGTCTGCTCCCGGCTTTCTGGGAGGCCAGGGGGGTCGGATGGACGGGAAGGGCTGAGCTGCCGGCTCCAAATTCCTGGGCAGCCCGGGGGCTGGACGGACGACAAGCTGCCCCACGAGAAGGGCTCAGCCATCGGGGAGGCCACCGGGAGCTGGCGCCCCGAACCCGCGAGGGCAGGTCACCCGGTGGGCCCGGATGCGGGAGCCGGCGGGATGGCTGTCCCTCCGGAGGGTCAACACGGCCACCGTGCGACCCTGCCACGGAAGGCGTGTGGTTCCACGCGGGGGACACGCCCAGAGCAGGCTCCCCCACGGTCGGGAAGGGGGCGCTGGGGCGGGGGGGGCGGGGTTTCTCATTCGTCGGGCTGTCTGTCCGTGTGTTTCCTCCCTGAACTTAAAATCTGTGTATGTCGAACCTCACGTGGATGCGACAGCGGCAGAGAGGACGGGAGGCCGGCCCCCAGGTCAGCGAGACCCGCCGCTCGCATCGGGGGACTTCCGGGCAGAATAAGCCAGTCGCTGCTCGTGCCCTCTGGAAGCCGGGGGCACCCGCTCGCCGCATGCGTGTGCTGACCTCTCGCGCGGCCCCGGGGTCCATCCGTGTCTCCCAAGTCATGGCTAAGAGTGACCAGGGGTGGCCAAAGCCCAACCCCTCGTGCTCCCTGGCCACATGCCCCTCCTCCCCAGGCTCCAAATCCAGCCCTGGCTCCCGTCGTGTGCACTTCGCCTCAATACGTGAGAGCCCACCAGGCCCCGGCTCAGCTAGACGCCAAGGAGGGCCGGACATCCCGGCGGTCAGCCCGGGGGCCGCCCCCCCGGGGGCCACCTCGGCTGGTGTTTTGAGTGCTGTTGGCGGAGAGGGTTTTCAAAATTGCGTCTTGTCGCTTTATTCCGTTTCCTTGCGCAGAAGGCGCCCGGTTCTCCCTTAGGCCTGTTTGGTAACCTGAAACTTCCCGGAGGGTCCTGGAATTCTTTCCCAAACATCATTTTTTTTTAAAGATTTTATTTTTATTTCTCTGACAGAGAGATCACAAGCAAGCAGAGAGGCCGGCAGAGAGGTGGGGGGAAGCAGGCTCCCTGCTGACCAGAGCCCGATGCGGGGCTCCATCCCAGGACCCCGAGATCATGACCTGAGCTGAAGGGAGAGGCGTTAACCCACTGAGCCACCCAGGGCCCCTGAAACATCATTTTTAAAGGAAATTTTGGCAAAGTGCACAGAACACAGAACGCACCCTCTGGCCGCTCCCTAAGCACCCAGCTCGCACGCACCGAGCGCACGTACTTTTGCGTGGCCGTCCCCACCGTCTGTCTCCAGGACCTTCCGGCTCCCCAAACTGAAGCTCCGGAAAACAGCTTTTTTTTTTTTAAGATTTTATTTATTTATTTGAGAGACAGAGAACGTGAGAGAGCATGAGAGGAGAGAAGGTTAGAGGAAGAAGCAGACTCCCCGTGGAGCTGGGAGCCCGATGTGGGACTCGATCCCGGAACTCAAGGATCATGACCCGAGCCGAAGGCAGTTGCTCAACCAACTGAGCCACCCAGGCGACCCAGGAAAACACTGTCTTTAACGTGGTTCCTGACAGCTGCCCCTCTTCCTCCCGGTCCACCCGCCTCGTGGGAGCCCACGGCCGTGGCCGCCACGCCCTCATCCCGCCGGCCGCGCCTCTCCCGCCCCGGGCCCCTCACACTCGCCCCCCCCCCACCTGGCTTCTCGGCCGCACTCGCGCTGTGCGGGGCCGTGGGCATCGGCGGCCAGCCCTAAACCGGGCGCTGGCCAGCACACATGTGTTTCTGGCTCCCCTGGCCCCACATTCCACAGGGGCCGTGAGCCTCCCCCCCAACAGACGGCCTGGGACCTGCCACCGTCCAGCCCTCGGCCCCTCGGCCCCTCCCTCCAAAGAGCCTTCCTCTCTGAACAGCAAAGGTCAGCAAACAACAAGAAAAACCCAGAGGGTTGGGGTGACAGTCTTTCTTTCCCTAAAACCCAATGTCCTTACTTTTTTTTTTTTTTAAAGAAAGCTACATTTTGCCTTCCACCCCAAGCTTCTCTGTCCAGCCAACAGAGTTTAAATTCCCAGACTTGTTCCTGGCGGAAAAGTCTAGAATCAGGAGGGCAGGTGCAGTCCCCCTGTCAGCTTCTGTCCCCCGCCTTGTTTTCTTGGCGACTTCCTTTTTGCTGAAGATAAAACAGGTCCCAACAATAAAAACGAACCTACTGAGATGTTCGTGTTTATCTCCACAGGCCTCTGGCCTCCGGAATGTTCTTGTGTCATTTCCAGATATTGTGTGGGGTTCCGGTAGAGGGCACGGGCTGAGCCGGGACACAACCCGGCCAAGGTTCCAGAGACACAGCTTTTTAACGTGCTCGTGTTTCTCCCACAGTCTGCAAAGTTCGTGGTTATTTCTTCTTGTGACACTGTCTCTGGAACCTTCCGTGGGGGCTCGTTTACACCCTAGCTGGGCAGAACGGAAACCGCGAGGACCTCCTGCCGGGACCCCCAACTCCCCAGACAAGAAAGTGCACTTGCTAACCAGGCTCGGCTCTGCGGGGTGATAATTTCTTATCAAGGACTCGCAGCGGGAATGGAAGGGGGCCAGAAGGAGGGCTTGGGGCCGTTTTGATTGCTTTTTCGTTAATAATTCTCTTTGCTTCTTGGCGTGGAGCAAGGAGCGGCTAGAGGGATCCTGGGTGGGCCCTAGAGGCCGAGAGAGGGGAAACCGGCCCACATGCCTGGCATTCCTCCTCTCCTTCCCACATTGTTTGTTTGTTTGTTTTAAATCAGAGCCGCCAGGAATTCCTTTTCCTTTCTGATTCTGCTGGGACTTTGTAACCGTCCTAGAACCACCTCCTGGCCAGGGCACAGAACATTCCAGTACCCTCCGGGCTACAACCCCTCCCCCAGATGCCCACAGGGAGGGCTATTTCTCCCTGGACTGCATCCAGCTAGCTGCCAGCCCCCAGGCCTGTAAGGGCACCCCTGGCCACGTGGGGCCCACGCCCGCCCGAGGTCCCTGAGCCTCCCCTCAGCCTCCCGCTTCAGACCCGG
>CM052799.1:149235-286384 GCA_028533885.1 Nasua narica | reverse complement strand
GCAGCCCTCCGGGGCTCCCTGGTGCCTGGGGTAGAGGCCCCAGTCCTCTCGTCACCTCCCTGAGCTCACCCCTCCCTCTGCCCTCACTCATTCTGCTCCAATCAACACAGGCCTCCGGGTTGCTCCTCCAACAAGGCAGGTGCGGACCAGCCCTGGGCCTTTGCACGTGCTGTGCCCTCCGCCTGAAACACCCATCCCCCTATGCCTCATGCCCTCACTTCTTTTGGAGCCTCGCTCAAACGTCACCTGCTAAGTCTGACCTCCACTGAGCCCTCTGATTAACCTGCATCCCCCTTCAGCTCTGCAAGCTGCCTTCTTTTCTCCGCAGATTAATTGTATAAGACATCACCCTTAGCAGGATGTTAGCTCCCTCAGGCTATGGCCCTCACACCTTGCATACAGCAGGTGCTCAATAAGTGCTTGCCGAATGACTGACCGACTGAATGGTATTTAATTCCACATCCCTGCACAGCCTAACACCCTCACCTCCACACATACAGTTGGGTGGGCTGTGCACTGCACAAGGTCGGTGGCTAAGGGAAAGGACGGGGCTGCTCTAACCAGCACAGAGGCCCCGAAGACACCCCCTTCTCTGGCAGATGCTACCCCGCCTCCTTGGGCAAAGCGGCCTGACCCTGCACGAGACCCTGGGCCACTCCTGCCACTCTCCTTCCCGGATGTCCCGGCCACCCTGCCCCCAAGATGGTCTTCGCCTCCCTCGGTTTCGCGCCTGCACAGCTCACCCCAGTCCCGGCCCAGCAACCGGGCTCTGCCCGCCGTGCTCACCGGCCGCTCCGCTGGGTCAGCACCAGCAGGTGGGGACTGGCAGGGCCCTTGTCTTGCGGCAGAGCAGGGGTCCGAACCCCAACTCGGGAACGCTTAGCACTAACCCCGCCTCCCTCAGCTTCCCAGAAGTACAGAAAAGCCTGTGCTTGGTCCCCTCCAGGAGCAGGGTGCTCACTCCCTCTCCGAGGCAGCCTGAGGACGGCGGATGAGGGAGGATCTGCCGTGGGCGTGTGCGAGCAGGTGTGCGAGCGTGTGCGGGCGTGTGCGGGCGTGTGCAAGCTGGTGTGCGGCCCCCGCTGGGTCCCCGGAGTGAGCAGCAAGGTTAGGGGTGCCACGAGGGGTGCCGGGTCAGGGCGCTGCCATGCGAGGGGGCCCATCTTCTCAGGGAAGCTGGGCCAGCAGGGACCCCGGAGCCAAAGCGGAGGGGGTCTGGGTCCAGCCGCCACCCCCCGAGCACAGCGCCTGCTGGCGGCGTGTCTGCGTGTGACCGCGCGCCCGCCCCTCGGGGCTACCCAGGCCCCGTGCTCAGCCCAGGGCCGCAGTGGGGCCCAGGCACGAGCCCGGGGCCTGACCCACCTGCCTTCATCATGGTGGGGCCTTCGGCAGTCCTCACGGGCGTGTTGGAAACTCGCTTCTCTGTTCGGTAAGCAAAGGGTGAAGAGAGATGGGGTCAGAAGGGCGGGATCATGCAGACCCCCGGACGCCGTCCCGGGCACCTGGCCCCACACGAGTGCCCCAAACACACCCCAGCCCCAGCCCGTCTCCATCTCTCAGCCCCGATGATTTCCACAAAGCCCCAGAGAGGCCTGCGTGACTTTTTTAAATGATTAATTTGTAATTCCACAGGAAGACACGCCCCTGAATAGTGAACACGCAACAAATCAGGCCGAAAACGCTCCAACCACCACGTCCAGTCCTGGTGGGGGCTTTCCTTCGGTACTTTCGATGTGAAAATAGACAAGTTCGATGCGCCTCTTAAAATATAACTTATACTTGATTCTTTAATATATTTAATAAACTGTTACATTTATAATAAAATATATTTAAACGCTCTACGTATTTGCGAGATATCCGCAGACATGAGTTATCTATCTGTGATGATCGCTGAGGAAGGGGAAAAATGCAGACTTCAAACTTTTGGCTTTTTGGGGGTCTTGTTTCCTGCGTAGCCACCTTCCACCTCTGGGAGAGGGCCCTTCTGTTTTTAAATAGTGCCCCCTTCCCAGGACTGCTGAGACCTTGATTTCCTGGCCCCACAGATTCCGTCTTATAGACATGAAAACCGCAGCGGACACGGAGCCGAGACCGGCACCCCGATGTGGGCGGGGGGCACCCCGCAGCTTCAGGACTCTCAGGCTGAGACTCAGGCAGACACGAGCCCCCACAGCCTCCGGTACCAACTCCACCCCAGGGACGCCAACCCAGTGAAGGGCAGTGACGCCGAGGGGCGCGGGGACGGGCTGGGGTGGGGGCTCTGGGAGGAACGACAGCCACCAGCCGCGGCTGCTACTGTGGGCAACGCCCGCCCCGCGCCCACCAGCCCCTGCGGCCACAGCAGGGGGGCCGCCCTCCCTCCCAGGAGCCTACCTTTGGGCGTGCCCACCGGGGCCTGCAAGGAAGAAGGGAGAGAGGTCAGGGGTGCTGGTGCCCCCTTCCCGCCGAGCGAGATCCCCACCCGTGGGCAGAGCCGTGTGGGGAGGGCTCGGCTTCGCACCTGGAGGCCCCATCACAGGGGCTGTCTCCTGAAGGGAACCCCCACCCCTGCCCTAGCCCGTGACAGCTGGATAACGTCCCTGCCCTGCTCAGAAGCCTCCCGTGCTCCCCAAACAAAGCCAAAACTCTTCTAGACGACCCCCAGGGCCCTGTGTCTGCAGACTCCCACTTAAAAGCCCTTCTTTCCCCCCGACGCCCCATGTCTGGCCAGCCTCCCGGTTCCCTGGACACACTCCCGCCCCAGGGCCTTTGCATGTGATATCCCCTGTGCCGCAGGTTTCTGCTCGGCCAGCTCCTCACTCAGCTCCCCAACCACAATCTAAGTTCCCCCCATCGTGCCACTGTCCCTCGAGGTACTGTGTCCGTCTCCTTCAGGACTTGGGCACCGCAAGGACGGGGACCCCACAGTCTGTGCTCAGCCAGCCTCAGCGAAAGCCCCCTCTCACCTCGATTCCATGCCTGGAGAACTCCTATTCAGTTTTCAAAACCCACCTCCTCCAGGAAGTCTGCCTAGCGTTCCCACGCATCGGAATCCCCCCCCCCCCCCGGGAACTCCGCAGTGCCCCCCGCTTACCCTTCCCGGCCGACTGTCCTCCCTGCGTTTCTGGTCCCTGGTACCACACCCCTCTGCCCAGCCGACAGGACTCAGGGAGGCCGGGCCCAGCCCACGCGGCCCCGGTCTGCCGCACACCAGGCCTCGGCGAACAGCGGGGACGGGGACGGGGCCAGCGCTGTGAGGGGAGCAGCCGGACAGGGCTCGGGCACACGGCTGCGATGCCGGCCTTCGTGCCACCCCATGGGCCCCTGCCCCAAGGGCACAGTGACGCTGAAGAGGGGGCCCCGCTCTGGGGCCGGGTGCCCCGGGAACATCCCCTCCCCCTCACCTGCTGGGAATCCAACGCCACCTCTGCCCTCTGGTCCTTGGCCGGGCTCGGGGCGGCGGGTCTCTCCCCGGTGGCGGCGGTGGCGGCGGGGGGTCCCGGGTCCTCCAGCACCTCGATCTCCTTCTGCAGCCTGGGGGGGGGGCACAGGAAGCGACCATCCTTACTGGGCACTTCGGGGTGCCCACACCGCTCCGGGCTGCTTGCCCTGAGATCCCCCCACACCCTGTGAGGTGGTCTCGTCCTCCCCCTTGCGACTAGGGAAACCGAGGCGCACAGCAGCAGAGCTGGTGCGGCCCCAGGCTGGCCCGTCCGCGGGCCCCTGGCCACCACGGTTCTCGGCTCTGCCGGTTTCCACCCAGCTGTCCCGTTTCCGCGCGGAGGCACAGGTTTTCACAGGAAGCTCGCTCTCTGGGGAAACTGGAAAAGCCACGTCACCTTCCAAGTACCAGACGTAACGGCGCACGCGTGCCCACGACCCGGCAGGGGCAAAACAAAGGTCCCCAGTCCCAGCCCGGCCGGGACGCGGGCCTGTGAGGCCTGTCAGGCCCTGCGGCTGAGTCTGAGGCCCCTAAGGAAGTGAGCCGGCACTGGCCACAGTTAGGGCTGGCCTGCAGGGCTTCCTGGAGGAGGTGTCCGGGCAGGGGTACCACGTGGGCAAAATGCCGGTGGCAGGGGCACCTGAGGTGGGGGCTGCCCTGGGAGGAAGGGAGCCGAGGCCCCGAAGCACTCCGCGGGTGCCTCCCACAGGCCAGTGCCGGAGGCAGGGCCCCTCCGCCGCGGGTGCCCCCCACCCAGGGCCGCACCCAGCAGGGTGGGACGAGAAGCCCGCCCTGGCCCGCCCTCGGGGCCCAGGCTGTCCCCCAGCTCTGTGTCCCGCCGGCCCACGGCCTCTGCCCACTCAGTCCTGGCCGGGTCTATGCAGGCCCGTCAGAGCTGCCTACTGTGTGTGCTCCACTCTGCCCCCACGGACACGGGGGAGCAGGCCCAGGAAGGCGAGCCCCAGCTGACACCTGCCCCCCCAAACCCAACACATCAGGACAGGATCCCCAGGCCTTCCCGGCGGTGGGCCTCGCATCCAGCCAGGCGGCGGGCCAGCGCGCTGCGGGGCCAGGCCTCTCGGGCCTTCCTTGGCCAAGGGGACATTGGGAATTTTGGCCGTCACTTGCCTCCACCCTCACCCTGCTGCCCTCGGGCTGAACCTGGGCCTCTGCCTGCCTGGAAACTCTGGGCCTTTTGTCCCAGCCCCGGGGCGGGCGGAGGGGGGACGGTCACTTTCCTGGGCCTGCCCGCCTCCCCGGGCGTCTGGGGCCAGTGTCAGAGCCGAGCCAGGGAACACTTGCCTGCTGGGCCGGCGCCAGGAAGGCCCCAGGGAGGCCGCGACGGGGCCCCTCCCGCCCGCCTGGGCTCAGACACCTGCCCTGCCGGGTGTTCAGAAGAAGGAGGGGCTCCCGCCGGGCGGCCCTCGGCCCGCGAGGCCAGCTTCTATGCTAGGGCCCGGGGCGAAGCATGGGGATGGGGCCCTTCCTGCCACGCCCTGCGCCCAGGGCCAGGCGCCTCCCCGGGGGCCCAGTCCTAGCCCAGCACCAGGGGCCCCCCGGCCTGCGCCCCCCACCTGCCGATGGACTCCTCCAGGAGCCGCGCCCTCTGCTCATCCTCCTGCCTCTGTCTGCGCAGGTCCTCGTCACCCTCCGAGGCCGAGGACGGCGTCCCCTCCAGCAGCCAGCGCTCCCGCAGCGCCTTGGACTGGGGGCCACAGGGCTGGAGTCAGAATCAGGTCCCGGGGCGGCCCTGCCCTCCTGCACCCCGAGGCCCGTCCCTGGGGCACTGCCGCCCCCTCCCCCCAGGCCGGCCCCGCGGGACCTTCAGGTGCTGCAGCTGCCGGCGGTCGTCCTCCAGCTGCCGACGCTTGGTCTCCACCTCGGACTGCCGCCTCCGCTTCTCCTGCCGACAGGGACGCGCACACCCGTCAGGACGGGGCCGGGGCACACGGACCCCCCAAAGCACCCGGGGCTCTGCCCACTGCCCACTTCCCTGCGGAGTGGCCGTTGGGCCCTGCCCTCCCCCTCCGGCCCCCCGCCCCGCAGCTCCAGCGTCAGGGCGAGGTTCTACTATACACACCCCAGCCCGAACCCCCCCGAACTCCCCCGAGCAGAGGGTCTTGGGGAGCTAGCGGTGTGAGAACCACATTCGGGGGCCTGCGGGGCTCTGTCTTCGTGTCATGTGCTCGCTCCCCGGGGACCTTGCACAGCCTGCTCGTGAGTCCCAAGGGCCCTGGGCTGGGTGCAGGGCTCCCGACCCCTGTCCACTCACAGCGATGGCCTGGAGCCGCTCCTGCTGAGATGGGGTCTCTGCCGCCAGGACCCTGGGGGGAGGGGACGCGTGAGGTCACGGTGGGGGTCCGCCCCGCCCCCACTCTCGAATCCCAGCCTGCCTTCCAGCGGGGCGGGGCGGCCTCCCCGTTTCCCTTCTGGAAAGCGGGGTCCGGCCTGCCCCCTTCTGGGGCAGCACTGTTCTCTCTACCCGGCCCTGCGACCTCAGGGACTTCCCGACAAACCCCTGGGGCCCCCTGGGAACAGGGCCCAAGGACGGGAGCGTGAGGCTCTGCCAGAGACCCGGGAAGGGCGTGGGGAGGCGAGACGCTGAGGCCGGCCCAGAAGGAGGCAGGCGGACTCGCCCACACTCAAAGGCCGGTCAGGAAGATGGGAGCGATCAGGACGGCCCCCTCCTCGCCCTCCACCCCACCAAGCCCTGGGAGGGACTCAGGACCCAGCAGCCCCCCTCCCAGCCCTTGGCCTTGCAAAGTCGCCAGGGCCACCCTGGGACGTCCTCCCTGGAGAAGCCGCTTTCCCCAGAGGCTGCCCAGAGCCCTAAGGCCCAGAAAGGGCTCAGAGCCTCCCAAGAACACACAGCAAAGAAGAGGCAAACCCGAATTCGGCCGCAGACTCCCTCTCCCGTCCACCGCGTGCTTTCCGAAAGCCCCTCGGTGTGGTTTTCGCCTTAAACCCACGTGAAGCAGGAGCTTGATAAACGTCAGCGTTGCCAGAGCTGCGGAAGGGACAGGCCCCGCGGGGGCAGCCAGCCCGGGACGGGACGGTGAATCCTTCTGCCCTTCCCCGGCCGCTCGGCTCCCCGAGCCCCGAGCCCCACGTGACAGGCCGGGGAGACCCACGTGCAGACCTGGCCGCTCCCTTCCCTGGCCTCTCCCGGGGCCCCTGGGAATGGCGCACAGTAGGCGCTCAGTGAAACGTCTGGACCCGGACAGCTCTGAACAACTGCAGACAAGGCGCCGGATAAGACCCTCGGCTTCCAGGGCCTGGGGGCCAGACATCGGAGGCAGGGCCTTGAGCTCTCGTCCGGCCCTCCCTGTTCTCAGCCCAAATCCTGAAGGACCCCAGGGCCACTCGGGCAGCCTCGGACAGTCTCCGGGGAGCAGGGCCCGGTGCGCACAAGGGGGCCTCTGAGCCATGGGAACCAAACCCCCTCACGTCCCCCCACCCACTGCAAGCCCCTCATCTGCACAGGGAGTGAAATTACAGACCCCCCCTTGGTTCTGCTGCCCAGCCACCCCCAAGCCCTCGGCCCTGGATCGGGACCAGGAGCCACCCTGTGGCCTCCAAAGACCCTCTACTCCTCCTGGGCCTTGGTTCCCCACCGGCACAAACAGCAGGAACAGACGCCCCAGCTCCTGTTCTGTGTCCCCTCCCCCTGCAGTTCAGAAGGGAAACAGACGCCCAAAGTCCCACATTGTGCTGGGCCCACCGTTGGGCCCAAGCCCTCCCCCCAGCCCAGGTGGCTGCTCCCGGCGGACATCCATCATGAACTTCGATGCCCCACCACCCACCCCACTCAGGTTGTTTCCTGGCCTCGCTGAGACCCATGAAATCATCTGGCTCTCACGCCCCAGCCAAGTGACCCCACCCAGCCCTTCCCTTCCTGGCGGGTGACACCTGCCCCCTTTGTGCCTCCCAGGGACCCAGCAGTACCGGCCGCACCCTCTGTGGCTTCCCTCTCTCCTTCCTCAGGGACGCTGGGTTCAGCTAGGTGGAGCTCAGGAAAGGCTTGATCCAGCAACCCAGCTTGGAGGCCCTTCCTGAAGGGCCCGATCAGCTACATTTCTGAGTCAGCCTGCTACCTCCCTGGCCCCTGACAGGCCCTACTCGCCCCACAACCAGAGGCAGGTTCTCCGAGCAAGAATAAGAACCACCCATTCTCCTGCTCTTAAGTCTCTCTGGCTCCCATCACCCTTGAAAGAAATCCTAGTGCAGCCTAACCCTAGCTCCTTCTCTGCCATCGCCTCCTCTGTTCACCCACTGGCTTGCTCTGTCCCAGCCGCCGGAAGCTTCTGGCCAGGCCCGAACTGCACCGAGCTTGTTCCTTCCCCAGAGTCATTGCACTTACTCTTCCTTCTGCGGGGGATGCTCTTCCCTCGGCTGGGAAGTGAAGCCCAGAGAGGGCACGTCACTTGCCCAGGCACACAGCTGGGAAGGGGCAGAGCTGGGACCAGAACCCCGAGGGCCCAGCTCTGGGCCACACCGCACAGGACCCTTTCCGGGCTGTCACGTGGCCTCCAGGGACCCACCCGGAAGGAGGCAGAGCTGGGGGAGGAGCACGGAGCAGCTGAGACCCCAGCGCACACAGGGCCCCCCAGGCAGAGGGACAGCGGCCCAGCAGGCAGGGGGCCACTCAGGCCGGACACAGGGGCACAGGGACAGCTCTGTGGCCAGCCTGCAGGGCTGCAGACAACAAGGCCGGCAGTGTCCTCGTCTGGGCGGTGTGTCCCTGCCGGCTGAACCGGGTCAGCGGAAGGTCAGGCGGGCAGTGAGAAGAGGCGCAGGGGCCCAGGAAGAGAATTTCCATCCCTCCCATCAACATCCCGGTCCCCACCGGAAGGGCACAGTCTGTGTGCCCCCCTCCCCGGGGCCCAGGGCGCCAAAGCGGCCCGCCCCAGGCGCCACCGCCCCCCCCCCCCGCCCCCGCGGGAGGCGGTCGCCCAGGCAACCGCGCCGTCCCCATGGCAACGCGGAGGCCGGCGGCCCAGGGGGTTGGGCCTGTGTAGAGCATCTCCCGCCCGCCCGCCCGCAGCCGCGCTAGGGGCTAAGGGTTTCCTGCCCGGGGCCTCAGGGGCTGCCAGGGGGGTGGGATGCAGAGAGGTGACGGGGCCTACCCTCCGCCCACGGCTGGGGGTGCTCCCCACGCTCGTGCCCGGGGAGGGGATTCTCCCCAGGACGGCGGGACCTGCCCCCGGGGCGGACAGCCAAGACATCGGGAGCCCAAAACACAAAACAAAGTGCGGCCACAGAACCTAACTGAGCAGTGGCCCGGTCCCCTCTGCCGGGAGGGGAGTCCGAGGGTGGACGGGGCTGGCTGCGGACAGGACACTTGCTGAGCCCCTCCCGAGGTCGTGCGGGCAGGTGGGACCAGCATCCATTTCCATCGATGCGGCACCTGACGCTGCTGCGCGGTGAAGCTGGGGCCTGGGTCCAGCCGGCTGGGCTCCTGGGCGGGCAGTGTGCCCGCGGCGCTCGCAGAGCACGGGGTCCCCCTGGGGCCCGGCCAGGCGCCCGACGGGGGCGGCTGAGACGCTCGCCAGGGCTCGGGGAGAGAACCAGAGGCCAGATCACAAGACACGCCGGGCAGCGAGGCTGAGGTGCGGCATCTGTCCTCTCGGGCTGTGTGACGCCAGGCCAGTCACCCCCATCTCTGAGCCTCCGCGGGCTCGCGCGGGGCTGCGGGTGGAGGGACGCGCCCTCCTCCGGGAGGCCCACCCTCGGCACACACCCTCCTGTCCTTGCCTGATTATTTTTACAGAGCTTGGAGCAAATTCTGGGCCCGAGCCCTAACGTGGGCGGCTCAGGACTCCGAGGGTGTGGGCTGAGAGCGCATGAGATAATCCTGGTTGCGGGAGATGAGCTAACGAGGCCCAAACCCAAACGGGCCCTGCAGAGGCCTGGGCCTTGGGAGGCATTTATTTTTTAAAGGCACCAGAGAGGTTAGGCGACCCGCCCAAGGTCGCCCAGCGGGCAGCACGAGCTGGGTCTGAGGCGGGAGGCGGGTGTGTGGGGGGTCGAGCCGGTCCTTCCAGAGCTCACCCCGGGCAGCCCCAGCAGCGCGACGGGTCCTGGCCCAGGCCGGCACTGCGCCCAACCCCAGCAACATTCCTGGGCTAACTCAAGGGAACAGCTTATTGTGGCCTTGGCCTTGGCCGTGGGGGCGCGGGAGGGGAGCAGAGCCTCCACAAAGTGGGGGGGAGGGGAGGGAGCCCTGTGGCCCTTCCTCCACGGGGGTGGCTAGAATGGGGGGTCCCAGCACCACTGCTGGCTCCCAGCTCCCTGTGAGGGCCTTCGTCTGCCCTTGGCCCCAGAACCTTCCTTCCTCCAAATCATCCTGCATAGACCTCAACCTCTCATCCGTTTGCCCCTCACCCTCCACCAGCCCCCTGGCTGCCTTCCCTTGTCCTTCCTCCGCCTTCAAGCTCAGGTCAAGGGGCACCACCTCTTCCAGGAAGCCTTCCGGATCTTCTCCCCTCCCTGGGGAGGACTTCTCTTCCTCCGAGACCCTGGGCACTCAGCGCAGGTGACTGCTGCTGTCAATGGTAAGACGGACAGCTCATGAGGCATGCACGGGCTTTCTAGAATGTTCAAGGCGGAGAGGCATCACCCCCACGGTGGAGACTGAGATGAGAGGCCACAGACCCAGAGGGGCAGACCTGTTGCCTCTTGACCGTGCTCTGGGCCCTCACACAGAAGGGCAATGGGGCACGAATGGGAACGGTGCCTCCAGAGGCTTCAAGTGAGCTGGGCCTCGACCCAGCTGCAGAGACCAGCCCCAGCGCCCAGGTCCCTGCCCCCCCACTTCCCTGCAACATTCCAGGCATGCCCTGCCGCAGGATCTTTGCACTGGCTGCATGCCCTGCCTGGTGTGCTCTCTCCCGGGCCCCGCTAGCTCCCTCAGGCCTCCCCTCCGAGTCTCCTCCTCAAGGAGGCCTCCTCTGTGCCCCGTCCCCGGCCAGGCTCACCACCAGGCGACACCCTATAGTCATTTCACTTATTTTGTCTCTTATGTCCCCACAAGGACAGCATCCCCTGCTGTCCCCACCATGTCCCCAGCGCCCAGGGCACAGCAGGATTCAATAAGTGTTCACTGGACTGGGGGAGTCAGTGAGGGTCCCCGCCCAAGGACTCCCTCCCCTGTCACAGTCCTGTCCCCACCCGTGGACCACTTGTCCTATGACCTCTTCATTTTTTTTTCTTTTGAAGAAACCTACTGTCACCTCTCACATCTAAAACAGGACGTGGGCTGCCGCATCCAAAGGAGGACAAGCGACAAGCCCCAAGCGCTTCAGAAATGACTGCACAACGTATACAAGACCCCAGCACCTGCTGACCGATAAACAGATACGCACCCGCCCCGCGTGGCGGTGTCCCCCGCCGCCAGCAGGGGCGAGGCCCCTGCGCACGGCCCCGGGCACGGACCCCGAGCCCACGACGCGCAGGGAGGGACCAGACACAGACGGCCCCGCGGGGGTGTGAGTCCAGGCGGGGGACACGCCTGGACCAGGCTCCCCCGCGGACAGGAGGGGGGCTCCGGGGGCGGGGGCCTGGGGAGGGGGTGACGGCTGACGGGGGAGGGGTTGCCTGGAGGGTGACGGAAGGTTCTGGAACTGGATGAGGCGATGGTCGTACAACCACGTGAACATCCCGAATGCCACACTTCCGGCAGGCGGGTCGTGGGCCGTGGGAGCTGCGTGGCCGGAGTACACACCCAGGCCGCACAGCGGAAGCGCAGACTGCGTGGCCCCGGCTGGGCCGCGGCCAGAGCTGGGCTTCTGCCACCCCACGGGCGTCGTAAGAGCGAGCCGGCCTGCGCCGGAGCCCCGGGTTGGAGCACAACCGGGCCGGGCAGGCCTTCTCGCTCTGTGACGGACACGAGTCCCCTGCCAAGCCCCTGCTCCTCACTCGGCCCTCACAGCCCCACGGGGCCGCCCCTCACGTGTACCCTCTGCTCTCCCAGGTGGGGCTCCCGTCCCGCCACCCCCCTTCCGTCCATGCGCCGACTCCCACCCGTCTTTCCCACCACAAGGCCCGGCTCGGGCTCTCCTCCGAATACCCAGCCCGACCCACGCTGTGTCCGCGATGGGCTCAGATGGTCCCCAAGGTCCTGCTGTGAACCCCTGAGCAGAAGGCAGATGCCTCGGCCGACGGCGCACTCCCCAGACAGCAAGACCCGCACCCGGCCAGCCATGCTGCACGGGGGCCCCTGCGGCCTGGCCTAAGGGTCCCTGTCCCCGCGCCCAGGGACTGTGCCGTCTCCCCTGCCCCGCGGGCAGCTCCGGAGTCAGGTCTCCGCCGCCCGGACACGGGGGTCTGCCCACAGCCCTGGCACTCGTCCCCGAGCCGCCCCTGCAGTCAGTGTCCACGCTGAGCCCCGACTCGCTCCTCAGACCCCAGAGCCTCTCAGTCCGCCTGGGTCAGAAGCTCAGGCCTCTCCCACCTGGACGCCATCCACTATCCGCGGCCGCCCGTGGCTCCCCGCCGGGCCCTCCGCCAGGCACGCCCTTCTTTCCTTCTTTTCTTTTCTTTTCTTTTTTCTTTTCTTTTCTTTCTTTCTTTCTTCTTTCTCTCTCTCTCTTTCTTTCTTGTTAATGACTTATTTGTTAGAGAGTGCTCACGCGTGCACGCGGGGCGGGGCAGAGGAGCGAGAGAAGAATCTCAAGACTCCGCCCTGAGTGCGAGGCTGACCCCGGGCTCAGTCTCCTGACCCTGAGATCAGGACCTGAGCCGAAACCAAGAGTCAGATGCCCGACCGGCTGAGCCACCCAGGCGCCCCTCGGTACACCTTTCATAGGAACGGTCCGGGAAGGGAAGGACCAGGAAACCTCCCCAGACCCCAGAGAAGACCCTCCACGGGCTCCCTCGGGGCCCTGATCCTACACAAGGCTAGGAGAAGGGTGGAAGCAAATAGGGTCCCAGACTTGGGAAAAGGTGCTATGGTTTTTTTTTAAAGAACATCAACCCATTTTCCAGCATCAGTATCTTGAAGCTGGACCTCACCACGGGGCTGGGGAAGAGCTCCTGCCTGGGGCACTCAGGGGTCAAGGCAGCGCCTGGGGACACGGTGCCCTCATGTCCCCATTCACCAGACTCCCCAAGGAAAGTGAGTGACACGCCCAAAGTCCCGCGGAGGGGTCAGGGTCCCCCCCCCAACGCACCACTCCCAGATCAGCAGGTAGAGAAGGCGGCCCGGGGCCGGAGGGGCGGGGGGCGGGGGAGGCACAAGGCAGATGCTTTTAGGGGCCAAAGCCCCTTCCATGTGCCTGGGGAGACAAACCAGGGTGAAAAGCCAATGTCAGGGTACCTAGGTGCCCCCACCTGCCCCCGCCGGCCCAGACACGGCCCCAGGGACACAGGAAGAGGCAAAGACCCCTCCAACCCTACCCGGACGCGAAAGGACCCAGAAGCACACACATGCTGTATGGCTCCAGGTGCGTCAAGGTCACCTCTCTGCACCTCAGTTTCCCTACCTTGCTGGGCTGCAAGATCACACAGGCAGGGCCCTCAGAACAGGGCCGGTACACAGCAGGTGCTTACTAAATGTTAACCACCTTCCCGAGTTCCTGCCACCACCTCCGCTGCTCTCGGAATGTTCCTGCCCCTCACATCCACTTGCTGCCCCGTGAGTCCCCCTTGTTTCAGAAGAAAATGCCACATGTCACCGAGACTGAGAAGCAGAAGGCCGCCCACAAGCGGCAGCGTAAAAACGTTACAAAACAGACACCACGAGAAGAGAAGCTTGTCACTAGGAGCGGCCGTCAGGGGCGCTGCCTTCTCGCCGGCTCCGGTCAACAGCAGATGAGCAGGCGGGAAGGAGGCGCGGCGGTCCGGTTCGCACCCCGCGGAGACCTTCTCCTGGAAGTCGGCTGGGCGGGGAAGGGCCGCCATCCCGGAAGGTCTGTGCCTCCCGCCTCACTCAGCAGCCGGGCTCTGAGGCTCCAGGTAGCCGCCCTCGCCCTGGGCCACACGGCAAAGCCCCCCCAGAGCAGGGTCCCCACCGGGCGCCCCAGAGGCCCCTGGGAGCATCTGCCACCCTGTCCCACCTCTGCCCCTGCCTTCTGCCTCCCCAGAGTTACTCAAGAACTGGGGGCGCGTGGGGGCTCGGTGGGTGAAGCACCCGACTCTGGATTTCGGCTCCGGCCGTGATGCCGGGTCCTGGGATCGAGCCCCGAGTTGGGCTCCGGGCTCAGTGCGGAGAGGCCGCCTGTCCTTCTCCCTCTGCTCCTCCCCTGCTTACATTCACGCGCTCGCTCTCTCAGATAAATAAAATCTTAAAAAAAAAAAAAAAAATTGTTAAGTCCTCGAATTCTTAAATTAACAAAAACTAATTTAACGTTTAATTTAATGCTTAAAGTAACAAAATTTTGTGAAATTTCTTAAGTTTATTTAAAAAAAAACTCGCCAGCATCACCGTACGTCACAACCACGTCCGGCGACTCTGACGGCGAAACGCATGGAGAGGAAATCAGGGGTTCGGCTGCCTCCAGGCCTCCAGCCGGCTCTGCCCCCTGGAAAGGGGGCACGAGCGAGAGCATGGGGGGCAGGGGCCCCATCGGGATGGCACCGGATGGATCCGGTCCCCAGCCATCGCCGCCGACACAAGCTCACAGGGCAGAGGCCTGCTCTTGGGGCCACTCAGGCGGGCGAATGCCGAGTCCCCGCCCCGGTCTGCACCCAGAAAATGCAGGGATCCGCCCCGCGGAGGGCCCGTGGCATCATACCTGACCCACGCCCAGAAGGCACGGGAGCAGAGCAGTAAGCACCCAGGGGCCCTGCGTGTGCCGTGGGACCCTGGGGCACTGTCTGCCCCTCTCTGGGCCTCAGGATCACCACCGAGAACGAAAGGAAACATGAAAGGATAGCAGGAAAGGAAACAACAGGGTCCAAGCCGAATAGCCCCTCATTCTTTGGCTCCAACATTTTCCTGGTTCTCACCCCTTGTCCCCTGAGGCAGTCCCTCCCCACAGCCACACTCCGCTCAGGGTCAGCTGTCAGGACACCCGGAGGCTCCCCTTGGGCCCAGGGAAGGGCGGATAAACAAGTTGGGGAACCTCGCGCAGGCACATCCGGGCCCTGGCTCCCCTGAGCCCCTGGCTGGGCTCCCGGGACCAGGCGGGGGAGCAGACGGGGCTTTTGTCTGGGTTTTCAAACGTGGAGGCCATCGGGTGTCGCCTTCCTGGGGAGGGCGGAGGCAGCGGCTCCCACCCAGCAGAGGGTGTGGCGGGTCACGGGTGACTCCGTGGGGAAGCGCTGCTGGTTCAGAAAACGCACCCAGTGGGAAGGGCAGGAGGAGAAGGGCCGGCGGGCTGGCCGGACCTCCGCGTCCAGGCCTCTCGCCAGCGTGGGGACCTGGCCCACAGTGGGGGGCTGCCAGGACCCGACCCCGCTTCCCATCCCCTGGCCGCGTAGACAGCCCGCAACCTTCCAGCGCCCACCTGTGGGAGTGGGGCCTGGGGGCTACCCCGATGCCAGGGAGAGAGTGGACTCTGCCTGAAATGCCCGGGGCCCCCACGGAGCCGCCCAGCAGCTCTGGACCCAACCCCACAGGGACCCAGGCTGCCTGCTCCACGGGCCCGCAGGCCAGCCAGACTCTCGGCTACACCGTTTGGGGCCCCACCTTGGGGACACTTTCCTTGGGAAGGGACCAGACCCAGGCTCGCCGGCTGGAAAGCACCTGGACCTCTGGGCTCACACACACCCTGGACAAGGAAGGCTCCGGAAAAGCCCCCTCCCTCCAGCGGTTCTCAGGACAGTGTCTGGCGGCCGGACCCAGGCCCAAGCAGAGCCTCCGACAGCACTGTGGCCCTTGGGGACAGCGGCCAGCCAGAGCCAGGACTGGCGCGCCCAGGGTACAGGGAGTGCTGAGCTCAGGCTTGGGGGGGGGGCGGTGAGCGCAAGGCCAGTGCGATGCGATGGGGAGGGGTCGGTCCATCACCCCTGGACTCCCGCTCCGGGGCCCACAGGTGGCCCAGGGTCGAGGCTAGCCCCGGGGCGCGGGCGGAGACACGGCCTCCCCCTCCCGGGCGCCCTGGGCTGCTCCGCGCCGCTGCCACCCCGAGTCCCCATTAGCCCGTGGGCCGCCGGGGTCGGAGGTGGGGGAGGCCTCCGGCCCCGCGCGGCCCAACCCGAGGGCTTCCCCAGCCGAGCGGGGGGCCCAGAGGCCCCTCGCCGCCTCCCTCTCCGCGCCGGGGCCGCGACGCGCCCCACGCGGGGCGGGAGTGGGGGCCTCACCCCTCCCTCGCGCCCTCTTCCCCCGGGCCCCGGGGCCTCCGCCTCCGGCCCGAGCGCGCCTACTCACTCCATTTCCCCGCCGAGGTCCGGGTGGGTCGGCGATGCTGGGCGGGCGCGGGCGCGGGGCCGGGCAGCGGGTGGGGCGGGGGGCCTGGCGGACTAAGGCCCGGGGGCCGGGGCTGCGCGGCGCGGGGGCGGCGGCACCGGCTCGGGCATCGCCCCGCGCGCGGCTGTTTATTGTCCGGGCGGCGGCGGGCGCGGGGGGTGGGCTGGGCGCGCGCGTCGTCGCCGCCGCCGCCGCCGCGCGTCCTGCGCTCGCTCCCCGCGCGCTCCCTGCCGGCCGCCGCGGTCCCGCGCCCGCCCCCTGCCGGCCGCCGCGCGCCCCGCAGCGCCCCCCAACCTCCCCTCCCCGCGCGGCGCCCCGGAGCTGGGGGGGGGGCCGCCGCGCAGCCCGCCGCACGCCCGCCTGTGCCGCCGGTGTCCCAGCGCAGCCGCCGCTCCGGGCCTGCCGAGCCGATGTCCCCCCGCGCCCGGCTCGTGGTCCGGAGGGGGCGCGGCGGGGGAAACGCAGCCGAGCGAAGCACGGGGGGTCCCCGGGAGAGGTGACCAGGACGCTGCTGCAACCTGAAGGTCCGGGAGCAGCCGTTGATGGGACCACCCTGAAGAGGAGCGGCCAGGTGGAGGGCACTTCCAGTGCCAAGATCTGGTAGTGGGGCTGAGCCGCACCTGTTGGAGGAGGAATAAAAACACCGCCTTTGCCAAGCGCTGGGCCATCAAAATCGATACATTTAACCCGCCCCCAGCTCCCGTGGCCACACTGCAGGCCCCTGCGGCCAGAGTGCGTGTAGGGGCAGGGGAGAGAGCCCACAGAACGCAGGCTTTGTTCCGAGGGCCCTGGGGAACCATAGCAGACTTGGGAGCAGGAGAGGGATCAGCCTATTTTATTTCTGTGAAGGCCCTTCCCGCTGCCAGGTGGAGAGTGGATGAAGGACAGCAAAGAGGGGAGGCTTGGAGGCTGAGAAGAGGACCCCCAAGGACAGAGTGGAGGTTGGGCCGGGCTGAGGCAGGAGAATTCTGGACGGATCTTGAAAGGAGAACCAACAGGACTGCCACCAGATGGCATGTGGGATGACAGGTATTAGAGCCCCCCTGTCTCCTGGGGAGCCCCCGGAAGGACACGATGACACGGACAGGGTTGGAGGGGTGACATTGGGTGGGCATCTGGACTCCCACCTTGGTGTTCCGTGTGAGGCCCAGGGCTAGCAGTGGGGCCCCCAGCCTGGGAGGGCCTGGGCAAGATGATGTCGCCCTGGTTCCTTGTAGTCTATCCTGAGTCCTTCGTGCTCCAGGTGTCGCCAGGTAGACCCCAGGGGCCGGGAGTGAGACAGGACCTGTCCCCACCAACGTGCAGACCGTGGCCCGACCTCCCAGTTTCCTACAAGAACACTAGCCCCTGACTCTGAACACATATGGGGCCTGGAGTGGGGAGAAGTAGAATCTGCAATAAAGAGGGGGTGCATAGAGGAAAATAACCTCAAAGGAGCCCTGAATGTGGAGGGTCTTTACCTCTGCCTCTTGGCAGGGAATGTGTACTCCTTCAGCATGAACACAGTGAGGTGAAATCACATACCAGAAACACACGGAAAAGCCCCGAGAAGTCTCAGGGGCCCCGGGCGGAGAGCCCGCTCAGCTCCCACAGCCTGTGTGCCCCTGGGTCTGTTTCTTAACCTCTCTGGGCTTCCTTCCCCCACCTCCCAGGGCTGCTGGAAGGTTAATAGAGGGAATATACACAAAGGCTTGGAAGAGTGCCCAGCACACAACCTTAGGGTTTGGCATTTTCTGTAGAGGGCCAGATAGTAAATATTGTCAGCATTGCGGGCCAGACGATCTCTGTCGCAAGGAATCAGCTCTGTCCTTGCCGCGTCCAGGCCGCCAGAGGCACGACACAAATGCATCCCGGCGGCCCTGTGCCAATAAAACTTGGTTTACGGAGCAGGTGCGGGGCTAGGTCCGACGGCACAGCAGGTGCTCAGCAACAGCAGGGTGGGAGGTGGTTTCGTCACCGCCCCTCCGCCTCCAAGTCCATGAAGCCCACATGGATTTCTCCAGCACCGACTGGCCTGACCCGTTAGGGGCCCGGATGCAGAAGCCTCCGCCCTCGGACACAGGGCGCTTGGGGTCAGCTAAGAAATGACGGGAGGTTTGAGGGGTTGGTGCATGCGTTTTTCACAAGACAGGAGTGAGAGGAGAGCGTACTAATGGGAGCAATGGTCCGCGTCCCCATATTCCCGTCCCTTCCCTGCCCTAACCTTCCCAGGGCGCCCGCCTCCCTCAGATCAAAAGCCAAGTCCTCCCAGGGTCCCCAAACATGGACTCCAACACCCACAGTCTCAGGTGTGTTCCAGGGGACCAGCCTGGAGGTGGCGCCCTAGGAGCCGGGGACACGGGCCGGGCAGAGATGGGGGGCGAGCCGCCCGGGTGGCAGGGGAAGGCGGGCCTCGGGCAGGAGGTAGGTCAGGGCGGGGCGTCGGGGGGGGCAGCAGAGCCGAACTTTCTCCCGGAGAGACGGCCACGTCAACCACGTCCCGTCCTCTCCCCTCAGTGCCCTCCAGTCCCCACCCCAGTCTGGGTCACTGTACCCTCGGCTCCTCTCTGGGCCACGTGCCCCGCGGTTTCCATGACGACATTCCCCCACCCTCCTCCGCTTCCGTGACCACCTCTGCTCACCCTGGGCGTGGCCACCCCGGGGCTCCGCCCAGCACCCCTGCCCTGCCCTGCCCTGAGCTCCGGCCTCCCCCTGACTCCTCTGGGACCCTGGGACTTCAGGGGGTTCTCATTCCCCAAAGCCCCCTCCTCCCCTGTGCCTGAGTCAGAGACGCCCTCACCTCGCCCGGCTCTGACCCCAGCTCAGGCCTTGTGTTGGCGCCACCCCCGCCAGCCCCGCAGCTTCCCGGGTCTCCCTGTTCCCTCTCTGCCCAGGAGAGCTGTGCCCTAACCGGTGCCCGTTAGACACCTGCTGTGGCTCCCCAGGGCCCTGCGGCCTAGCTCCCAGGTCCAGCAGAGCCCTGCCAAGCCTGGCCCTCCCCTCACCTCCCCCTGCCCACATCCAGACACCCCGCGTCAGCCCCAGCTGTGTCCGCCTCCGGGAGCACCTTCCCCACCGGCCCTCTCCCCTTCCCTGTCCTTCTCTGGCCACCCCGTGCCGTTTAATACTTCTGGCAGATGATGTCACCCACCTGGTCCCCCAGGCACAGACCTGTCCTCCCAGCACACAGCAGGTGCTCAGTAAACACCCACGGGACCACTGGCATCCTATCTCCCATGGTCCCCTTTGACTTCCCCATCGGCAGGAGGGCTATATTGCTACGTGCAGGTGGGCACGTGGGGACTCTGCAAGGGGGGCCTTGGGCACCCAGGCCCTTGCCGACCCCCCTCTGACACTCTCAGAGATGCCCCAGAGTCACCTGTCCCCCAGATGTGGGGGCGGCTCTAGTGGTAGGGCCACCAGTAGTGGAGGAGCTGCTGCCTCAATGCCCGCCCCAGGAGGAAGTCTGGAGCCGCGAGGGCAGACAAGGTGGGCGGAGCTGGTGAAGCTCTGGCCCCCAGCCTCAGTTTACCCACTGGTTCCCTGTGTGAGAGGCGCTCCCTCCTGCACACGCCTTTCTCAGCCCTCTGCCAGGCCTCTGGTGTGGGGCCCGGAGAGAGTCTATGAGAGGTAGACGGGTGCATGCAGCCCCACGCTCACCAGGGCCCGGAGCCCAGAGGGGCGCTCCTGGGATGCGGGATGTCACTGGGGGCGCTGTGTTTACCCCTGAGGCAGCCCGGCGTCCGCTGCAGGAAATGAGAAGTGATGTCCTTGGGTGCTCATTACAGTAAGGGAGAGAAATAAAGTGTGTGGCTTAAACAATACGGCCACCGAGGGATCAGCGCTGCTATGGCCCCCTCTTCCGCTGAGCCACGGAGGCTCTCGAGGGCACCCCCACCTGGGCTGGCCCCTCACGAGCTCTTGGTCCCATAACTTCAACTGTCACGAGCCCCCTAAAGGGTCCAGACACAAGAGGCCCCGGGGCACCCCCTCCCCCAGCTTCAAGGCCCCAAACCCCAGGCCCAGCTCAGGTCAGGCCCTACACGGAGCCACCTGCCAGGAGCCATGACCGCTGCTGTCCTCCCGGCCTGCGCCCTGGCTCTGGGAGCCCCAGTCTTCGCCGGTGAGGGACACAGGACCGCTCGAGGTCTCACGAAGCCTGCAGCTCTGGCTGAGTCCACTTCGGGTCCCATTTGCCCACGGTCAGAATTCAAATGCGCTCCCAGGGAGGCTGTGTCCTCTGCACCTGACAGTTGCTCAGAAAAAAAAATTTATCTGACCCTGAGTTAAACTCCTCCACATATAAAGAGCTCCAACGAATCAATGACAAAAGTAAGTGCTCAGTAAAGGAAGCTATCAGCATCACTGTCACTGTTACTGTGGCGGAGTCGACTCTGACTGGGAAAGCCGCCCAGATCCGCCATGGGAAGACCCTTCAAGGACTCAGGTCCAGAGGTCTGGGTTTCAGACCCTCTGCTGTGCAGCCTAGACAAGTCGGGTTCCCCTCTCTGGACCTCAGTGTGGGAACTGGAAACGCTGAGCCCCAGCCCACTCCTCGGGTCTTGGGGGAGCTTGGTTGTTTGAGACCAGGAAGGACGGTTATATGTTTCACAAGTGTCCCCCAGATGGGAAGGAAATGGGCCTGGCTCAGGGCAGAATCTGGCTGTGGGCAGAATCAGCCTTTGTCAGAGGCAGCAGCCCAGCCTCGTTGTTTTTGCCGTGTAACTGAGGCCAAGCCACTTACCCTCTCTGTGTCAGTTTCTCCACCGGTTGCAGGAATAGAAACCACGCCGACGTCCCCAGGTGGCTCTGGGACCCCCGCAGCTTGGAGTGACGCTCATGCCCGCCCCCCAGGGGAGTGTGGCCTGGGACAGCCCCGGGGGCCAGAGCAGAGCCCCCACACGGTCCCCGAAGACACATCACCTGTCTGCATCAGCCGAGCTCTGAGAGGCCACAGGGGTCCGAACCGAGTGGAGACCACGGTCACAGGGACCTTGTGGATTCTTTCCCGCAGGGTCTCGGGGTCGTGGTGGTTCCACCACTGCTCTGACCTGTCCCCACAGACCCCGCGGCTTAGAATGACATTCACTTATTACCCGGTCGGTGGGCCTCAGCGGGCGGACCTCCGGGGGCCGGGCTGCTGGCTGGGCCGGCTCCCCCCGAGCCCACCCGCTCCGCCCCTGCCCCACTGCCTTCGAGGCTCTGGGCCTCATCTGTAAAATGGGACTGAGGACACACAGCAATCCCATGAGGTAGGGAATGGGGGTGGGCCAAGTATGGCCCTGAAGACGTCCCCGTCCTGGTCCTGGGACCTGGCATGCGTCCCCTCCCACGGCAGAGGGGACTTTGTCAGGGCCCCGAGGTGAGGGTGACCCTGGGCTCCCAGCGGGACCAGCGCTGCCCGCGCCGGGGTTTTAGGACTTCCGAGCCTGGAACAGTCAGAGAATCAGTGAGCGGTGGCTTGTCACACTGGACGTGCCAGGCCGTGGGAGGCCGGGCAGCCTCTGGGGGCGTGGCTCCCCGCTCCTGCACCTCTGTCCCACGGGGACCCGGGAGGTGGGGTCACAGAGGGCCATGAGGTAGTGCCCCACTGAGGCCCTTCATGGTGTCCCCGCAGCAGGTGAGGACGTCTTCCTGGCTGTGTCGCCATGGCTGCGCACTGCGAGGTGGCTAGGTGAGCCACCGGGGCCAGAGAGGGGCTGGGGCGGGCTGCAGGCCTGGGGTGCTCCAGCCTTAGCCCCTGGTCCCCTTACCACCCCGAACAGGAAGGTCAGCGTCCCCCGTGCCGTGGTGAGGGCACACACCTACACCCGAACCGCTTGCCAGGTTCCCGACACCAGTAGGCTGGAAGGCCACCACCTCCAGCGCCTGAAGGGGGCCGGCTGGCGGGCAGGGGGAGGGCACCGTGGAGGGAGGGTGCGCGAGCCCACCCTCAGCGAGGGGTTCAGGACAAAGCCCGAGTGCGCGGCCACACGCCAGCCACCATTCCTGCCGTCATCCGGGTCCCTCCCTCTCTGCCCCCCGGGGGTCTCTCCCCAGCCCGCTCCCCCCCAGCTCTCCTCTCCACCTGCCACACGCCCTTGCCAGGCTGGGCACCCCCCCCCCATGCCCAGGGTGCCTCAGGCCGCGATGACCCCCCAGCAGCGCACATCCATGGTCACTGGGGCCCCGGATGCCCACAGGGCACCTGGCGGGGGGCCGGCCCGGGGAACGTGCCCTGCACCTCTGCTGGCCTCAGGACTTCGAGGCGTGCACGGGGTGAGCCTGGCACACCCTCCCGGTGGAACACCAGCTCCCGTGCCTCAGTCTCCCCATCCCCGACCCCCAGCCACCCCTTCTGTCGGGTCCTCCACGCTGTGCGGGCTGAGCGGTACCGACGGGTGGGGTGGGACCCATGCTCCGGTTTCAGCACAGCCTCTGCAAGGGGACCTGTGTCCCGAGGTGTGCCCGGGCCTGCCGCTCGCACGTGGCTCCCGAGCCCCCAAAAGTCTCTGCCTCGCGGGCCGAGGGATCCCTGTCCATACCCGTGTCCTCCGGTCGGCAGAAGTGCACGTTAGCTATGACCCCAGATCACCAGCCCCACACCCCGTGTCCCTGCAGAACATCAGCACCGTGGGGAGGGGGGCTGCGTCCCTGTCACGATCTCACTGCTGGCTCCTTTCAGAGGCTGGTATACAGTCGGCACTTGATAAATGCAACCCAGGCAGCAACAGTCGCAGGCCCCGAGGTTTGTGCAGGGCTGCCGACAGCATGGGGGAGCGTGGGGGCCAGACCCTGTTCACCTCCCCCTCAGGAGGCAGCATAGTGCTGCTGGGTAAACTAAGGCACAGAGAGGGTGAGTGACCGCTGGGGTCACAGGGCCCCCAGAGCTGGGCTTTGCCCCCGGCAGGCAGCCCCCTGAGCCACCCGCTTTTCCCCTCGCTGCCCTGTTTCTTGACCTCCTGTGGCAGGAGAGTCATAGGACTTCTCGGAAGCACCAGGGCAGAACTGGGCGTTGCTGGCGGGGCCCGGCTGACCTCCGACCACAGCCCACAGCCAGGTTCCCCCTTCCCGGCCGTTGGTGAGGGTGGGGGCCACGTCCTGTCGAGCTCTGGAGGGAGCCGCTGGCCTGCGACAGCCATGGGGGCCGGGGCAGGGGAGCTGGGTCGCCTGCTGCTGACCATGGCTGTGGTCCTCACTCTGCCTACGAGGCCTGCAGGTGAGAGTCCCCAGCAGGCTGGGTTGCTGCCCCGCTTGTGGCCGGGGCCGGGGCCCGGGGTGGAGGCCCTCCCAGCACGCTCGGGGACACTCCCTGGGCTCCTCGTCCCCAGCCCATCTCCACCTGCAGGCCCCCACCCGAGCCCGAGCCTTCCGTTCCCAGCCCCCTTCCTCCCACCCCATCCTGACGCAGCCCCGCCCCCCGCAGGCTCCTGGGGCGCCCGGATCATCGGGGGTCACGAGGCGACGCCCCACTCCCGGCCTTACATGGTGTCTGTGAAATTCGAGGGCCAGCACCACTGTGGAGGCTTCCTGCTCCGAGCCCGCTGGGTGGTCTCCGCGGCCCACTGCTTCAGCCACAGGTGAGCCCTCGTGGGGGCCCGGCCCCCCTCTGCCGTGGGGGTGGCTCACCGGACTGCGGGCGGGGGCTGGGGTGCGGGGAGCGCAGCCCTGTGTCCGTCGGCAGCACCTTGTTAAGGAACCACTGCCGGTGACCCTTCCGGTGTCGGAGGTACTGCTGGAACTGCGTGGGAATTATAATAAATACGGTATCGCCGCCCCCAAGCACCTTGTTCCCATACCACGCACCTTATGAACTGGAGCGGACCGATACGCACGGTTACGATCGCGGGGCTCTGGTCAGGGTCCCAGGGGCCGCCGAGGCCCCGGTCTTGCTCTCAAGCCCCCCCCACCCCCCGCAGGGACCCGCGAACGGGCCTGGTGGTGCTGGGGGCTCACGTCCTGCGCGCCCCGGAGCCCACACAGCAGGTGTTCGGCATCTCAGCTGTCACCAGGCACCCGGACTACGAGCCCGACACCCACGCCAATGACATCTGTGTGCTGCAGGTGAGCTGGGGGGGCGGGGGGCACTGGACGCAGGTCTGGCCTGTCGGGGGCCTTCCCCACGATGGCCAGACTGACATGTTCGAAACGCAGCTGGAAGGATCCTGTGAGCACCCAAGTCAGGTCACCTCCCTCCCTGCCCTCCGTGCCTCCCACACCCTCCCCTCAGTCCCCCCAGGTCAGACTGAGCCAGCATCCAGGCATGCTCAAGCCCCCGGGCCGTTGCACAGGCTGTGCCTTCCTCCAGGACACAGCTCCCACCGCCACAGCCTAGCTCTCTCTCTCCCTCCCTCAACTCTCTCAAGGAGGCCCCCTCTGCAAGCAGCCCCCCTCCCGCCGTCTCCCCTTCCCTTCCCTCTGGCCCACCTTTCTTGGATCCAGCACCAGCTGAAAACATTTGCTTCTTCACCATTGTTCACCGCCTCCTCCTCTAAACTCAGAGGACAGGGATTTTTATCTTCCGTGGCCATTTACGGCCACAGCGGGCCTGGACGTTCCGAAGAGATGAGACCCTAGGGCATCAGATAACTCCAATCCCTGCCCCCAGGCCCTTTGTGGGTTTTATGGGCAGGAAGCGGCTCCTCCCATGAATGTGGGCTTCCCTCCCTGCCCACACAGCTGCATCCCTTTGGACCCCCCATGGCCCCCTCCTGCCTGGGGGCCACCCCCACGTCCCCACTCAGGTGTCCAAGTTCAATTCCAGGCACCCCAGGACCTCTGCTTTAAAGGGAAAACACATCAAACCTGCTCTCCAAATGTGGAGAAAAGTCAAACCCGAGGGACACTCAGCCCGACAGGAACAGACCCCTGGGAACAAGAGGGCTTGGGGCGCGTGTTCTCTTGGCAAAATGAGGGGGGCAGCGAGTGTCAGTAGCCAAAGCTCGCGTGTGGATTTGCTCATCTGTGAAACCCCAAGACCTGGAACCCACAGCTCACCCATCCCATTATGCAGCAGGGGAAACCCAGGCTGGGGCGCGGTCAGGGGCACGGCCAAGGCTAGGGAGTGAGTACCAACCTCGACCAGGGGCCTGAGGCATTCATTCCGCAAACATTGATTGCACACCGCTGTGTGCTGGGCTGTGTGCTGGTCACTGGGGATAAAGTAGGGAACAAACAGCCCCAGGGAGCTGTCCTTAGAGCCTCCAGTCCAACAGGGTGGCTGCTGAGTAAAATGGCCCTGATGGGGCACAGGGGAACCCAGAGGAGGCTCCGTCTTATCCTGGGAATCTAGGAAGTCTCCCCAGAGGAGGTGACATCTCAGCTGAGACCTGAAGGGTGGATAGGAAAGGTGTTCCCGCCTGAAGGGGTGGGGCAGGGGGATGGGGGGCCTGGAAGGGCGGTAAACTCATTCTGCCTGGAGGGCCCTGGAGGGCCCGATGGTGAGCCAAGAGGTATTGTCCCAAGGACAATGGGGAACCACCGAAGGGCTTACAAATGGGGGGTAGGGGGTGGGGGGGTGATGCTGGTTAGGAGGACTCTTCTTTCCAGCGGGAGAGGCCAGAGTGTCCTGGTCTGAGGGGGTGAGGCCCAATGGGCGGGGCTTCCTGATGGCCTGATGATGGCTGCTACTGATATCTGTCTATGAGACCAAGAAGAGACCAGGTGCCAGGATGGGTAAACTGAGGCAGGGACACTGATGGGTGGTTGGGGGTAATCCTTAACTCAGCAGTTTCTCTGCAGCTGAACCGCTCCGCGGTCCTGGGTCCCGCAGTGGGGCTGCTGAAGCTGCCGCGGAGGGACGCCAGGCCACTCAAGGCTGGGGCACGATGCCAGGTGGCAGGCTGGGGCTCCGTATCAGACTTTGAGGACCTGCCGCCAGGGCTGATGGAGGCTGAGGTCCGCGTGCTGAGCCTGGACGTCTGCAACAGCTCTTGGAAGGGCCATCTGAGCCCTGCCATGCTCTGCACCCAAAGTGGGGACCGCCGGCGGCGTGGCTTCTGCTCAGTAAGATACTGTCTCCACCCTGCCTGCCTATGATATGGGGAAATTGAGGGTCACAGCGAGGGCTAGAGGTGGGCAGAGGCTTGGGAACTAAGTCCCAGCTCACCTTTGAGACCAGATGAGACCTCGCCTGACACCCTGGAAGGATAAAGCATTTTCCAAGGTCACAGGGCTGTCATGTACAGCTGTGCAGGTTGTACACTGCACAAAGGGCTGCAGATTTGTGTATCCATAAGCAGTGTTCAGTAGGGGGGCAGTACACATCTCAATCAAGGAGTTCCTGCTCCTGAGACCCTGTATGGACTAATGGTAGCCCTGGCCCTGATGCTGAGGGATAAACTCAACCTGGAGGATTTTTTGTTTCAGGCAAAGAGTATAGTGATTCAAAACACAGATTCTGGAGTCCAGCTAGCTGCCTGGGTCTAAATCCAGACTGTGCCACTTCCCAGATGTGTGGCCTTGGAAAAGTCACCTCACTTCTCTGGACCTTTCTCCATCTGTATAACTTCCACACTAATAGTACCTACTTCATAGGATCAGAGCTGATTCTAGATTATAGTTAGGGTGATAGGACTGAGGACGGGAGGGGAGGGGGAGGGAGAAAGCGGGAATTTTAGGGCGAATATTCAGGGAGGCTTCTCTAAGGAAAGCATCTTTTGAGCTGAGATTCAAAGGACTCTTGAGGAGATCTGAGGGGAGGCATGCCAGGCAGAGAGACCCATCTCAGGGCAACCATGTACAGCTGTGTAGGTCGCCTACTGCACAAAGTACTGCAGATTTGTATTTTTATACCAGCTATGTTGAGAGGGAGCAGTTACAGGTCTCAAGGATATGGGAAATGCCCAGAAACTAGAGCAAGCTTGGTTTACTTCAAGAACACCACGGAAGGTTGGTGGGTCTAAAACCAAGGGAAAGGAGGCCAGACAGGTGGGTGAGAGCTAGAGTCTCATGGCCCGTGAAGACCGTACGTATCATTTTAGCTGTGAGAGCATTAGGAAGCCATGGAAAGGTTTCTCTTTCCCTTCCTTCCTTCCTTCCTTCCTTTTAAAGATTTTATTCATTTATTTGACAGAGAGAGATTTTTTATTTATTTACTTGACAGAGAGAGAGAGATCACAAGTAGGCAGAGGGGCAGGCAGAGAGAGGGGGAAGCAGGCTCCCCGCTGAGCAGAGATCCCGAGGTGGGACTCGATCCCAGGACCCTGAGAGCATGACCTGAGCTGAAGGCAGAGGCTTTAAACCCACTGAGCCACCCAGGCGCCCCATGGAAGGGTTTCGAGGCAGGGAGGGTCCTGGTCAGATTTGCACATAGAAGCTCCTCCAGGGAAAGAGACCCAGAGATGGACCCCTGACCTTGCCTTTCCTCCCACCCCCAGGCAGACTCTGGGGGGCCCCTGGTGTGCAGGAACCGGGCCCACGGCCTTGTCTCCTTCTCCGGACTCTGGTGCGGTGACCCCAGGACCCCCGATGTGTACACGCAGGTGTCTGCCTTCGTGAGCTGGATATGGGAAGTGGTTCGAAGGCCCCGGCCCAGCCTCCTGCCCAGGACCACCGGGTCCCTGCAGAGCTGCCGAAACCACAACAGCACTGGGGATACACATGGGATGGCAAACGATTCAGACAGCTCCTTCCCCAGAAATCCCATGGCCTGGGCCGGTCACCCCCAGGCCCCCCAGGCCCCAGGGAGGCCTGGCGTGTAGGGGGTGGGGATGGGGTAGCAGAGGGCGTCAGTTCCAAACGCAAAGGGCCCAAACGACCAAATAAAATGCTAACCGAATCACCAGATGCGACGGCTCATCTCCAGGGGCTCACCCACGTTCTTCCAAGCTTCTCCTGCCCCTCAGCATGGGCCAGGGCCTGGCTTTGCCACTGCCTCCCTGAGTGACCACAAGCCGCTTGCTTCAGGACCTGGGCCCCTCACCACCCACCCCCAGCCCCCTGCCAGGGCAGCTTCCTGGCCTTTGCCCAGGCAGTGCCCCCCACGCGACACTCCTTCAGCCTCCAGCGAACCACAGCCACGTGCAGGTGGGGAAGCCAAGGCCGGGAGAGGGTGGGGTCTCAGGCTGGCCTGGCTCCACGTGAAGTCTGCTCTCGGCCTCTGGAAGGTGCTTCGGACAACGGTGCTGGGCATGTCACAAGGTCTGGGGAAGTCTCGGCTGATGCTGCTGTTGCCGTCTTATCATTAACTGGATTGTTGACTGTATTATCGCTATGATCACACCCCCAACCCTTCCAGGCCTCTGTTTCAGGGGGAGTCCCAGGGGTCCCTAAGCCATCTCGAGCCCTCTTTCATCTCCTGCCCTAGGAAGGCTTCCTATCTCCCCCTCCCCCACACCGGGGTCCGCATGTCGCCACCCTCAGCTTCTCCCTGGCTGCTGCCCGCTGCCCAGGCATGGACACTGAGGCCCAGAGTCGGGAGGGGTCTCCCCCCAACTCACCAGCCTAACAGCATCCCAGGAGCCTGGCTGGTAACCCACTACCGAGGGGGGCAGCTCAGAGGCTCGGAGAGAGAGAGGCAAACCAAGGCTTGGACACTCCAAGGCGGGGTCTTTATTTCTTTGGTGAGGCAGGACCCCAGGCTAGGGGAGCCCATTACTCAAGGGCACTTCTCGGGGTCACAGGTAAGGCACTTCTGAGAGGCTAGGAGAGGGCGAGCACAGCTGCCCCCTACAGCTCCCCACAAGCTCGGAGCCACGCTCTTGCCCGCCAGGCCCCCCCCCCCCCGCCCCGGGCATGTGGCCAGAGCCTCTGGTCCACATGCAGACGCGGGGCGGGGACACCAGGGGACACCAGCAACAGCCCAGACAGAAAGCAGACGCTCGGCCCGAGGCCAGCTGGAGTCAAGACTCCCCAACTGGCTGGAGGGTGGGGCGGGCCCAGCTGGGAACTGGGCTCAGAGGCTTGGCCTGGCCAGTCTCATGGGACTAGGGGTTCCGGTCCAGACCTCAGCTGTGGATGCGGCCGTCAGAACTAGGGGTGCTGCTCAGGCATGTGGCTCCAGGAAGCAGGGTACGGAGTAGGTCCCGGCACTGACACCCCACCCCGGGCCTGTGGGCGAGCAGGGGCTCCTGCGCCCTGGGTCCCGCCCTAAGCGCACTGGGCACCACTGGACATAGTGCCCCACTCTGGGCTGATGCTGGCCCCAGGCCCGTGTCAGGGGACACAGAGCATGCCCCCGCCCACCCACTCCAGGGTACAAGCTGGGCCTTTCTAAGGCGCCGCCACAGGACATACAGGGGAAATGGGGGCAGGAGAGAAGGGAAACCCTGGAGTTCTGAGCTGGCTGGGGACAGTGGCTGCTTCCTTGGCCTATCTGAGGCCTGGGTAGCTTCTGAGGCTCATTTACACACACCGAGGCCGTGGGGCCCTTCCGTACTCCGGTCTGTAGTCTAGAAGGCTGGGGTGCTTCTTCATTAATGTCGGCAGGGGAGAATCCCCAGCGCTCTCCGTGGCAGTAATAATTAAGTTATCCCCTAGAGCAGAAGCAGCGCGGGGTCCTCCTGGGCAGCACGGCCCCTGGGGTGGTAGCCCCACCCAACAGCCACACTCCCAGGCCTCCTCCCCCAATCCTTCCAACATATTGTCAGGGGGCTCCCGGGGGCCCCCAGGTGGTCCCGGTCCAGGCTCTGGCGAGCGTCCATGGGACATAAATTAGACTCGGCTGTGGCAATAAATAAAACGGGGAGGCCTTGAACGCCAGGCCCAAGCCGGCCCCAGAGGCTCACACGAAGTTCTCCTCCTCCTCCGACTCTGCATCAGATGGCTCGGGAGCGCCTGCAGAGTGGGAGGGAAGAAAAGAGAAATGGGGGCGCGGAGAGGGGCGTGACGCGGGATCCCGCCGCTCCCCGCTCCGCGCCGCACCTGCACAGCCGCCCGGGTGGCGCACGCCGATAGAGCGGCCCAGGAAGCAGGTGGCCTGGCGGAGGTGGCACGAGGACATGTAGGTGACGTTGTTGTTGCCGCAGAGCTCCTGGCCGGGGCTGGAGGGCGCGGGACAGGGCGCCGCGCGACACACCACGCAGTGAGCACTGCCCGTCTGGTCCACCACGCACGACTGCGGCCGCGGGCACAGGACGTGCGCGCACGACTCTGCGAGCGGGGCGCCGGGGCGGGTCAGGGGCGCGGCCCGGCCGCAGGCAGGCTCCACCCAGGCCCCGCCTCAACCGGAAGCCACGCCCCTCCCTCGCCCCGCCCGCTCTCGAGGCACACCCAGGCCCCGCCCCTCCGGCCGCACCCGCAAGCCCCGCCCTGAGTCACGCACCCCTATCTCTCACCCCACGTGAGCCCCAGACCTCCCTTTGCAAAACCCCACCCCGCTTTTCCTCATTCCGGCCGACCCGACGGCTGACCCAATCCAGCGGCGCCCTCCCGCGAGGCCCGTTGTTAGGCCCCGCCCGCCGGCCCCGCCCCCACGTACTGCGGCAGCGTCCCGGGTACATGACGCGCAGGTCCGGGTGGCCGCGGCAGCGCGCGGCGCGCAGCTCGCACTCGTCGCGGTAGGTGGCGCCGTCCGAGCCGCAGACCTGCAGGCGCGCCGGGAGCCCCGCGCAGTCGGGCGCGCACTCGCAGCGCGGGCGGCCCCCCTGCATGCGGCACGCCTTGCCGGGGCCGCACTCCACGCCCTCGCACGAATCTGCGGACACAGGGCACGCGCGCGTGGAGGGGGCGCGTGGCCGAGGCCGGGGGTCCGCGGAGCCCAGGGCGCCCCCGCCCCCTGTTCAGAGGCTAGAGGCCGCGCACGGGCGAGGGCGGCTGGATTGGAGTCTGGGTGCGGGATCCGTGGGGGACGAGATCAGCCCCGGGCGGGGTGGGCCGGGAGTCGAGGCTGAGGGGTCTGGAGGCGGGGCTCAGAGCGGGCGGGAAGGGGGGCAGTGTCTGCCCGGAACGAGCTTCCAGGGCCGGGACCCGCTCGCGCTCCGCAGCTGGGCCACCCGCTCCGGCTGGCGTCAGTTCCCTGATTTACGCGCGGTGAAGGGAAGGCCGGCAGGGGATCCGGCTGCGTCAGCGGTGGGGGCCCCACCCCGTCCATGCGCGGGTCTGGGGAGGACGGGCAGCGACTGTTCCCCGCGCCTGCCAGGACCAACCCCGAGGAGGCGTCGGGGAGGGCGGGGCGTTGGCACTAGGCCCTGAGGCTCATTTCCTGGGGAGGGGGCTTCTCACATCCCGAGCCCGCTGAACCAGGGGTTACCCCTGCCCCCTGCCCCCCAAACCAGGGAAACAGGGCTGGGCAGGGCGATTCTCTCTCTGGGGTCTCCGCCCTCACCCAGCACCACTCTCCCCAGACCCACTAATGGGCCGCTCCTCTTACAGGCCCTCCCAGGCTCATTGCAACCTCCCAGCCTCCCCCCACGAGGTGATGTCAGCATTTTACAAAAGGGGGAAACTGAGGCCCCATCACAGCTGTGAGCGGAGGAGAGCCAAGGGCTCCTCCGAACGAAAACTCCAGGCCAGACCCCAGATGGACCCCCCAGTTCTGTTGCTTGTGGACCTGGAGGGCAGACTCGAGCTCTTGAGTTCAGCCTCAGTTTCCCTGTGTGTAAAGTGAGGCTGACTGGGGGAGCGTGAGCATCAAATGAGCCAGTGTGCTGGCGCCCCCACGTCACCCTGCCAGGGCATGTGGGTCGCACCTGAACCCCTCCCACACCGCCTGCCCACACACACATCTGGAAACACTCCCCCTGGGTGGCTTCACAAGCAGGAACGGAAGTGGGAGAACTGAGTTGCCTTCCCCGAGGCCAGATGAGAAGGGGGGGTGGGGTGACCTGGACCTTATGCCCAGGCCAGGCAGTTTTTTAAGCCTGTCCTGCTCCCAGAACCCAGAGGAGGTTCTGGAGGGAGCCAGGGCACATGGCAGTGAGCCCAAGACCACCCAGCCAGACCGATCGGGGATTAATCACAGCCCGGTGGCCAGCTGGGCCTCCTCCCTGCCCCGGCCCCACCCACTAGGGCCCCATCCCGTACTTTCTCCAGCTGGCAAACTCCTAATGACGCCCCAGCACCCTGGCACTAATGCCCACCTCCTTCAGGCCATGCCCACACACCACCTCTGCGCCCCTGCGGGCTCAGCCCGGACCAGAGAGGCCCGGGAGGGTCCCCAGCCCCTTCTCCAAGGCCGAGCATATGTCTTCGTTCATTCATTCGTTCGGCCCTCAAGGAGTTCCTAGTCTGACAAAGGAGGCAGCTGAGAACACTTCTCAGAACATGGTCCAGAAGGCACATGCTTGTTAAACATGCGTCCCTGGTCCCACCACAGACCCCTGGCATCTCTGCGGTTCCCGGCCGACGAAGCGTTGGGAGCACTGACTGGGGGGCAGGGCGACAAAGCCAGGAGGCCGGTTGGGAAAGTCCGCCTTCCCCGGAGTCAGGTGGGAGCCAAGTGTACTTCTCCCGGGTGGGGTGCCAGTGGGAAAGGCACCCCGGCAGGCCAGAAACCGGGCTGGGGAGCCCTCAGAGCTTCTTCCTGAATCCTCGAGAGATGGAGGCCGAGGCCGGGGAACCTCAAGTCCCCAGCCTCTCTCCAAACGCTGGATTCCCTCCACAGACACTCAGCCTCCTTCTGCATCCCCCTGAGATGGGGAGCTCATTCCCAGGTGTCCCCCAGTGACCCTGGCCTGTGGCCGACACCCATGGTCTCACCTTTGCAGGGGAGGCAGTGGACGAGGCCCAGGAAGCCCAGAAGGCTGATCTTGTTCCCCGGGTGAGTGAAGTTGGACCAAGCAGTGTCAATGCTGCCGGAGGCGCAGCACTCCGCTTGGCTGACGTCGGTCTTCAGCACCAGGCTGCACGTGGCCTCTCGGCCCTGCTGCAGCCAGCACACGCCACCTGTGCACCGGGGGGGCGGTCACTGCCACACCAGGGGTGCCCTCCTGCACCGCTCCCAACACCCAGCTCCCGGCCCTGGGGGGCGCATGCAGTTGGTGCTCAGTCAGTACAGAGGGGATGATTTGCTGCCAAGCTGGGAAGGAGGGGCAGAGACCTGCACAGGTGCTCCCTACCGGGCTCAGCTCTGGATCCTTTTGCCTTCCTTCTGGGATTCCGCGGCCTGTCGCAGCTCCGCCCCCACACCACTCCCACTCGGTGGGAAGCTCTCCCCGCCTTCCCTCGCTCCAGGCCCCCAGGCCCGGGCCTGGCATCCTGCCCAACCAGTCACACGCCAGAGCTGGACGTGTCAGGGTCAGCGGGCCCTGGCCTCTTTGCCTCTGCCCTCTGTCTAGACAGTGCCCGAGGGCACGCAGAGGCCCCCTCGCCTGGCAGCCCCCCCTTGCCTGGCCCGCCTCTTACTCACTCCAACTTGGGAACATTCCCCTTGCATGAGCTCACCATCTCCCTGGGGACACGGCCTTCGGGGAGGGGGCTCAGCTCTCCCCTTGGAGCAGTGCTGGGGTGGGGCTGCCAGCTGGGGTAAGCAGGCAGAGAGCGCCCTCAGTTCCTGCACCCTTAAATGAGGGCAGGAGTGGCCACGGCGCCCCTCCCAGAGAGCTCACTGGTTCCCAGCCGCTGTGCTGAGCGCCTCACAGGGCCAGCTCGGGGAGCTCGGCACCCTGGCACCCATCGTACAAAACGAGAAACTGAGGCCAAGAGTGGGGATATTCTTTGCCCGGCATCCCCCAAAAGTGGCAGCTCTGGGATTCCAACAGCCCATCTGTCTAAGCCAAACCCCAGGAAGATCTGAGACCTCAGGTGGGGGTCCCGGGTCCAGCCGCCCAGCCCTGCCTCTCTGGGGCTTCAGGACTCACGTGGTTCCAGTTCGAACCCTGAGCTTGCCACTTACAAGCTGTGCGACCTTGCACCTCAGTTTCCCCAGCTGGGAAATGGGCATGATGAGAGTACACACATCGTTGCGCTATTGTATGGATTCACGGAGGGTTGGCCACTGAGCGCTCAATAAATGTCAGCCAGCCGTCATTGTGACTACTCCTCTTGACAATTGTGAAAGAGAGCCACATCTGCTCTGCTGCCCTCCTGGTGACCCTCCTTCAGGCCCTTTGGGGCTGGGGGAGGGGCGCCCCAAGCCCTCCCAGACTGAACCCGAGGAGGCCTCGGATCACCAGCTGCCACCGCCGCCGCGCCCCGGACATCGCCCCCAAGGCCCGCATTCCGCGGCAGGCCCACGTGGGTGGCCCACCCCGCCCGCCCCTTCCGGCCGCCCCACTCACCGGGCGCGGGGTCCCCCGAGCCCACGGCGCCCACGAAGCCCACGGCCCAAGCCAGGGCCCCCCAGGGCAGTGGCCACAGTGGCCCCGGCGTCCCGGGACGCATGGCGGACGCAGAGACGGCGGCGGCCCCCGCGTCGGACGCGCAGGCGGGCAGGCGGGCGGGCGGGCGGGCGGCTGGGAGGGCGGCGGCACCGACTTCCCAGCGCGCGGCGGCCGGGCGCTCCCTATAAAGGTCCGCGGGCTGCGGGCGGGGCCGGGCCGGGCCGGGGCGGGGCGGGGCGGGAGGCCGTGTCGCGCCCGGTGTGTGCAGGGGCTGGGCCTGGCCACCCCGAGGGCAGCGGGGGGGGGGGGGCGGGGGTCGTCCCGGGGAGCCCGAGACGTCGGGAAGGTGTCCCTGCGGCCAGCGCCTGGGGGCCGGGCTGGCGTTGGCGTGAGTGCCGGGGCTCACCCTGCGTTCGGCGGGCGGTGGTCTGCAGCTGAAGGGGGTCTGCGGAGCCGCGGGTCACGTCGTAGTTCGCAAGTGGTCGCTCGTGGGGCCAAGTGCGATCCGGGCCCCTAACCTCTTCCCCGGGCCTCCGCGCCCACACACTCCGGAGACCTCAGCCGCGGCACCACCCACCCCTCACGCCCCGGCCCTCTCCCCCCGCCGCGGGGGCCCGCGGGCCCGGCTGGGTGTGAGCAAGCACGGGTGGGAGGGCTGGGCGGCCGCGGAGGCGCGCGGGTGCGGGAGCAGGAGACCCAGAGCCACTGGCGGTGCCGGCGTCGGGGACAGGCGTGAGCCTTCGGCAGGACTTGCAGAGTGTGGCCTCTGAGCCGGGCCTTTGGGAGACGCCACCCCCCCACCCCACCCCCGACCTTTGCACGTGGTCCTCCCAGGCCACTTCGGGAAGCCCTTACTGGCTTCAGGTTTTTTCCTCTTCTCAGGTCCTGTGCTCCATGTATCTGGAGCCCTCGGGGCCACAGGGACTCCCAGCCTTTCCACAACTTGTGACAGTGACATCAGACATCAGTATGGCCCTAGAAAGAACCGAATCCACTGGGGCTTGGGTCCTTATGTTTGGGAGTTCATCCCTCCTGTCTGTGGGGCTCCACCCCACATTGTCAGGGGCCGCTCCAAATGCTCATGGGTCCTGCACACCCCTCTCTGTTTGAATTTTTAAGAAATCATGGCAATCTCCCATGGCAAGGATTGTTGGGGGGTGCTGGGGTACCAGGGTGACCAAGGATGACCCAGTCTTGTCATCACCAAGCCCATGGTTTGCAGGGGCCATACAAACAAAATACATAGACAAACAAATTAATAGGTAACTTCAAAGAGTGGTAAATGCTTTCAGGAACATAAAAAAGTTGGAGAGCAATGGGGTCTTTCGTGGGGGGGGACCTGCCATTGCTGCATCGCCCCCTGCCCCAGCCCCAGGTGTGGAAGCCGAAGATCCCTGCAGCCACACGCCACAGACCTCCCACATGCAGGGGCTGGGCCACCGAATGTGCCACACCTTCCTCCATCTCAGCTGCTCAGCCTGCCGTATGTGCCCCCACCAGTGGCCAGGGGCCACGATCCTGCCGAGTGGCACTGAGGGAGGACAGCTGTCTTGCCTGTCCTTGACCTCTGACTGTGTGAGGGGACTCTCCCCCGGCTGGGGGTGGGGCAGGGATGGGACCCGATGTTCTCATCAAGGGTGTGCCAGAGCTGGACATTGTGACCTTGGCCGAGACCTGACCCTGCCATGGCTCAGCCGCCCCAGCCGGGGTGGTACAAACCAAAGGGTTATTGTGAGCCTAGCGTGGGTTCAAAACAGAGTGGCTGCCAGCAGCCTCCTGCCGCCCGCCCCCCCGGCCTGGTGTGTCTCCCCCCACCACCCCCAGAGCCATGTGCTAGGTCATCTAACGCAAGTCATGGCCCTCTCTGGGGAGCCTCCTTTTCATGCCCTCCTCTCCACCCTGAACTGGCCTCAGCCTCACCCCGGCAGCCTACCTCCTGCCTCAGCTGTCTACCATAAGGCTCCTCCCCAGCTCTGACGTCCGCTATTACTCCCCACAGCCCCAGGCTTCACTCCTCCAGACCCCGCAGAAAACAGGCCATGACTGTCCAGAGCGATCAGAGTTCCGATGGAGGACGCTGTACTCAGTGCACGCTGGGGGGGTCAGGGCCGACCTCAGAGGACGAGGACATTTAAACCACACTGGACTGAACAATGGTGAGGAAAGGGGTATCGGAACAGAAGGGGTCAGATGTTCGAGCTGTGGGTAAGAGAAAGCCCACCCCAAACGTTTGGATGGGGAGAGGGTCCTGGATGGCACAGGTGGGCCCAGTGGAATCGGAGGGTCATCAAGAGCAGAGACCATTGCCCTCTGTGGTCAGAGAGATGCATGTGATGTGCCATTACCAGCTGTGGTCGTAGAGGGAGTAGCCTTGAACCAAGGAATGTGAGTAGCCTCTCGAAGCTGGAAAAGCGTAAGTCAGTCAGAGAAAGACGAATACCACATGATTGCACTCATGGGTGGAATTTAATAGGATTTTCTTTTTTTTTTTTTTCTGGTAGACTCCATGCCCAACATGGGACTTGAACTCACAACCCTGAGACCTATAGTTGCCGTGCTTTACTGACTGAGCCTGTCAGGCGCTCCTAAGAGACTCTTTTTTTTTTTTTTTAAAGATGTTATTTATTTATTTGACACAGAGAGAGAGATCACAAGTAGGCAGAGAGGCGGGCAGGGAGAGGGGGAAGCAGGCTCCCCGCCAAGGAAAGAGCCTGATGCGGGGCTCAATCCCAGGACCCTGAGATCATGACCTGAGCCAAAGGGAGAGGCTTAACCCACTGAGCCCCCCAGGCGTCCCCCTCCCCAAGAGACTCTTAACTGTAGAGAATAAACAGAGTTGACGGAGGGAGGTGGTGGGTGATGGGCATAAAGGACACCACTTGCTGGGGCGCCGGGGGGGCTCAGTCAGTTAAGCAGCTGCCTTTGGCCCAGGTCATGATCTTGGGGTCCTGCGATCGAGGCCCACGTTGGGCTCTGCGCTCAGTGGGGAGTCAGCTTGGGATTCTCTCTCTCCCTCCCTCTCCTCTCCTTGCCCAACTCGTGCATTCTCATTCTCTCTCTCAAATAAAGAAATAAAATCTGCAAGGAATTTAAAAAAATAGAAGCTGGAAAAGCAAGGAACAGATCTCCTCCCGCCAGATTCCCGAAGGAATGCAACTGTACCAATACCTTGAGTTTAGTTCAGTAAGACCCATGTTGGACTTTGGACCTCCAGAACGAGAAGAGGACAAATTGGGTTGTTTTAAGTCGCCAAGTTTGGGACAATTTGTCACAGAACCAGTAGGCAGGCGCTACAAATCGGACCCAGTGCCACAGTGATAGGGTCCCTATCAGCCGGAGACAAGCAAGCAAATGCTTGCGAAGCATGAAGACACGTGGCAGAACAGAAGCTGTGGGAGCAGGAAGGCTGGGGTTCTGCAAGGAGGTGACCCCGAGGCCTGCAGGGAAAAGGAGCCTTCTGGTCAAACCCCAGTACAGGATGTGCACCTTGGCCAGGCCACGTGTGTGACCTCTCTGTGCCCCATTTTGTCATCTGTAAAATGGGCACAAATCCCATCACTGCAGATTCCAGCCAGGATACCAGGGACAGTGCCTGGTGCACAGCAGGAGCGTGACATGTGTATACAGATTCTTCTTAATGAGCAGATAGGTGTTCGTCCAGGGAAGATGCCCGATGAGTTCTCTTTGCCACTCACCGTGATGCCGTGAGACAGGCATCCATTCTACAGAGGGTGGAGGAAAGAAAGTGACTTTCTGGCCGTCCCAAAGCCCCACAGTGTTGGGGCTGGCATCAGTACCAGATAAGCAAGAATCCAGGACCCATGTGCCGAGCTGTGGGGCAGGGCCCTCCTATTCTCGATTGGACAGTGATGGCCAGCCCCCAGATTATGGCTGGCATCCCCCTGCTTCTGGTCCCAGCACTAGATTTTCCTTGGAGTAATCACTTCCTGTGCTCCCAGCCCAAAGGATCCCAGGAGTGGGCACCAACCCAGGCTCACCCAATTAGGATCATGTGGCATTTAGCAAGGCAGGAGGAGTCAGCTCTGAGATTTTTTTCTGGGAGACAGACACCCACTCCCTGCCTGAGCTGGAGGGATGTGAGCCTAGAGCTGCTGGTGGCTCCTACCAATGGCCAGGGAGAAGCCAGGCCAGGGGGACACTGAGACAAGAGGGGCAACAGAAATTCCCTGTACTGTGGTTGGAAGTCCTGGATCTAGCTGTGTCTGAATTCCTCCAATAAGATGAAGTCTATTTAAACTGAGTTTCTGTCACTTGCAGTGGACAAAACCAACTTTCACTAAGCCCCTTTACATTTTATTCAAGTAGAGCCTTTAGAACCCAGAGCAGCGGATCTGCAGGGGCTATAGAAATCACCCATACTCTGAAGTGCCAACCTTTGCCTCCAGTATATAACCCCAGAACTCTGAGTCACCTCCTCCCACCTTCCTCAATGGGAAGAAGGCTTGTGATAGACTCTGCATCGACTTAAGGTCTACTGTCCTTGCACGAGGCCCTGCAGCGGTCAGGGTTCTGGCAAGCAAACCTTGTGGGTCCTCTAATAGGGCATGTGATGATGATAGCCAAGGCAGCAACTGAAGACTCGCGCACGGTAGCTGCTATGGGAGAACCCTCATCGGAGCTGGGCCTTGTAAGAGCCTTCCTGGGACCGCCCTCCCCTCTCAAACACTACGCGTGGCTCCCCATGACCCCTAGACAAAGTCCTGGCTTTTCAGCCGAGTTCCAGGCCCCTCATGCGCAATCCAAGCCCATTCCCGCTGCAACGCCTTCACGCCACCCCCAAGGGCCCCCACCCCATCCCCTTCCCTGCAAAGGGAACAGATGTGGGGCAGGAAGAAGCCGGCAGTATTACTTGCAACTGAAGGTAGGGCCCACCCGCAGCCCAGAGGCGAATGCTGATAGGCCGAACTGACCGACGTAATGTCAGCCACTCCCCTCGCTGGCCATTGGCTACAGGCGGCCATGTGACCCAGCTTCGGCCAATGGTGGGAGAGAGAGCCTGCTGGGGCGGGGCACAGGGGACAGCCGGCTGAGTGAGTGTGCACGTGACCGGCGGAAGCTGGTTGTATTAGTGTCCAGTTTGCTGCTCTAACAAATTAGGGCCAGTCCAGCAGCACCGACGTGTCGGCTCTTGGCGCTGGAGATCCGGAGTCTGCGGCGGCCTCCGCGGCCGACAGCAGGTGTGTCGGGGGTCGCAGTGCTCCGCGGGGGTGCGCGGGCGGCCGTCCACAGTCGCGCTGCTGCTGCGCGCGGCCGTGTCCCCGCGCCGGGCACTCGGGAGAGCCGCCGCCGCGCGGGGCGTGGAGCGGAGGACTGCTGGCCCCGCCGCCGGCCGGGGAGGTGGGGGGGGGGCCCCTTCCCGGCCGGGAAGCTGCCACCCCGGGCCTCCTGCGAGATGGGGACGGTTCGCGGTGTGACGTGAGCCCAAGTCCGTGGTCAGTCGGCTGGCTCGGCACAGCGAGGTCCCGCGAGGGGACGTGACAGCGCGCTGCCCTCCGCCGCGCGGTCCCCCATCGGTCCTTTTCCCGTTGCCCCACCGGGGACGTTGTCCCTTCCTCCTCTCAGTCCCTTCCTCCTCTCGTTCATGCATCATTTCAGCCTCCTGGCCCATCCTCTGTGTGTGCTCTGGCGACGGCACTGGGAACAGGAAGAGGAAGCTTGAGCGCTCCGTTGGCCTGATCCGAGCCCGGGCCAGTGTGTCACGGTCACGGCCAAGGAATGTCCCAGGTGGAAGAACTGACAAATAGCGGGATTCGGAACCTAGACAAAACCGTGGAGATGAGCGGCCAGTGTGGATGAGGCTGCCGATGGGCCTGGGCTTTGTGTCTTTGGTGCTGAGCACCCCGTTTGGTAAAGTGCTGTTGGTTCAGGTAAAGGAACAGCCTATTTTTGGAGATACCCCTGGGTGTGTATGAGTCAAATGAAAAAATAGAAATAAAAAATGCAAACCAACAAATATAAATGAAAAGGGAAAAAAGATATCACTCAAAATATACAAATAAAAGATTAAAAAGAAAACGCCCAAAACTGCAAAAGTAGACTGTTCACCTGTAGGAATATTGCCCAGTGGGGCCGTGGCCTGCCCGCTCAGTGCCTCAGTGTCTTGCCTGCGATGTGGGTAATCTCCTTCTCCAGCCCCAGAGCCCCCAAGGCCTCTCCCTGAGGCTTGGTTTGCACCTGTGCAGCTGAGGGCACGAGCGCACACCCGGCCTCCGGGGCCAGGACAAGCCAGTGAAATGCTACCAGCTGGCCAAGTGGAATGCCACTCCAATCATAATGTGCACGGAACCGTCCCGCCGGAGAGAAGTCCCAACACTCACCTGGAAAATTGAATGAGCTAGAAAAGAACTTTGAACATGGTCACTTGCCCAAAATCGAGATCAAAAACCACTCCAAAGCCGGAACAAAGGGCTGAGCCTCGTAGAGGATTAGGAGAGGCCTTGTCCCCACATGGAGGAGAAAGCTGTCGTGTCCCCTTGTGACCGGCGAGGAAACGCAGCAAGAGCCGGAGTCACCTGCCCAGGGGGGAAGCTCCAGGGGGTGTCGACTGTCAGGGCAACTCCCCTCCGCCCTGGAGGTCCCTGACCCCGCACGCGCCAGCAGAAACAAAGCAGGCTCCAGGCAGAGGGGGAGACACACACAAAGGCCCAGTGACTGCACAGCTGCCCTTGACAGAGGCAGCTGCCCGGGCAGGCGGGAGGGAGACCCATTTTACAGATGGGAGACTGTCGGAGGGGCTGTCTGCACTTGTCCCGTAGGGCCTAAGAGGGGAGCGCAACCCTGTTGTGGGAAGTCTGAGGGGGAGGCCCTGCCTTGCCCTGGGGGGAGCTGTAGGGCCCAGGTGCCACCCTACTTCCACGATCCACTGTCTGAGCCTTTTCAACGGAGTGCTGGGAGACCCATCGAGAGCCCCTGTGTTTCACTGTGCCGGGCCCTCAGAGCACCCTCCCATCGGTGCCATCAGCCGCAGCAGCACGGCAGACACTCGGCCTCGAGCGGTTCCTGAGGGCCCCGGAGCCCCAGAGCCGCCTGAGTGCCGGCATCCCGATGCCCCAGTCCCAGGGTCGCCCGCAGCCAAGGGCCCACGTGGAGGACACAGCGGCCCGATGGCCCTGGCTCCAGTCCCGGCCTCGCCGCATAACCTCGTGTGCACCCTCAGTCCCAACTGTCAGACGGGGGTGGGGGGGCGTCTCAATGGCCCTCACATCCTGGTGCTTGCAGGAAGATTCAACTTCAGGCCCCACACTTCCTGAGCTCCTCATCTTACAATGTACAAAACCTCGGCTTCCTTTCCCGCTGCATTCCCAGAGCCCTGTCTGGGGCCGGCGGGCACCCAGCAGGGAATCACTAAGTATTTATGTGTTCGTGTGGGGCAACGACTCTAGTCTGAGTCGAGGTCTCAGGGTTTGGACAGTGCCATTGATAACTCCTGGATCCGGGGATGGCTGTTGGAGAACGAAAGAGGTTGCTGAGCATCAGGGTGCATATGGGATGGGATGCCCTCAGGAAGAGGTTGGGGCAGCCTCCAGAGAAGCAGGGAAAGCGAAGGAACAGTGGGAAGGGCGCTCCCGGCGGAAGGCATGACCGGACAAGGGTCCTGAGGTGGGCTGCAGCCGGGCCCGCCCAAGGGAGCCAGTGAGGCTGGACTGGGAGGGGTGGGCTAGGGGCAGATGAACTCAGGGCAGGCCCCAGGAGGTGCCGTGGGTACCCAGGTGTGCTCCAATCCTCCTCCAGTCCCAAAACCCTGGGAGGCAGCTTCTGCCACCTGTACAGAGAATTAAGTGACCCACCCAGGGTCACACAGCCAGCAAGGCTTGGTGGGGCTAGAACACAGGCCTGCTGGTTCTGAGGCCTGTGAGGCGATACCTCAGAAGCTTCTACAGAACGAAAGCGTGAACGTGTTTGTGGTGTGGAATGAGCTAGGGGCTGGACATGAGACGCCTGAGGCAAACTGCCCTTCTCTGGGTATGGGGTGTCCTGGGTTCCCAGTGATGGGACCAGCATGTGCTCCAGTGGTCAGAGCGGGAATGGCTTGGGATCACCCCTGAACCTTGAGGGGGACAGGACTGGCTGGCAGACAAGTCCTTGTCCCTAGCCTCTTGACGTTCAAGATCCTTTATACAGGGGCGCCTGGGGGGCTCAGTGGGTTAAGCCTCTGCCTTCGGCTCAGCTCATGATCTCAGGGTCCTGGGATCGAGCCCCACATCGGGCTCTCTGCTCAGCGGGGAGCCTGCTTCCCCCTCTCTCTCTGCCTGCCTCTCTGCCTGCTTGTGATCTCTCTCTGTCAAATAAATAAATAAAATCTTAAAAAAGAAAAAAAAAGATCCTTTATACATAGCTCCATTTTTAAATTCTTTGACATTCTGGTTCCAATGCTCCCTTTTGTGGAAAGCCCAACTCCAACCTATTCCTATTCATTCCTCAAAGCCCTGGCTCAAAAGCCCCCTCCCCTAGGAAACCCTGTCTGTCTCCCCAGGCAGAGTCCGCACCACCCTAGGAACCCATCCCCTGGCCCAGTCTCATGGGCCTGGGGTGTCTCCGCAAGACACGGAGCCATTTTCACTGTCTGTTGAGTTCTCCGCGTTGTGTCCTCGCACCCATCACAAGGTCCGGCTTGCAGCAGGTGCTCAGTGAACGTTTTGTTGAGCGGATAAATCAATAAATGCATGATTGGGCTGGAATCCTCCGAATCGATCCCGGCCTGTGCTGGGTGATAATGAATTTTTGGCTGATTTGTTTTGTGGTATTGGAGAAGGGGGGGGCTAGGCTTCCTTGGTTCTCAGAAACAAGGCCACCCCCAGCAGGCCTGATTCCCTTATCCTGTGGGTCACTCTGTGGCACGGAGGGCAATCCTTCGACCCGGGAAGGAGTCTCTCCTCTGCATTCGTGGAATGAGTGTTTATGGAACGCCTATGTACCAGGCGCTGTCCTGAGTCCAGCTGGGAACGAGACACAAACATCCCTTCTCCTGTGGAGCGGACCCTACAGTTAGCCAGGTGGAAATAAATGCTATTGAGAAGGGCATCCCAGCAGGTGACACATTTGAGCAAAGACTGGAGAAAAGCGAGGAGGAAAGCCATCCAGGTGTCTGGGGTGCACCCGGCAAGGGGCACAGCCAGTGCAAAGGGCCGGGGGTGAGAGCGCGCCCGGCGCTCCGCACCAGCGAGGACGGTAAGGGGAGCGAAGGGTGGCCCCAGCGCTGGGAGACACCGGGAGGGAAGGGGAAGGAAGCTCCGGCCTGCTTGGGAGCGGAGGAGGGGCTCAACCCCCCCCCCCCCCCCAGGCAGGCCCCGCCCCCTGGCCTCGCAGCTTCGAGCCGGGCCTCGCCCCCAGCCACACCCCCGCACCCCGATCCCGATTGCGAAGGAGACTCGGCCCCGCCCCCCCCAGGCCCCCGCCCTGGGTCTTCCAGGCCTGGCCCCGCCTCCCCGCCCGGAGCCCTGCGCGAGAGGCGCCCGCTCCCAGTTTGTCCCTCTGCGACCACCGTCGCCCGGGCCGGCGCCTGCCGCGCGCGCCGCCTGCCTCGCTCCCGCGCGCTCTCCACCCTACGCCGTGCGTGCCTTGCGTGCTTTGCGTGAGCGTGCGCGGGCGCGTCGGCCGGCAAGGGAGCAGCAAACGGCCGGCGGCGGGCGCCGCGCGGGGGGCGGGCGGCGCGGAGGAGGCGGCAGTGGCCATGGCCGAGGCGTCGCCGCAGCCCGGACGGTACTTCTGCCACTGCTGCTCGGTCGAGATCGTGCCGCGCCTGCCGGTGAGGCCCGGGCCGGAGCGGCGGGCGGGAGCGCTCTCTCTCGGCCCGAGGCGAGCGGGCTCCGACGGGGAAACTGAGGCCCGGGCGGCGTCGGCCGGCGTCTCTGCGGAGGACCCGGAGGCGGGGTCCGTCCCCGGGGGCGCAGCGAGGCCGATGACCCCAGATGGGCGGCCTCCCGCCCCGGCAGGCCGCTCGGTCCCCGACGGGGAAACTGAGGCCCGCAGAGGCCGCGTGACCTGCGCGCGGCACGCCGTCCAGCAGGAGAGAGGTGGGGGGCCCGGGGGCCGTTCCCGAAGCGCTTTCCCGTGGCCGGGCCGAGAAGGCGGTGGACCTGGGCCGGGCCTGACAGCTGCCCGGGGCAGATGTTGGCGACCCGGGCCTGCGTTTCTGAGCTTCCCTGGAGCTGGGGGCGGGGGCGGTGAGGCCAGCCTGTGGCCGGGCGTTGCTCTCTGCTCAGTTAGGCCAGCGTTTCTCAAACCGGGTGGTGCCGCAGGGGCTGCTTGTTAAAGGGACGGTTTTCAGGCTCCTCATCCCGGAGGTCCAGGGTGGGACCCGTGTCCCCTGCCCCAGGCCGGCAGGGGAAGCGGTGGTCTGGTGCGACCCTGTCCTCCTTTACAGGTGCAAAACGTGAAACCCCGGGTAGCCAAGGGGTAGCCAAGGCCCTGCCGTTTGCCGCTGGGCCGGCCCCGGCGGAGCAGGAGGAGGAGGTGTGGGATCGGTGAAGGGGCTGCAGGGGTGAGGACTCACTGAGCATCTTCTAGATGCTCTTTGTGCTTGATCTCCGGCCCAGATGCCCCCCACGGCTGCCTGGCTGGTGGGTGGTGGATGGAGGCTGTCCTGGCACCGGAGCCGCACTGGGATCTGCCTTTCCAGCTGTGGGGACCCCTGGGAAGAGGGGCCGGGAGGGGCCGGGGGTCTGCCGCGTCATCCCAGCCACAGAGAAGGGAGGTGGGCTAACGCCGGGGTCTGGAGCAGACAGCCCGGGAAAGGTAGGGAGGTGTGGCTTCCACAGGCAAGGGGCTCCCCCTCCTCAGGAGAAGGGAGAAATAAAAGGAAGCCTCAGATGTGTGAGCACCTGCTGGGGGAGCTGAGACTGGCCCCGCTCTGGCCTCCCTCCCGGAAGTCCTGCTTCTGCCTCTCCGTGCTTTCTGCAGCCCCAGCCCACAGTCTCTCTCACCGGGGCAGGAAGGGGCCGCCCCCCGACAGCTCACCAGCCAGGATTAATTGTGTGCAGGCCCTCGCAGCTGGTCTGAGCCCCGCGACAGGCCCTGCGTCTCCGGCTTCCCCCAGAGTGGCCTGCGTTGTGGTGGGGCCGGGCAGTCTGCACAGCCGTCCGCTCTGGGCCTCTCTTCCCGGGGCTGGCACAGGGCCTGGGGCCTGGCCAGCTGTGGCCACCTCCTGGCCGCGCGGCCCTGGACCTGGAGGACCCTGACCTCTTGGGGTTGTCACCGGGCTGGGGAGGACCTTTCCAAGCACAGAATCCAGTGGTGTCAAGGCATCCTGGACCTTTGCCCTCGGGCGTATAGGCTGGTCAGGGAGCCAGTGTTGAGTAAGTGATCGGCAGGTGTTTAGTTAGGAATGCGGGCGGGTTCCGTGAAAGCAAGTGGCGGCCAGCAGTGGGCCTGCTTGTGGGTTTGGAGTAGGGCTCCACGAGGTGCAGGGGACGGGCTGGCTGTTTATGAGTAAGGGGCACAGCTGCTGTCGGCGGAAACGCCCGCTCCGCGGACCTGGTAGCGGGGGAAGGTGGCCCCGGTGCTCGTGCGTGGCAGGGTGTTGGCGCTGGCTTTTGTGCAATTCCTACCTTCGATTTTTGTCACCGCTGTGGTCCCTCCAGAGGGCCTGAGACAGTGCCTGCTTTCAGGGGCTTCTCTGCAGGATCAGGGCAAGGCCACCCCTGGCTGTGCCACGTCTCCACCATGTGGCTCTGGGCAAGGCTCTCCACTCCCTGGACCTCAGGTTTCCTGCAAGATGGGTTTGAGGAGCTAACCCGCGCCCGCTCTCTGGGGGCACGTGGGGGGGTGGGCGGGGGGAGCGCAGTGCCTGACCCGCGGGGTGCACAGGGACAGGCCGGCGGCCTCGCTGGGGCAGGGCATGTGGGAGCAGGAAGCAGACAGGCCGGCTGGCTAGAAGGCCTCCGAGGCTGGCACACAAGCCCGGACTCGATCCTTCCCAGGAGTCGGGCACGCTCGGGTGCGGCCGGCGTGCGGGCTTGGGCGGACGTAACTGCAGGGCTGTGGATGTGGCGCGTCCGAGGGCAGAGTCCGGCTGTGCCCGGCGTCCGCGGGGCTGCCGGCAGGTCCCACCGGGTGGGCGGAGCCGGCGGCAGTGTGGGGTCCTCACTTCCTGGGCTCCCTGTCGCAGGTGGTGCCTTAGATGGCCCTCTTTCTGCCTGTCATCGCGTCGATGGTGACTGCTTTCCTTCTCAGAGATGTCCTGAGTGCGCGCTTGGACAGAGACCGGGCCTGGAGGGGCGCTGGGGTGAGGAGAGCCAGCCTGCCCTCGCCCTCTTCACCTGTCCGCGGGCCTTGCTCCTGGAGGGGCCTGGAGACGTGCTGGCCCTCAGTTTGTAGCGGAACGGGTGGAGGCCTCCCCACAGAGCCCTGGGGCTGGCCTGCCTCCCGGGCACCATGTGGCCTCGTTCTGGGCCCTCTGGCCACCTGACAGCCGTGTGTGCCCGTGTGCTATGTGCCGGGTGGGGCCCTGCCCCATGGTGAGCCATCCGTTTGCAGGAACCGGGGCCTGGGAAGGTGAAGTGTGGAACGGACCCCCGTGGCTCGCTGGACGTGCGGAGCATGGAGTGGACGTTGGGCACTGGGGATGCCCCCCCCCCCGGGGCACACGGACCCCACCCCGCAGCCCCACACCGTGGGTGCTCCGAAGAGGGCTGGTGTTTGCTCAGGGTCTGAGGTCAGCAGGCTGAGCCCCACGGAGTGGGCTGAGCTGTGCCCTAGGGCACCCCGGGCCTCTGAGCCCCGTGGCGGGAAGCGAGGGGACACGTGTCCTGTCACCTGGGCTCCCGGTTGGCTGCGGCGTCAGCAGCTCCCTGGGAAGACGGAGGAAGGTGGGGTCGGGGACCCGGGGGGAACGAGTGCCGGGCTGCGTGTGCACATCTCCATCTCACAGCGGGCCTCAGGCTGCCGGGTCCCGGCGGGGCTCCGCGCCCGGGCGTCCAGCGGTGCGCACGGCGCTCACAGACGCTTGCTATGGACGAGGGCTGTGGTGCCCACTGTTAAGCCCACGAGAAGAAGGGAGTGGGGAGGAGCAGGGTCGGCGTTCTCATGGGGTCTGGGCAGGTCCCGCCGCCCGGTGACCGCTGAGAGCAGCTGCGTGGGGCGGCAGGGGGCTCCCGGGGTCCGTGGGCCGGTGGGGCACAGGCTGGGGCCACGGGGCTGCAGGGGCGTGGGAGGCCCATCGCGTCTGTGTTTGGGCCTGAGTCAGTGTCCCTGCAGTGCGTGTGCACCGCACGTGGCTTGGGCGTCCCCTGGAGGGGCCCTGGGGCTGGGCTGGGCCACAGAGCCAGCGTCCCTGTGGAGCAGACCGTCCCGTGGGGCCAGCCAGAGTTTGCCCGACGTGACCGTACTTGCCCGGCCGCAGCGTGAATGAGGGCCAGCCCAGCTGACCTCGGTGACCGGGGGAGGTCACCCCCTTGTCTGCGCCCGCCTGTCCTGCCCGTCACTGAGGAGGGCCCGAGTCCCACCTCCTTGGTGCATTGAGGGGCTGGGCATCAGGGGCGAGCGCTCCGTGAACGGAGTGTCGTCCATCGTGTCCTCGGTGCTCTGCGCACCGCTGGCGACGATGCTGGAGTCGTCCCCTCCTCCGGGGGGGGCGGGCGGGGAGAGGTCACAAATGCCCCATGAGGAGCCGACGGTTAGAGACAGGTGCTCACAGCTGAGGGCTGGGTCCCGGGGGCTGCCACCACCTGGACCCGGGCGGGGGGGCGGGCAGGCTATGCCCTGTGGGCGGCAAGCCCTCCGTCCAGGGTACCTTTCTTGGCTGCAGGAGTCTGCTGTTGGCTACTCGGGTTTAACACAAACCTCTGGGGTGTGCCCTTGGAGGGGGAGGGCACTGGGACGCCCCCAGATCTGGTCCCTTCCTCACTGCCTGCAAGCAGAGGCTGGAGCCCTGCCTGAAGCCCTGGGGGCCCACGGGTCGGACAGGCCAACCCGGATTCAGCCGCGGGGCTTGCGCGGGGCTCGCGCGGGGCTTGCGCGGGGCTTGAGAGCGTGAGGCAGGGTCCTGACCACGGCCAGCGGCTGAGCCCTCGCCCTCTGGTCCTCAGTGCCTGCTGGATGTCAAAGCCCTAGGGTTGAGGCCATCCTCCATTTACAGGTGGGGAGACCGAGGCTTGCGGCCAGGAGGTGACGTTTGAGCAGAGACCCAACTTCGAGCGGGGCAAGCCAGGTAGCTATTGGGGGAGAACGCTCCGGCAAAGGGGATGGTGTGCAGCCGAGGCTCCGAGAAGAGAGGGCAGGGCGGCGGGAGTGGCCAGGCGGGCCGTCCAGAGCTGGCCACCGGGGACAGTGCAGAGCAGAGAGTGGGCGAGGAGCGGCCGCAAGCCTCACGGTGGGCAGAGAGGCTGCCTGTCTTGCAGGACGTCGGGCAGCAGACACTCTGAGGCTGGCCAGGGGGGGCGTGGAGGCCGGGGACGGGCCGTGCTCAGACGAGGGGGGGTCAGCTTCTCCGCTAGGCCCTCCCCAGTCCCGCCATCCCGGTTGGTGACGGCAGGCACACGTCTGGTTTCCGTCTCATCTGGACGGCAGGCGTGGGGGCGGGGGACTCGCGGGGGACCGAGAGAGCCTGGACCTTCCTGCTGCCCCCGAGCCGAGGCAGCCCTGGGCGACACCTGGTACTGTCTGGGACACGGCCACGCCGAGCGGTGGTTTGGTTCCCCGCGTCCTAACCGAGGCCACCGCAGACGCCCCCAGCCCCACCAGCCCAGGTGCCACCCTCCCGCCCCGAGGGCTGCTCGCTTGCTGGGCCGCAGAGCTGCCCCGTGCTCCCATGTCCCTGTCAGCAGGGCTCCGCCTGACGGCTCTGTCGCCGTACCGGCCGCCTGCTCACAGCGTGCACTTCAGTGTCTCCCGCGCCCTCAGGAGCCCTGCGCCCACCGGCTCCGGCTAGTCCAGGACGTTCCCTCAGCCCAGAAGAGAGCCCGGCCCCGTCCGCCATCTCGGCCCCTGGCCCCCGCGAGCCCCCTCCCGTCCGCAGAGGGGCCCGGTCCGGGCGTGTCCCCCGCGTGACGCCCACCCCGGGGGGGCGTCTGTGTTGGGTCCCCGCCCTGCGCGTCGTGGGCTCGGGGTCCGGCCCCAGGGCAGCGAGTGGGGGCGCGTCTCCTGCCCGCAGCCGGGACGCTCCACGAGTGGGCGGGCCCCATCCACCTGCGCGGGGACACTGGGGATGTCACCAGCGTTTGGCTGCCGTGAGTCGCGCCGCCGTGGCCTTACGGGTTCGGTGGGTGCGCGTTTCCGCGTCTCTCGGCCGTGGATCCAGCCATGGACTTGCAGGGTCGCCGTGTGCGACCTGTCGAGGAGACTGTCCCGCGTCCCGTCCCGCCCACGTGCCGGCTGCCACTTGTCGTTGCTGGGGCCGGGCGTCCTGGGGCCGGGAGGGGGTGTCTCCCGCGCTCTGGTTCGCACTCCCTGCTCCCGACGGTGCTGAGCGTCCTTCGGCCGGTTCCGGCCATCGGTGTGTCTTTGGAGAACTGTTTTGGTTCTTTGGCCATTTTTTCACAGGGTTGTTTGTGTTTTTGTTGTTGAATTGTTAGCGTCGTTTGTGAGTCCTGGATACCAGTTCCCGTGACTGTGCGGCTCCTTCCCGTTTGGCTCAGTGTCCTTTGGGGCCCCCTTGGCTCTGGCTGGCGGGAAGGTGAGGGGACGTGGCCCGTGCTGTGGTGGCGCCCATGGCCCTGGTGGGGAGGACTGGCGCTCCCACCTGCACCTGGGGCTCCCCTGGGGCCAGTCCCCCACTCTCCAGTTGGGCCAGCACGGTGGGCCAGGGGCAGGAGGGGGCGTGGCCAATGGGGATGGGGTCACAGGCCCCATGTGGGTGCTGCTGGAATGTTCCAGAAATGCCACCATGGGACACCCACAGGCCGGTCCCTGTGCCTGGGTGGCACTTCCCACCTTAAGTGGCCCCCATGCTGGAACTTGAGCTACTGAGGCCTCCATAGTCCTGGGGCGCTCCAGTAACTCCTGGGACCCGCCCGACGGAGCTTGGGCCGGGGGTGGGAGGTGGGGTGACGCTCACAGAATGTTCTCCGTCTGCGTAAGTTGGGAACCGCTGAGAGGACCCACATCAGCTGGCCCATTGCAGGCCTTGTCAGAGCCTTTAATAGCTGGGGTGGCTGAGTGGAGACCTTGAAATGACTTCTGTCATGGAGGAGCTTGGGCGGAGGCCCCAGGGGCAGCAGGTCTGGGGGCTCCAGTCACAGAGACAGAGGGGGCCGCGGTGGCTGATGGGTGTCTGTGCCCCCGCCCCACCCAGGGCTGCCCAATGGGGCCTCTGCCAGCTCTGACTCTGGGCCGGAGCGCTTTCACAGGTGTGCCTGCAGCTTACCCTCTGCTGCGGCCAGAAGCAGGGGTCTCGCTGGCACCGCCCGGGGCCGGGGCCCCGAGACGGCACTCACCCGCCCTCTCCTCCGCAGGATTACATCTGCCCCAGATGCGAGTCTGGTTTTATCGAGGAGCTCCCAGAGGAGACCAGGTAATGCAGCCCGGGTGCACGCCGGCCGGACCAGGCCCCCCGGGGTGCCGCACCGGGTGCTGGTTCAGTTCTGGGCGGGCGGGGGGAGATGCCCCCCCTTCCTGACCCGGGACACAGGCAGGGCTTCGAGGGGGACTGCGGCCCCGAGTCCTGGTGGGACCCCCCCAGCGCTGACGTGCGCCCATCCTCCCAGGAGTACAGAGAATGGGTCCGCCGCCTCCACAGCCCCCACGGACCAGAGCAGGCCGTCATTCGAGGTGAGTCCGGCCCCAGACGGCGCCCCTTTCCTGCAGGCAGCCGCCCAGCCCTCCCCTCGCCACACACGACTGTTCCCCCCCGCCTGCCCCTTGATCTCCGGGCCTGTCCTTTCTCCTTCTTCCTCCCCCCCACACACCAGGGTCCCTGTGGCCTGGCCCCATCCCCCAGAGCCCTGGGTCCGGGCAGCACCCCACGGTGCGGGGAGGAAGCGCAGGCTCCCAGGGGGCAGCTCGGGGCCCCGCCCCGGCCCGTGACCATGACCCCCTCCCTCCGCAGAACGTGGACCAGCACCTGTTCACGCTGCCGCAGGGCTACGGCCAGTTTGCTTTCGGCATCTTTGACGACAGCTTCGAGATCCCCACGTTCCCTCCTGGGGTGCAGGCCGATGAGGGCAGGGACCCCGAGAGCCGGCGGGAGAGAGAGCAGCACTCCCGGCACCGGTATGGCGCCCGGCAGCCCCGCGCCCGCCTCACCGCGCGGCGGGCGACCGGCCGGCATGAAGGCGTCCCCACGTTGGAAGGGTGAGGCACCCGCGGATGGCCGGCGGGGGGTGCTCGGGGGAGCCCTGGGGCCACCCTGTCCCAGCTCCGGTGCGCCGGGCGTCTGCCCTTCCAGAAGGTTCTGTGGGCACGGGGAGGGGGGGGGGGTGCTAGCTCTGGGGCTGACCTCTGGGCAGGCGGGGCCCCAGCGCGTCCAGGCAGATCTGCCTTGGCCCGCCGTGCTGAGGGGGTCCTGACGGGGGCCCTGAAGTGTGGCTCCAGGGCGTGAGGATGCGGCAGGACCTGGACGGCGCCCGGGGGCCTTTGTCCCCTCGGTGCCACTGTCCGTCTGAGAGGGGCCTCTGTCTCTCCCCCACGCCCCCTGCCCGGATGCCATCTGGTCAGCCGCGGCCTGTCGCGAAGCAGCGGCTGCGTCCCTTAAGATGGGCTGATCTGCTGTGCTCCGCACGGTTCCCGCCGGGGACGCCCCTGGCGTCGGCGTCCCCGAGCGGCCCGGCCCCCCAGGCCCTGGCTTCACCAGCTCCTCAGCCGGCAGGGCCGGGGACCTCCCGGATGCGCCCTGGGGTGTAACGCGGGGAGCGGATGTGGCTCGTGCTCACGGGCGCTGTCCAGGCCCCTGGGTGGGCGCTGACCGCAGGCCGGGCCTCTGGCTCTGTTCCAGGATCATCCAGCAGCTGGTCAATGGCATCATCACTCCCGCCAGCATCCCCAGCCTGGGCCTGGGCCCCTGGTGAGTAGGTGGGCGGGCTCCCTGGCGCCCTGCCCCGCCCGTCCGCCACTTGAACCCCAGACCTCTCTGCCCAGGGGCGTCCTGCACTCAAACCCGATGGACTACGCCTGGGGGGCCAACGGCCTGGATGCCATCATCACGCAGGTACAGGGTGGGCTGCCCGAGGTGGGCACCGGGGTGTCGCCGTCTTCCCTTCTGCTGAGAACGAGGAGTTCGGCGGGCCCTGCTCCAGAGGACGCGAGGGTCCCTGGTGTGGATGCCCTGCTCCCCAGCTCTCCGTAACTCCCATGCTGAGGACGGGGCGGTCCCCGTGAGGCCTGGCGCCGGGGAAGCTGTGGTGTGCTTGGCCAGGGCGGGACCCTCGCCGCCGGGAGGGGTCGCGCTGTCCCCTGGGTTCAGGGTGACCCTGACTGGATGCGCAGACGGGTGGGAAGGAGCCTGGGGCTCGGCCTCGGGGGGCCTAGGGACCAGGAAAAACACAGCCTTGCACTTCAGAGCCCCCGGGGCGAGGGGCCGTGCCTGCCTGCCGAGCTCCCGGCACTCTGGCCTCTTGTCTTTCAGCTCCTCAATCAGTTTGAAAACACAGGCCCCCCGCCTGCAGACAAAGAGAAGATCCAGGCCCTCCCCACCGTCCCCGTCACCGAGGAACACGTAGGTGCGTGGCTGCCGGCCCCTGGGCAGCTTCCCTTTCCCGACACGGCCCCCCCCCTCCCCGGTGCCCCGCGGGGCCGCTCACGGCTGCCGTCCTGCAGGCTCCGGGCTGGAGTGCCCCGTGTGCAAGGACGACTACGGGCTGGGGGAGCGCGTGCGGCAGCTGCCGTGCACTCACCTCTTCCACGATGGCTGCATCGTGCCCTGGCTGCAGCAGGTGAGCGGGGGCCGCGGCTGCGGGGACCCCCCCCACGCTCCGCCTCTGACCCCCCTGTGTCCCCACAAAGCACGACAGCTGCCCCGTGTGCCGGAAAAGCCTCACGGGACAGAACACAGCCACCAACCCCCCGGGCCTGACCGGCGTGAGCTTCTCGTCGTCCTCGTCGTCGTCATCCTCCAGCTCGCCGAGCAGCGAAAACCCAGCCGGCAACTCCTGAGCCCCCCGCCCCCCTGCGGCCGGCCCCCCGAGTGAGCACAGGACCCCGCCCGCACCAGGCCCTGCGGGGGCGGGAGGGGGGCGCTGCGGAGCCTGGAGGTGCCCCCTCCCCAACCCACCTCCCCTGCCCCCGCCGTGGGCAGAGACTCGGAGGACCGCCGCCTCCAGGCTGGCATCTGGCGCAGGGGCCTGGGCACATGGCGCCCCTGGGGCGTCCCCAGCTCCCCACCCATCTGTCTCTAACCTCACCCTCCACACAGTCAGCGGCGGAAAGGTTTTTATAATTTTAAATTATTACTGCTTTGAAATAAATGGACGTTTTAGCTCACACGCGGCCCTGCATGATCTGTGGAAACACCGGGTGGAGCCGCTCGGCCGGGGTCTCCGCGACGCCCGGACAGGCCGCCGGTCCCCAGCCCGGGCGCAGGGGGCTCGGGACCACGGGATGACCAGCAAAACAAGAACAAAACTGCTCGGACAGACGTTTTTTAAAGGAAAAAAATATGTGTATCTTGAAAGCTATTTAAAAATACACCTACTTAGAAAGAGAAGCAGGTGGTTGGCGTTTTCCTTCCGCGCGGGCGCCGCCGGGGGCGGGCCGGGCTGTGGCACTTCTCCTGGCCGCGGACCCCGGCCCCGAGCACGCGGGCAGCACCCCCGCTGGAAGACGCCGGAGCCTCCGCGGGTGAGGGCGGCCGCCGGGGAGTCCCCGTCCCCCCGGGACCAGCGGCCTCCACTGGGCGCAGGGAGCGTCCTCCGGCCTGCACGCCCCCTCCAGCACCTGCTCCCCGGCTTGGCGCTCCGTGTTGAGTGGGAGGTGACCGCTGGGAGGGCGGGAGCCTGCGTCCTGCCGCCCGCTGCCTGGGCTGGGACCCCTGAGCGGAACCAGCTGGCCCAAGGCTGCAGAGCCCGGCTTTGAACCCGGGCTTTTCCCTTCACTTTTCCTTCTGCTGCGGCTCAGCCTGGGGGTGAGGGCTCCGGGGTGCTGGGAGGGCAGCAGGCCTGGCCGCCCCAGGTCCCCCCGAGCCCCTGGAGGATGCTGGCAAGGCACCTCGGTGGCCTGCGCGTGCGCCCCCCAACTCCCACCCCATGGAGCAGAGGGGCTCTGACTGTGGTTGTCCTTCAAGCAGCTTTAGACCCCGTGTGTGCGTGTGCATTCACTCCGCGGCCGCTGTGACCACCACACACTGATTCTCTGACAGTTCTGGGCTCAGAGATACAGAATGGAGGGCTGGTCCCCCGCCCCCGCCCCCGGGGCCCCAGGGACACCGGCTCCTGCCCGCTCACGGCCCGCGGCCCCCCTCCATCCCACCAGCAGCGCGGGGTCTGCCCCCATCTCTGGGACCCCCGCCCTCTGCCTCCGTCTTGTGAGGACCTGGTGAGGACGCCGGGGACCCAGGGTCACCCCCACCTCGGGGCCGGGACAGGGGACACCTCTGCCGGGGGAGGGGACACATCCTGGCTCCAGGGACGAGGACGGGACCTGTCACCCTGTGGCGTGTCCGTGTTGCCCTCAGACCTCACTCTGCCCCAGCCTCTCCCACCTCCTCCCTGCCTCAAACACCCCAGTGGGCTCCCACCTCAGAGCCTTTGCCTAGGCCGAGTCCCAGCCCTTCTGGTGACCGCACAGCTGTGTCCTTCATGGGCTCCCGTGCCCTGGCTTGTGACTGGACGCCTGTGGCCTCTGCTCAGCTCAGCATCCCCCTCCCCTCTGACTCAGGCACTCCGTGCCGGTCGGGCCGCGTCCGTGGGGGTCCTGCAGCGCCCCCAGCCCGGCACACAGCACACACTCCACGAGCGCTTGGGGAAGGGATGAGCGGGCAGACGGGCTTGGCCACCGCCTGGGCCTCGCCGACCCAGGGCCCCTGGCCTGCAGCTCAGGCATCCCGCGGACCTGCGGCCTCAGGAGACCAGGACGGGCAGGAAGTGGGTGGACAGGTGGTGCCGCTGGGTCCGGCCGCCACGCCGCGGGGCCCCCTGCCCGTCCAGGGCCAGGAACATGGGCCGGCCGCGGTGACGCCAGCGGAGCGAGGCATAGGTGTTGTAGCCGTTCTCCTCGATGCGCTCCTGGAACCTGCAGTGGGCCGTGTAGACCCGCTTCGGGGGTTCGGGCGTGTGAGGCGGGCCGGGACCCCTGCCCCCCAGACACCCGCCCACCAGACGCCCCACACGCTGCACTCACCGACCCGTAGAGGCGGCCCCCGCGGTTCATGGCCACGTAGAAGCCGGTGTGCACAGCCTTGAGGGCCACGACGCCCACGCGGGTGGAGCGGATCTCAATGATGCCTGGGGGCGGGGCGTGGGGGCGGGGTCAGGCCGGCTCTCACGCAGCTCAGGTTCACCCCGCCCCTGCCGAGTGCCTGGCCTTGTGCTGACGCAGGGGCGCACACAGGCCCTGCCGGGAGCACCGCGCGGGGGCAGGGGCAGGAGGGACACTCAAGCCAATGTGAAGGCCTGATACAGGCCGGGCCCTGCGGTGGGGGAGGCGGAGGGGGGACTTGGGGCGTTGACAGCATCGTGCGCTCAGCTCCATGGTGGTCACTGCCGCCTACGGGAGCCCCAACCCTATGCCGAGCACTGTACCCCACAACCCCAGGTGGGAGGGGCCGACTGTGCCTACTTCCCAGAGAGGGAAACCGAGGCCCGGGAAGTGGCAGATGGGCGACCCTGGAGAAGACTTGTCCCACTCTGAGCGGTCCAACGAGGGGGGGATGACCAGCCACCCAGACCCTCGACCCACCCATGTTCTAGGGCCTATTCTGGAGTCCAGGCCTTGCCCTCTGGTCTTCAGTCTGGACTTGGATGCCTAAGGTGATGGGGAGCTCACCCCATGTCGCATGGGACCTCTGTACCTGCTACTTCCCCTATCGGGCACCCAGCTCCTTCCCTTTACATGAAAGTCAGCTCAAGCCCACTTCCATGGAGAGGCCCCAGACCTCTCCGGTACAGCTGCCCCCAAGTCATCTCCTGTACATCACCCTGTTTTCATTTTCTTTGCTCCCTACATGACTGCCTGTGAAATTACCACATTAGCCATTCACTTGTTTAACTGCTTTACCCTCTGCCGTGGGAGCCCCATGAAGGTGGGCTGTCCTGGTCACTGCTGTGTGCCTCCTGTGCCCACTACAGCATATAATAGGTGCCCAATTAATAACCACAGAATTAATGAAGGAAAGAAAAGCTCCAAGAGCCTCCCCCCACAAAGCCGTCAACTGTGTTACCACTGTTGCTGCCCAGATGGGGAAACCGAGGCTCAGAGAGAAGCAGTGACTGTCCCAACCCACCCAGAAGATCCAGGCCCCACACCCAGCCTGAAGACACCCTGCCTGCCTGTGCCCACCAGCGATGGACCGGCCCAGCCAGTCCCCTTGTCGTCGTCCTTGTCCGGTGAGCCTAATGAGAGCCTTGGGAGCCCGATGAAAGCAGTGGAAGGGCAGGGGGTGATTACCCGCCCTAATGGTGGTGATTCAGGCCGTGGCCAGTGATTAGCCAGCCCCAGCCCCGGCCCCGGCTCTGGGCAGACCAAGACAGGCCCGCAGGGTCACGGAGGCTCTAGGTCCCCAGCAATCCCGGGCTGCTCCTTCTCCTTCGCCCCATGCCTCCTCTTGCCTCATACATTCCACACTTATTGAGTGCCTACTGTCTTCTGGGCAGGGCATCAGGGACAGTGACTCCAACCTGACAAGATTCTGGGCATTAAGGAGCCCTAGCATCACCCCCCTCCAGCAGTGTGACCCTCGTGCAGGTCACTTCCCCTCTCTGTCCCTCATCTACCAAAAGGATGTGTGGGAAGAAACAGAGGGGCTCCCTCACTAGGGCAGGTTCTGAGTCTGGATTTGCAGTGTGGGGAGTCCAGGGTTCAGACCCTAACTCTGCTTCCACTTCCCCATGTAGCCCGGTCCTGGGGTGGGGGGGCCTCCACGGGCCGCAGTCTCCCCTCTGTAAATGGACCCAGAGACCCCGGCCTCAACTATTCTGCAAAGACCTTTCTCTGCTGCGGAGCCAGGCCAGCGCTGGGACCTTCCTCTGGGACCCTTCCCCCAACTGTCCAGCCCTCTCAGCGTGAGCGCGGGACCCGCTTCACCGCTGGGGAAACTGACGCCCCAGCCGGCCCCACACACCCTCACGGGACAGAGGACCCGGCTGGTCCTTACCACTGCTGCTGCCCCTGTCCTTCGCGCCGGCCTGTCTGCCCCGCGGCCCCACCCCCGAACTCACTGTCCGCGCCGTGGCGCCAGCGGGTGCCCTGCACGCGGCCGCTGGGGTCCACGCGCAGGAAGAAGTGGGTGGAGGAGAAGAGGCGCCGCCAGCGCACGTCGCCCTCCAGGTGTGGGTAGCTGCGCGGTCTCCGCGGACTGTCCGGGGTCCCCGCGGCGCCGGGCGCCCGTGCCAGCAACAGCCACGCCAGGCCCAGCCACAGGCGGCCCCGCATGGCCCCGCGCCGGGCTTGCCGCCCGCACTTGCCTCCCCGCCGCTCGTCCGCGGCTCGGCCATCGCCGGGGAGTGGGCGGGGCGCCTGCGCAGGGCCAGCCCGCGCGGGCCAATAGGGAGCCCGGGGGCGGGACCTGAGCCACAGGGGGGCGGGCCAGGGGAGACAGGGCGGGGCCGTGGGCCAGGAGCCGACCAATGGAGAGGCGGCGGCAGACCAGTGGGCGGGGGTTCTGGGGCGGGACCAGAGCCTCAGGGGAGGGGCGACGAGGGGACTGGGGCGGGGCCAGGACGCGGGGCGGGGCCCGTTCGGGAAAACTCTCCTGCCTCCGCGCGTGTTTGTCTTGCCGGGTGGGGAGGGCAGTGCGTGTCCGTGAGTCACCGGCTTAGCCTGCGGGGGCTGCGGGGGTGTGGGTGTGAGAGAGAGGGGCCCGCAGAGACACGGAGGGAGACGGAGACACAGCTACAGGGAGAGACACGGGAAGGCAGGGGAGAGAGTCGGATCTGTGAGAGACCGGAAGTTCAACAGAGAGACCGCGAGCAACGCGGCTGCTCGGGGTCAGAGACCCGGCGCTGCAGCTCCGGCCTGCGCGTCTGGGCCAGCCAGGCCTCAGCCTGGGCTTCCTCTGGGGCATGCGTCGGGGGACTGGTCTGCTCCCCGGGAGCCAGGGTCTGCCCTGAGGGCTGGGCAGGGGGACGCGAGGGTCGAGGGACTGCTGTGCACACCGGTGTTGGGCAGGGGCGGGAAGGGGGCTGACGGCAGGCGGACAGGTGTGCATGTCCCAGGCCAGCTGACAGGGGCATGGGCAATGACTGGGGCCAGAACCCCGTCCCCAGTGTCGTCCAGAGCTGCATGTCCCAGGAGGGTGGCCCCATTTGCACCCATACCTGCTTATCATTTATGGACACACCCAAGCCCCACAGGGAGCCACCCTGTGCCCTGGATCCTGAGAGGAGCACAGCGAACCCCCAGGGACGCAGAGCGGAGAGACGTCATTGACAGGTGGGGAAACTGAGGCCCGAGGTGGTCAGCACTTTCCCCAGGCTCCACACAGGCCACATCCCAGGGCTCCAGTCCCAGCCCCTCTGCTCCGGTCCTACAGCCAGGGCCCCAGGTGGCACCTTTAAATAGCACCTGGGTGAAGACAAGGTGATGAACCTGGCCCAGTGGAGTGCTGGAGGGGTAACTGGTCTGGCCAGAACCCGGGATGTTGTCCTGGTGGCTCTGGGGATTCCCCGAGCCTTCTTCTAGGTCCCAGGAGGGCCATGTATGGGGTGTGCCCGAGCCGCAGGACCCCAGGACTGAGACGGGGAGAGGGTGTCCCCACACTCAGAGTCCTGCGGCCAGCACCTGAGGGATCCTGCGTATCTGGGTCACCTCTCCAAGCCTCAGTGCCACTTCTGGGAAATGGGCCACCTGAGAAGTCTGGAAGGATGGAATGAAGTAATCCACAACCTCACTGGGCAGAGGGTGCAATGCACAAACTTGGAATAACATCCTGATTCCCACTAGCCAGAAACTCAGGCTTCCCTTCCTAGAGTGTCCCCACCCTGCCCCCCAGAAGGACAATCTTCGGGGATCTGTGTGATGGGGGTGGGACCCACGCCCAGGGATGCCCAGGAAGCTGTCCTGCCCCAGGTGTTGTTGCAGTTTAATAACAGCTTCATTGGAATAAAATTCACAGACCACACAGCTCACCCATGGAAGCGCACAGCTCAGTGTTTTCAGTACAGGGTCGTCAGCCATCACCTCTGTCTGGTTCCAGAACGTCCCATCTCCCCACAAGGAAACGCCATCCCATCAGCCATCACTCCTCCAACATCCCCCCAGCCCCCACCCCTGCGAGCCCGCTCTGGGCGTGTCCCCCGCGTGGACTCCCACCCCGCAGGGCTGTCTGTGTCTGGTCCCCTCCCTGTGCGCCGTGGCCCCGGGGTCCGTTCCCGGGGCTGTGCGTGGGGGTCTCGCTCCTGCCCGCGGCCGGGTCGCTCCTGTGGGAGGGGACGTGCGGACCGTATCATTCATCTGTCGACGGACACTTTTCTGGGTGCTGTGCACTATGCTGCCCTGGACTTGGCTGTGCAGGTTTTCACGTGGACATGCGTGTGTCTTCATCTGTCTCGTGCGTGTGTTTAGAACTGCTGGATCACGTGATAACGACTGTTTCCCACGGCGGCTGCCACAGCCACCTCCCGCCAGCAGGGCGCCAGGGGGCCGATTTCTGCACGTCCCCGAGATGCTGGTGACTGGCCATTGTGTTGGCTGCAGCCGCCGTCATGGGGGCAAAGCGGTGTCTCCGTGCGGAGTCTTGAGCGTTGGAGCAGAGGAGCTGCCGGGACCGCCCTGCTCCTGCGTTCCCCGATTGTCGGTCTTTTCTGCTCGCCGTCAGCAGGAGGCCGGGGAGATGCAGCGCAGCCAGCTCGTTTCTGTGCCCAGGAAACACCGGTGCGCACGAGTCTCGCCCAGGAGTCCCGTTTCCGTCCCTGTCCTCAACGGGCGGAACCGAGTTCGGTGCCAGGCGTCTGGATGCGGCACCAGCCTGGCGGCCCGCAACGGGGCTGTGACGGGGTGCCAGGCGCTGTATTCCCAACGCGTGCCCTGTGGACGTCACACCTCGAGACACACGCACATGCCACCGTTTTACGCAAGTGGATACTTGAGAATGAGCCACAGTACGGTGCCGCCTCACCTCTAAACGCGTGGGCGTGCCTCCTGCGGGGACCAGCCTGCGATCCCGTCCCGCGTCCGCGCTCTGACGGCCCCTGCTGTCCCCACGGCGCCCTAGGCTTTTCCCTTGTCACAGACGCAGGCCAGTCTCCCACCAGCTGAATAACGGCCCCCGAAGAGAGGCCCACGTTCTCATCCCAGGAACCTGTGAATTGTACCTCATCGGGCCCCTTGGCAGATACAATTAAGTTCAGATCATCCGAGGAGGAAGCCGTCTTAGTAGGCCCCAAGTATCGTCACAAGTGTCCTTTGAAGAGAGAGACACAGGTAGATTTGACAGACACAGGAGCCCCCAGGAGCCAGAGGCGGTGGGACCGACCCTGGGCCCACAGCTTGTGGTGGAAGTGCGGCCGAGCAGGCCCTTAGCTGCCGCGACATCGAGGCTGGGCGTCTGCTGGTGGGTCTCCAGAAAGGCGGGCACGTCTCTGTTGTCGGAGGCACCAGGTGTGAGGTGATTCCATTCTTTTCTTTTTTTTTTTAAGATTTTATTTATTTATTTGACAGAGAGAGAGATCACTAGTAGGCAGAGAGGCAGGCAGAGAGAGGGGGGGAAGCAGGCTCCCCGCTGAGCAGAGAGCCCGATGCGGGGCTCGATCCCAGGACCCCGAGATCACGACCTGAGCTGAAGGCGGAGGCTTTAACCCACTGAGCCACCCAGGCGCCCTGTATGTTTATTCTTATGCCAGTACTGCGCTCTCTCTCTCTCTCTTTTTAAGATTTTAAGATTTTATTTGACAGAGAGAGAGATCACAAGTAGGCAGAGCGGCAGGCAGAGGTAGAGGGGGAAGCAGGCTCCCCGCTGAGCAGAGAGCCCATGTGGGGGTCTGATCCCAGGACCCTGAGATCATGACCTGAGCTGAAGGCAGAGGCTTTGACCCACTGAGTCACCCAGGCGCCCCAAGATTCCATTATTTTCTTTAAGATTTATTTATTTATTTTTAGAGAGAGCGAGAGAGCGGGGGGGGGGGGGAGGAGAGGGAGATCTCAAGCAGACTCCCCGCGGAGCGTGGAGCCTCGACGCCGGCTCGATCCCACGACCCTGGGATCACGACCTGCGCGGAAGCTGACCGTGCCACCCAGGCACCCCGGTTTGTGGTAACCGACGACGAGCTGTCCCAGGGACCCCACAGCCTCTCCTACCATCCAGAGATCCTTGCCCTTCTCGATGCAGGCACAGCCCAGGTTCATGGGAACATCTCGGGGCAAGAATAAGACCAAACATTTTGGGTGAGAACCCGACAGAAGCAAACAGCTTCTGAAACGTGGTGTCGCCCAAACTCCAACCTCTGACACTGTGTTTCCCATTTACTCACACCTCTGTCCACCGGTCTGGTGTGTTATTCCCATTTTTCTTGCTCCCATTTTACAAGGAAACGCGATCTCCCCATCAGGAGTGGGAGACCAGAGCCACGCACTGACGTAAGCCGTGACCGGAAACGCTGCGAGGAGCGAGCCGTGGGACTAACCCGCAGACCACGGCATCGCAGCCGGAGAGCTGAGCTAGCAGTGAGAAACAGGCGGGGGCAGCAAGAGACCTTCCAGGGTTGAGTGGGAGCCAAAAGCATAGCTTTCTCACTGCTCCGCTCCGGGAACCCGGCTCTTGGGGAAATACTGGATGAGGGCCTCTGACGTCCCAAGGAACAGAAGAGGCAACGGAGGCATAAAGAATTCCAAAGTGTTGCTGTCCAGCCCAGGTTCCTGGCTCTGCCAGACCACAGGGGGCTCGAGGGGGTGTCTCTCCGTCTCAGGAGACCGGGTCCAGCCGCTTCAGCCCCCCAGGGCCAGGAAGGCACTCCCAGGTGTGAGTCAGATCTGAGGTCGAGGCCCCCGGGGCATCCTGGAGTGGGCTGGGGCAGGTTTGAGAGGACGCTGCAGTCTGTTGAAAACATTCCCAGCCGGTGGAATCATAGCACACAAGCCCGCGTGGGCAGTTGCGTCTGGAATGTGCTGTCAAGAGGCCCACGCGCCCTCCCGGAGCACAGGTCCAACTTCTCCTCTGGGCTGACGCGGTAACCACGTTTGAGTATCTGAGGGCAGGTGGCAGCTTGAACCCAGGCCCCTGAGGTCCGCTGTGGCCTGGCCTGAGAGCCCCTCTAGCTTTGTCTCTGCTTCCTCTCCCTAACTCCCACCCTGCCCAAGCTCCTCCAGCTAGCTACAATTGACTCTGCCTCAGGGCCTTTGCACTTGCGGGGAATGCTGCCCGGAACACAGCTACCCCAGAGTCGTCTTCTCGTCCTCCCCATGCCCGCGGAGGCGCCCTTCCCCCGGCCTCAGTCTCCCCAGAGCCCTGCAGTTCTGATTCTAAAGCCGGCGTGGGCTCACCCTGAAGGCCAGGGCTGGGAACCTCCAGGCTCCGCGGATCATCTCATTCCAGTTGTCATCCGATCAGTCCGGGAGGTTCGTGCGCTCTAGGACCTCGCTCTGCTCCTGTCCTTGGGAGCCGGAGAGCTGACGAGTGGGGAAATTGAGGCCGGAGGGCGTGGCCGGGGGCGATGCCCCTGCTTTGGGCATCGCCCTCCGCGATACACAGCTCCCGCCCCAAAGTCGACGTTGGAGCACTGAAAATCGCAAAGAGGAATCCCTAAATTGCAGAACGCTGTCATAATAATTTGGCGACCATTCCTTAAAAAAAAAAAAACCACCGACAACAAAACCGGGCTTCTTGGTCCTCCCAAAGAGGACTAAAAGTCACGCAGGTTACCCAAGCAACGGCTCTGTTCCGCCCCTCCCCGACAGAGGGAAGAGCCAATTAGAGGGCTCCTTTGGCGCATGCTTCCGAGCCTCCAGGACCCCGCTGCTCCCTGGGAATTGTGGTTCTGACGGCCTCCTCCCGCCGTGCGGTCCCTTCGCAGCCGCCGTAGGCGGCGCAACTACAACTCCCGGCAGGCGCGGGCAGCGCAGGCGCAGTGTGGGCGGCGCGGGCGACGCGAGGGAGGCGTGCGGCATGTCGGCGCTGCGCTGGGGCCCCGGCGCGTCGGGTCTCCGGAGAGCCCTGTGGCCGGCGGGCCGCCCCGGTCCCCTGGCCGAGGAAGGTAACGCGGGGGAGGCCCGGGGGCGACGCCGCGGCCGCCGCCATTGCCCCTCCCCCCGCGGCCGTGACCTTCGGCTTCTAGGCCGTCGGGACCCAGCCACCCCCCAGCTTTGCCCCCGGCCCTGTGGGGTTCTGGTTTTGGGGAACCCGCTGACTGGACCGCGCTTTCACTCGCCCTTGGGCCACTCTCCGGACGGGGATCGGCAGAGCACTTTGACATTGGAGTCCTTTATTTCTTTTGGAGTCCCTTGACCTTTGAACTCACGGAACCTTTAGTTCGAGGAACCCCTTATCTTCGGTCCCACAACCAAATTTTCCTTGCTCTGCGGTCTCCTTCACCTTTGACCTCTTGGTTTCTTTCCAGTGCCAGGCCCGTTACACTGACGGTTTCCACCGAGCTTACAGTTCTTTTGCCCCCAGATCCTGCTGTTTTTATGCGTTTGAGGACCTCCCAGCCCCCCCAGGCTGCCGGCCTCCTTCTGCCTCCCGCAGCTTCCCTTTGTCGCCCACAGGGGCCCTCAGTGGTGTCTGGGGCCGCAGAAGGCGCTCCTCTGCTAGTCCTTGTGAGCAAGACCGCCGGAAGGACTGGGGCCACGCGGAGCTGCTGGAGGGTGAGCCCGGATCCCCAAGGCTCGGCACCTGAGCCCCTCCCCACTGCCCCCTGCGCGGGCCACTCTGCGGGGCCTACCTCCCTGGCTCCTCCCCGGGACCCCGGGACCCCGCGAGAAGGGACGTCCTGCTGTAGAACCGGCGAACTGATGTGGTCCTGGGAGGATGATGACAGGAGGCTCGCTTAGTGTTTCCCCCTTCCCCAAACCCAGCAGGCGCTCCTGCTTCCCCGTAAGATAGCTGAGGCCCCAAAATGAGGCCGGGGAGGCTGGGCCAAGGTACAGACCGGAAGCACCGCTGTCCTCGACAGCAGCCTTTTCTTTCTCACCCGCCGCCTACTTATTTTAAAGCAAAGCCCAGTTACCATTATCATTCGACTGTAGGAAGGTTCTGGAAGTCTGAGTCATGCTATGTTACTCGCCAACTAAAAGTCTAAAACTCTGCAGCGGTTTCGTCTCACATGGAATAGACCCCCCACCTGAGGGCACAGTGGTCTTTCCTGCCTTCGCAGCCAGAAGGGGCTATGGCCACCAGGTCAGCTCTTACGTTGTCGCCTGCGGGAGAAAGCCCGTGCCCATGGCCCCGCTCCAGGGTGTGAACCTCCACGTGTGTACCCTGAAACACGTGTCCCGGGTGTTGGTGCACTGTTAGGGGCCAGGCGCACCCTGTCTTTCCACTTTATTTCCGCGAATCTTTGTCGAGCCCGGCTGTGTGAGGCCAGCGCTCCCGTCAGCTGGAGTCCGGTGGGAGGGGCACGGGCGGATACAGTCCCTCGGAAGTAGTATTTGCAGAGTTCACGCGTGACCCTGAGATCAGGACTCGGGCGCGCCCGTGGTTGCCTGTAGACACACAGCGCCAAACATCCCCGCCCCCCCTCCCGCCGGCGTCGAACCACGTGACACGCCGCGTCCTCTTGTTCCACGTGTACTATAAACAAGTGTCCTTTCCGAGGTACGAGTTGAGTGCCACATTGTCCTTGTTTTTAATTTAAATCTGAATTTGTTTTTTAGAGGGAGGCCTCGGGAGCGGTGGAGAGTGGCAGAGAGAGAGAGAGAGAGAGAGCATCTTAGGCAGACTCCCTACTGGGCGCGGAGCCCTATGATGCAGGGCTCAGTCTCACGACCCTGACCCTCACCCTAACCCGAGCAGAAGAGTCAGATTCTGAACCAACTGAGCCACCCAGGCGCTCCGTTTTTGCATTTTTGGACTTTTGTTGGTGATTTTGCTATTTAAAGTGGCCGCCAAGTGTAGCGGTGCTTTCTGGTGCTCTAAGCTCAAGAGGCTGTGAGGTGCGTTGGAGAAAACGTGTGGTTGTGCAGGAGTGAGTCGCAGTGTTGTTGGCTATGGCTTCAGTGAATCAACACGCATGGGAAACAAAGCGTCTCAAGCAGAAAGACCTAGAACGGGGTTGTGTGCTGGCCCGCTAGGGACCCCATGATCGGTAAAGTCACCGTGGCCCAGGGCTCGCAACTGAGCCACGGCTCCGAGGAAACTCAGGGTCACCTTGTCCCCTGCTGCGTACCCATACCCATCAGGAACAGTGCTTGCAAAGGTCCTGAGGTCACTGTCGCTGCCCGGAGTGATCCATGGGGGGAGGGTGGGGGCCATCCCGGCACCTGGGTAGATTTTGAAGGCAGAGGCCCCCCCGCCAAGGGTGTGCTGACAGATTGGTATGGAGAGAGAGGCCTAGACGACCCTCCGGCTGAGCACCTGCAGGGACAGCGCTGCCAGTGATAGATGTGGAGGAACAGGTTTTGAGGGGACACGGGAGCCTGTCAGACACAGGTGCTGAGCAGGTGGGTAGAGTGCATGTGCCTGAAAATCGGGGGACACGAGGGAGTTGTCAGTACATAAAGCTGAAGCCTCAAGAGCAGGTGAGACCAGCCCCCCCAGCACAGCAGGGTCTGGGGAGATTGGGGCTTGAGTGGGGGTCCCCTTGCCATCCTTGCCCTTTGCCCCCACAGTGCTCGAGGCGCGGGTGCGGCAGCTGCAGGCCGAGTGTGTGTCAGAGGTGACGGTGAAGAAGGTCAGTGTGGCTCGACGACTGCCAGCATCTGGCGGCTTCCAGCCCCGCAGGAAGGCCCGGATGGGGCCCCAGGGCCCTGCTGCGGAGCTCGGCGGCCACTGGGCCAAGAAGCTGGACCAGGGGAAGTTTGTGATGCAGAAGCGGAAGCAGGACCTGGAGGGGAAGCTGCAGGTGCACACCGGGCCCCCGGCTTGTGAGCCTGGGCTGAAGGTGGTGCCCCACCTGCTGGATGCCCGGCTGGCCGGCTGCCTGCAGCACTGGGAGGACGGGCCCCCCCGCAGCCCCCGGGAGGGGCGGCTGGCGTGGCTGCAGGTGTCTCCGCGGCCGCCAAGCCCCGCGGCGAAGCCGGCCCCCGAGGCCAGGAGCACCGACATGCAGCTGGAGATCCAGCAGCAGAGGCTCCTGGCCTTCTTCGAGTGCTGCCTGCTCACGGGCCACCTGTCCCTCGCCCACCACGTGCTGATCACGTACCACAGCCGGACCCGACGGCAGCGGCGGCTCACGCTGGCCATGTACAACACCGTCATGCTTGGCTGGGCTCGCAAGGTGAGCGGTGGCCCTGGGACGGGGGTGTCTCGGCGGGAGTCGAGGCCTGGGTGGCGCTTCGACATGAGCCCTGCTCGTGCTTGCTCGCTCGGGCTTGTTGCGCGGAGAGCACGTGTCCCGCGGCAGAGATCTTGCAAAGAGCCAAGAAAGAGGGAGGAAATCCTGAAGGTGTTTTAGCGTTTCTCCTTCCGGACGCCTCGGCTGGGGCCTCTGTGCCTTCTGGCGTCCCTCTTCCTCGACACTGTGACTTTGATGCTTTCGGCCCCATGTCCTAAGCTGCAGGGTTAGGTTTTTTCTGTCATGACGTTTCCTTCTTAAACAGGGGCGTCCGTGGCCGCAGACTTCCTTCCGGGTTCTGCTTTAGCGGTGTCCCGCGTCTTTCCGTGTTTTCTTTCTTTTTTTTCTTTCTTTCCACGTTTTCTTAATTTGCCTGGCGATTTCGTCTTTTCTGGTTGTTTGGGCGAGTGTTAGGTCCGTGCCCCTTTGAGGGGCCAGCTGCCCTGCCTCCTCCCTCCCCGGCGCCTGCAGCCCTGTTTCAGGACCACCAAGAACCACGCAGGCCCGCGAGGGAGACGATCCAGTGAAGACGTAGGTGTGGACATGAGGCGGGGGGAGGGGGGAGGTGGGCTGCTGGTGGAGACCGTGCCCCGCTGCCCGCACGCCCGCACAGGCTGGGCGGCAGGCCCAGGAGCCTCGGTCTCGTAGGTCTCTGCATCGGACTGCGATGTGACTCGGAGATGCCCCGTGTGCGTGGGCGACTGTCACCGGCGGTTTCTTGCCCCCACTCATCCCCGGGAGGTGCATTAGGTTGAGGGAGTCAGTGAAGACAAAAGGGTTGTGTTCTCCCATCCAAGGTTACAAGCCCCCCAGGTCCCCCTGCAAAGGTCCCTGTAACGGCGGGACACTCCTGCCAGGAGCCCGTGCGCCAGCCAGCTCCCTGTGGTCCCAGGGACAGATGACCGGCATTCAAGGGCTTCAAGCACTAGGGATTTACTTTCTTTCAGTCCCAAATCCAAGTGGGGCGGGGCTGTACCCACTCCAGAGCCTCCGGGGAGGGGCCTTCCTGCCTCCCCCAGCTCCCGGGGCCGCTTGCGGTCCTGGGCCTGTGGCCGCGTCTTTCTAGCATCTGTGTCCACGGTCACGAGGACACCCTGCCAGTGACACTCGTGCAGGGGCCTCATCTTCATTGGTTACGTCAGCAAAGGGTCTGTTTCCCAGGGGAGCCCCCATTCTGAGGTCTGGGTAGGTGTGAGTCTGGGGTGTCGCTGGTCAGCCCGCTACAGGCCCCGATCTGCCTTGTGCACGGACGTCTCGGCTGTCACTGGCTTTGCGAGTCGTTGGGTCCGCGGCCCGCATTGAGACGGCGCTCGGCTGTCACTCCGACCCATGTTTGAGTCCCGTTTCTGCCTCGTCTCCACTGTGTGGTCTCAGTTTCCCCATCTGTAAGTAGGGAGCCCTGCTGGATTCTTGGGAAGACAGGGACCAGATTTAGGGGTCTGACCACCATCAGCGTTTAGTAGGATAAGGGCAAGAGAACACGCGAGCTTCAGAAGTGCGTGTTTTCGTGCTGAAGACATTACTGAGATTCTGTCCGTGTGGGATGGATGCGCTGACTCTAGACCAGCGCTGTCCGGTAGAACTTTCTCGTCTGCTCTAGCCACATGTGGCCCTGGAGCCCTCGAAGAGCTGAAGACCCACAGCGACCACTCGTGGCCGGTGACCACAAGGAAGACAGCCTTTGCAGAGTTGTTCAGACAAGTATCTTGGGGCCCCGTGGCTGGCGCCCCCGACGCAACAGCGGGCCTCAGAGAGGGCAGCAGGACTGTGGGCGGGACGGAGCATCGCCTTCCGGACGGGCTCCGCGGCAGCGCTCCGAAACCCCGCGGGGGCGGGGCCGTTAGCCACCGCTGCTCCGGGTGGAGACGGGGAGGCCGGAGCGGGGCGGACGGGGAGAGGATGGAAAACGGTCGGACGCAGAGCGGGTTCTCTGCAGACCCAGTGGGCAGCCTCGTAGCGAGGCCGAAGTCGCGCCTGTGCGTGAGGTGGAGATGCTAACATGGCCCTCCAGGACCCCAGCCCCCGACCGGCCTCCCCGCACACCGGCGCTCACCCCGGGGCCGCACAGGGCCGGCGAGCCTCTTCCTACCCGACTGGCTGTAGAGAGAGGTTTGAGGGGCGGGCCAGCCACCCCCAGACCCTCACCCCAACTCGCTCTCCCCAGGGCTGCTTCAAGGAGCTAGTTTATGTGTTCTTCATGGTGAAAGACGCGGGCCTCACCCCGGACCTGCTGTCCTACGCGGCCGCCCTGCAGTGCATGGGACGCCTCGACCAGGACACCAGCATCATCCAGAGGTTGGTGGGCAGGCGGGGACACCCCCCCCCCGCCGCAGCCCCCCGTGGGCCCCTGGTGCTGAGCTCCATCCCTCGGGCGGGCCCGCACCTGCCGTGTGCCCCGCAGGTGTGTGGATCAGCTGGCCCGGGACGGGCTGCAGCTCCAGGGCCTCTTCGCCGGCCTGCCGCTGACCCAGGAGGAGCAGGCCATGGTGCTGAGGGCCGTGCGCAAGGCCCAGCCCGCCTTCAGCCCGCCGCCGCCGCCACCTCCGCTGCCGCCGCCGCCCCAGACCAGCACCTCGCCCCTGCTCAGGGAGATCTACGCCGGGGTAAGTGCACCCTGGCGCCCGCGGGCGGGGCCGGGACTGTCCTGTGGGGTCTCCCAGGGGCCTTGGGTCTCCTTTCTTTCGGTGCCACCTGCTTCCCAGGGCCCGAGAGGCCAGACTTGGCGCGTCCTGGCCCCCAGCGGGGCCCTGACCAGAGAAGAAGGTGCCCCGGCCCTGCCAGTGCTGGTTCCCTCTGGAGGCGCCACAGCAGGCAGAGCGGCGGTCAGGGCCCTGAGCCTGGGTGGCCAGGGGGGCTCCGTGCGCACCTTGTGCATTATTCTTCGGGAAATTTGCGCTGTTGTAACTGGTCTGTTTTGGGGCGGGTCGCTCATTCACACGGCCCCAAGTTTAAAGAGAAGACACGCATCCAGGAACTCGGAGTGTGTATCCCCGGGCTGTCCTGGCTCCTGCCCGGGGAGGCCGGCCATTGCTGGGCGCTCGGACCTGTGTGGCTCGGCACCAGGTCTTGCCAGCCTCGTGGACCGGAGGTCTTCACATGTGGCCCCAGCGGGTAGGCGTTGGCCCTGGGCCTCACTGCCCGCCCGTCCGCCCCGCAGAACGGCCCCGTGGCCTACCCGAAGCTCCACCTGCCCCTGCGGGAGCTGCAGAGCCTCTTCCAGGAGCAGCTGCGTGTGGAGATGGCCACCACCGTGGCCGTGGAGTCCGTGGAGAAGGCCCGGGTGCTGACCAAGGAGGTCGTGCAGGCGGTGAGGAGTTCAGCCAGATCTCACCCCCCGGGCGGGGCGGGCAGCGGCCCGCGCCGACTCCCCAGGGCCAGGGGCGGCCGTATGCCCACCCGGCCCCGCAGGAAGGATGGCCCTTTCCGGGTGCCTGCGAGCTCGGGCTCTGTGCCCCACGGGGCCCAGAGGGCGCGGGGCTGACGCCCAGTCCGTGCCCTGCAGCAGAGCACCCTGCAGCAGCTGCATGCCACGTGGGTGCAGGCGCTGTGCCTGGGCCTGCAGGACTTGAAGGCCAGCGAGGCCCGCGCCGCCCGCGCCGGCCGCCCCAGCGTCTTCCCCTTCCTGTGCGTGCTTCCCGAGAAGGAGCTCGCGGAGCTGCTGCTGCAGGTGCGGCTGGGAGCCCGGGGGGGACGGGCTGGGGGCCGCGCGGGGCAGGCTGGGCTCACAGTGCCGCCCCCTAGGCCCTGCAGATGCTGCCCCCCCAGGGAGAGTCACTCCTGTCCCTGGCGCAGCAGCTGGGCCTGCGCGTCTTCAACCGGCACATGGTGCAGAGGCAGCGGCGGGGCAGCCGGCTGCGGGCGCTGCAGCAGCGCTATTACCGCTACCTGCACCTGCTGGCCTCCGACACCCAGGTAGGCGCGGGCCGGGGTCCCCGCGGGGGAGGGGGCGGCTGGGTCGTCCCTGGGCCCAGACTCCGGTCCCTGACGCAACCCCCCGCCAGGTGGAGGAGCCCCTCCTGCCGCGGCAGTACTGGGAGGCGCTGGGGCCGCCCGAGGCCCCCCACGAGCAGCCGTGGCCCTTGTCCGTGCTGGTGCCGCTGGGCAAGAGGCTGGCCGAGATGCTGGTGGAGGCCGTGCGCATGCCCGGCAGCGTGGCCGCCCCGGAGGGCGCCTGCGCGCCCATCCCCGTGCTCTACCACGTGTATTCCTTCCGCAGCTTCCGCCAGGTGGGCGGCCGGGCGGGGCGGCCGGGTGGCCGGGGGCTGCTCTGGGGTGCTGGGCCCCGGAGCCATCTCCACCTGCCTCGCCCCCAGATCGGGATCCTGAAGCCGCACCCCGCCTTCACCGAGCTGCTGGCGACCGCTGCGGGGCAAACGCTGACCTTCGAGGCGGCCGAGGTGCCCATGCTGTGCCCGCCGCTGCCCTGGACGTCGCCGCACACGGGCGCCTTCCTGCTGAGCCCCACCAAGCTCATGCGCTCGCTGGAGGGCACCGTGCAGCACCAGCGTCTGCTGGACGGCTGCCCGCCCGCCGAGCTGCACGGCGCCCTGGACGCCCTCACCCAGCTCGGCAACTGCGCCTGGCGGGTGAATGGGCGCGTGCTGGACCTGGTGCTGGAGCTCTTTGCCAACAAGGGCTGCCCACGCCTCGGGGTGCCGGCCCCGGCCTCCGAGGCCCCCCGGCCGCCTGAGGGGCGCCTGCCGCCCGGCGCCTCACCCGCCCACAAGGCCGAGGTGCGGCGGGAGCTGGCGCGCTGCCTCAAGGCGGCGCGGGAGATGCACAGCCTGCGCGCCGACGCCCTGCACCGCCTGTCGCTGGCCCAGCACCTGCGGCACCGCGTCTTCTGGCTGCCGCACAACATGGACTTCCGCGGCCGCACCTACCCCTGCCCGCCGCACTTCCACCACCTGGGCAGCGATCTGGCGCGCGCCCTGCTGGAGTTCGCTCAGGGCCGCCCGCTCGGGCCCCGCGGCCTGGACTGGCTCAAGATCCACCTGGTCAACCTCACGGGGCTCAAGAAGCGCGACTCGCTGCGGGCGCGCCTGGCCTTCGCCGACGAGGTCATGGACGACGTGCTGGACTCCGCCGACCGGCCCATGACGGTAGGGGCGCTGCCCGGGGCCCTCGCGCTTCGCCTCTGTCCCCCCCGGCCCCTCCTTCCCAGCCTGCCCACCGTCTGCCCGGGGCCCAGGTTCCTGGCCCCGTCCTTTCTGTCCCCTTCCCTCTGCAGTTATGCCACCTCCCAGCCCTGGCCAGTCCCTCCTCCAGACCCTTCCCCGTCCTGTGGCTCCCAGCCGGCCCGGCCTGAGCTCTGCCCTCTTGCAGGGCCGGAAGTGGTGGATGGAGGTGGACGAGCCCTGGCAGGCCCTGGCGTGCTGCATGGAGATCGCGCGGGCCGTGCGCGCCCCCGACCCCGCTGCCTACGTCTCCCACTTCCCTGTTCACCAGGTGAGCTGCCGGGGACCCCGGCGTGTGGCGGGCCTGGCCCGGGGGGCTGGGCTGGGTGGTGGGGGCACGCAGTCCCTGCAGAGCCCCGTTTAGTTGGGCTGGCGTCCCTGCGTGGGGGTACGTCGCCCAGCCTGTTGGCAGCGGGGTCCCGCGTCTGTGCCTTGTTTCCCGGGGTCCGTCTCGCCGACCCCGCGCCGATCACTCCCTCTCCCGTCGGCCACAGGACGGCTCCTGCAACGGCCTGCAGCACTACGCCGCCCTGGGCCGGGACAGCGTGGGGGCCGCCTCCGTTAACCTGCTGCCCTCGGACATGCCGCAGGACGTGTACAGCGGGGTGGCCGCACAGGTGGGCCCTGCAGCCCCCACCCCGTCCTCCTCCCCACGCGGGGTCTCCACCCTGGGAACACCTGGATTTGCAGATCCTGTGGGCTCTGGGCGGGCAGTCAGGGGGGCTTCCCGGGGGAGGTGGCAGAAGAGGGACCTGGGGGGCCCTCACAGTGGGGCTGCCCCCCCAGCTGACCCCCAGCGTCTGCCCAGGTGGAGGTGTTCCGCAAGCAGGACGCCAGACGGGGCGTGCGCGTGGCCCAGGTGCTCGAGGGTTTCATCAGCCGCAAGGTGGTCAAACAGACGGTCATGACCGTGGTGTACGGGGTCACTCGCTACGGGGGCCGCCTGCAGATCGAGAGGCGCCTGCGGGAGCTCAGCGACTTCCCCCAGGTGCAGGACTTTCCCCGGCCCTCGCCCCCCGAACCTTGGCTGCCACGGGGTGACGGCTCCGCGGCCCTCCGGGTCCCTGGGCAGGGGTGGGGCGGGGCGGCTGCTCCGGCTCTGACCCCCCACCCCCACCCTCACCCCCCGCGTTCCTGCAGGAGTTCGTGTGGGAGGCTTCTCACTACCTGGTGCGCCAGGTGTTCAACAGCCTGCAGGAGATGTTCTCAGGCACCCGGGCCATCCAGGTACGTGGCCCCGTCCCCTCCCCGCGCCCGGCAGGCGGCCCCCGCGGGGCCCCGCCTTGAGCCCCCCCTGCGTCCACAGCACTGGCTGACGGAGAGCGCGCGGCTCATCGCCCGCACGGGTTCGGCCGTGGAGTGGGTCACTCCCCTGGGCATCCCCATCATCCAGCCCTACCACCGGGACGCCAAGGTGTTGGTATGTGTGCCCCCTACTTCCCCGCCCCCCATAACGCCGCATCAGGGCGGGACTCCTGACCCCCCACCCCAACCCTGCAGATCGTCGGCGGCATGCAGAGCCTCACCTTCAGCCAGGCCGGGGACACCAGCCAGTGAGTGCCGGCGGGGCTGCTGGGGCGGGCGAGGGGTGGGCCTGGGCCGAGGGGAGCGTGTGGGCTGGGCGGGGGTCGCCTGAGTCTTTCCCCCTCCCCAGGAAGCCTAACACACTGAAGCAGAAGAACGGCTTCCCCCCCAACTTCATCCACTCGCTGGACTCCTCGCACATGATGCTCACGGCTCTGCACTGCTACAGGTAGGTCTATGGCGAGGCTGGCCTCGCGGGCCGAGCGCCTTCCACCCAGTTCTGCTCGTCCTCTGCGGGCCCTGCTCAGGGTATTGGCACGCAGGGGGGACGCAGAGTGGCAAAGGCAGGTTGGGAGGCCAGGTCGTATAGGGTTGGGGGGTCAGGGCAGAGGCCTACAGCACCCGAGGACCCGAGGGGTTGTCGGAGCTGCTGCCCAGAAAAGGACTATGCGAGCGCGTGCAAAGGCCCTGGGGCAATGCGGTGTGAGTGATGTAGCAGCCTGCTGGGCCCACGAGGGAAGGGCGGTTGCTCTGAGAGGTGCCTGTAGTCCCATCCAGGGGGCTACTGGCAGCACAGCGTGTGTGCGGCCCTCGCAGGGGAGGCACAGGCGTTGGGGTGTCCGGCCTGAGCCCCTCGGGCGCGGCCCAGCACAGCAGTAGGCAGGTGTGTGGGTGGTTCTGTCAGGAAGGAGCCAGGGCCCGGGGACATGTTCTGTGTCAGTCCACGCCATCTGGGGGCACAGGAGCCCTGGAGTGGGGGTGAGGGGGACAGTCTCAGCTGCAGCAGCTGGGGATGGCTGGAGGGAACGACACGGGACCAAGAAAGACTTTTCTCTCTAGAGGAGGATTTTCCATCCGATGCCGAGCATGACACACATACCCTGGAGCCAGGACACACGGGGAGGGGGCTTGGGGTTAGGATGGGAAGGAACAGGAGGGGGCGTGGGCCAGGAAGGGCAGCACCCCTCACGGGAGATCCTTACCCCTTCGGCAGGAAAGGCCTGACCTTTGTCTCTGTGCACGACTGCTTCTGGACCCACGCGGCTGACGTGGAGGTCATGAACCAGGTGCTGCTGCCCACCTTGCTCCCACACGCGCCCCCCAAGATGGCCGCAGGCACCCTTGATCCCGCGGCCCTTGCCTTGTGGCCCCTGGCCCCTGTCAGCCTCTGTTGCCCATCAGTTGAGGGTTGGGCAGGGGGGGTGGAGGCCCCTTCCTGCCCCCCCCAGCTCCCCCTCAGCTCCCCCTGCCCCCCAGGTGTGCCGGGAGCAGTTTGTCCGCCTGCATAGCCAGCCCATCCTGCACGACCTGTCCAGGTTCCTGGTGAAGCGGTTCTGTTCCGACATCAGGTGAGGCACACCCCCGGCGCCCCAGCCCCGGGACCACCCCTCCCTGCCCCGTTTGGCCTCACCCCCACCCTGCCCTCGGCTTCAGATCCCCCAAACCCTACAGGAACCCATGGATGGACAAGCTGCGGGACACGCTGAAGTCCGTGCCAGAGACAGGTGGGGGTGGGGACCACCTGCTTGCGCGGTGGGCGTGGGGTCCCCGCAGCCCCGCCCGACGGCGTTCGCTCTGCTCCGCAGGGGCCTTCGACCTGGAGCAGGTGAAGCACTCTACTTACTTCTTCAGCTGACGCGGTGCCCAGCCGCCGCCCCCAGCCGCCCCCAGCCGCCGCCCGCGTCCCCAGCCCGGCGCCGCGGGCCGCCCGACCTGTACCATAGTGTAAATAAAGCTCCGTGGCCACCCGCGGAACCGAGCGTCTTCCGGCGGGCTCGGGGCGCCTGTCCACCCGGGAGCCGGCAGCAAGCAGTCGGAGGCCGGCAGGCTGGACGCCAATGCTGTCGTTTATTGCGCGGAATGGGGGTGTGGGGGTTAGGGGCGCGGAGCGCGGTGGGGGCGCTGCTCCCTCGGCTCGTCAGTACATTCATTTCCACGGCGGCCGGGCCTCGCCCTGCGCTCCGCGCCGCCGGGACTGCCCGCCCCCCCCCTGGGCGCGGGGCGCCGGAGGGGGCTGGGTGCGCCCGCTCCGGGGACGTCACCACGGGACGCGCGTGGACAGGGGGCCAGGCCGGTTATTGCGTGAGCGCGATGGGGGCAGCAGGAAGCCGGCGGGCCAAGTATTGCACTTAAAAAAGACTCCTCATCGGACGGGCCACCTACGAGGGTGGGGGCGGGCAGGCCTCCACAGCCATCTCCTTTCGGCCACGGGGCCGTCCCCGTCCCCGTTTCACAGTTGGGGGAACTGAGGCACCGAGGTGAAGGGGGGCCCCCTCGCACGCACGCAGGTGAGGCCGCTGCCGGGGGAGGAGGGCAAGGACGATGTGGGTGGGCGCAGGGCGATGGGGGCGTGGCGGGGGCTGCCCCGCCGCCCCGGCCCGCCCGTCCGACTACGACTACCTAGGACTCCTCTATGGCTTCTGGGGCGGGCGGCCAGCGGCCGGGGCAGTGCGCAATGGCATGGCTTTGGTGTGGATGACGGCCCCGCCCCCGGCCCGCCCGGGCCCGCGGGGCGGCGTGGCGAAGGTCACAAGTTGGACGAGAGGCGCGAGCGCGCGGAGTCCAGCGCGTCGAGGCCGCCGGCGGCGCCGGGCGAGGCCGAGTCCCTGCGGTCCGGGCTGGGCGCTGCGGCCCGGGCGGTGGGCGCGGGTCCCAAGCGCGGTGTGGAGCTGCTGGCCGGGCGCGCCGAGGCCGCGGGGCCCGGGCCGGGCGCGCCGTGGGGCAGCGACGGCTGCGAGGCCGACAGCGGGCGCGAGGCGCGGCTCAATCGGCGCGCGGGCAGCGCGGGTCCGGCGCGGGGTGTGGCGGGGGAGCCGGGCGTGCCGCCGTAGGGCGAGGTCCGCGGCGCCCGGGGGCTGGCGGGCGCGCCCGGGGGGCTGGCGGCGGAGGGCGCGGGCCCCGGCGAGGCAGCGGGGGCAGGCGCGGGCCCCGGGGGTGGGCGGCGCACGAGGCGTGGCGAGCCCAGCGCCAGGGGCCCCACGAGCGGGCGCGCCACCTGCGGGCAGAAGCTCATGGCCACAGCTTGCTGCAGCGTGGCGATGGCGGAGGTGACCTGCGGTGGCGGCGGCGGCGGGAAGAGGCCCACGCGCTGGCCCAGCTCTGCCTGCTGCACCATCTCGCGGTCGTACTTGACGATCTCCTGGATGATGGCGTTCTCCTGGTTGTTGAACACGCCCGAGTTGAGGTCGTGCTGCACTTTGTGTAGCAGGATTGAGTTCTTCTTGCCTGGGGGCGGGGCAGGGCGTCAGCGCGGGCGCGCGCCTGGGGCTGAGCGCGAGTCGGCGATGGGGTTTGGGGGCGCGCAGGCAGGAGTGTGCCGCGTACAGAGCATGGTAGCCAGAACCTGCTGTGTACAGTAAGAACTTTTATATACTGTGAGCATACATGGAGCACCTCCTGCAAACAGCAGCAGGTGCTGGGCGTCCGCTCTATACTCCCCACTGTGGGTACTGAGCACCTGCTGCCCGCAGCGGGCGGGTACCAGCTCCTGCTCTGTACAGCACTGGGCACAGAGCACCTCGTGCACGCCGCAGGTGGCACCACGAACCTGCTGGCATCACACACACACCTGTTGTAGATCATAAACATGCACGGAGCACCTTCTGTAAACAGTAGGCATCAAGCACCTGCTGGATACAGCAAGCACACAGAGGGCATGCGGGTGTTGGGCCCTTGTTTTGTAGGCTAGCACCCACGGGGCAAGAAACCGCTGCACCTGCGTAACCACACCCTGTATACAGCGAGCGTGCACAGAGCCCCTCCTGCCCACGGCAGATACCAACTGTCTGCAGTGGAGAGCGAGTAGGACTGAGCACCTCCTGTATGCAGTAAGCCGGCATGACCTGCCACCATGTATATACAGCAAGCAGACATTGAGTACCTGCTGTATGCAGCAAGCACTAATCCAGGACCCGTGCATAGTAGGCACACAGAGCACCTACGGCATATGCAAAGCAGGCGTGAGATACCTACTGTATACTGCCAGCTTGCCTGGAACACTTCTTGTATCCAGGAAGCATGTACTGTGCTCCCACAATATACAGCAGGCGCATGAAGTGTGTGCGGTGCACACAAGGCAGGCGTCACTTGGCAGCAAGCCCGCGCCGTCCCTCCCGTGTGCCGAGTGCCCGCTGTGTATACAGCAAGCACACCTGAGAGACTTCCACGTGTAGCAAACAAATCTAAGCCCCTGCCACTCACATATGTTGAGCACCTACTGTATAGAAGCAGACTGTTGAGTGCCTGCTGTATGTAAACATGAACGGAATGCTTCCGGTGTCCTGAGCCCTGTCTCCTCTAACACCTGTGCACGCCACCCAGCCCTTCTCGTCCAGCTCTTTATTCCCACGGGCAGCGCTGGGGCCCCGTCTGCCTGACTCCTACAGCTAGTCCTCAGCCGGTCCTGAGGGATCCACCTCTCAACCATTTCTGAGATTACCCTTGCCCTCTCCCTACACCCGAGGCCACTGCTCAAGGCCAGGCCTCCGTCTCCCTCCTGTAACCTACCCCCCTTGTACAGTGCAAATCCTAGCAGGTCCTCCCATGCCCAGCACCATCCATGGCTCCCCACTGCTCCTGATTCACAGTCCAGACTCTTGGATCCACAGCTAGTAGGTGCCATGTGCCTGGTCCCTGCCAGACTGCCAGACCCTCCCCCAGCTCCCTCCTCCCAGCTTCTCCAGCTCTCTGGACCCCAGGCCTTGGCCTGGGCCATGTCCACTCCCAGAACATGCCTCGTCCCTTCCTACCTGGCAACAGCTACTTCTCCCGGCCTCCACTCAGCATCACAAGGAAGCCTGCCAGCCCCGTAGCCCCTCCTCTGTAACATAAGCCTGAGGCTGGCCTCTAAGCCTCCTGGCCCGCCAGCCACACGGCCTCGCACAGTGTAGGTGCTCAACAAACATCTGCCGAGTGAGCCAAAGTTCTGCACAACTAGAAACACGCCACCCTCCCTCTTCCTTCGGAGCCTAGGGCCACGTCTGGCCACGGGACAAAGCAGGTCAGAGAATCGGGTCTGGGGACCAGAAGGGCCCTGGAGGGTCCGTCGGCCAGGCCACGCCACCTCTTCACGGGCTAATGCCCCCCCGCAGAGACCAGCCCACTTACCGATGCGGTCTAGGCGGTCGATGGCGACGGTTTCGAAGGCCCGCCGCATCATGGGGTACTCCTCCAGTACCTCGTTGAAGTTGTCCACACTCAGGGAGTAGAGGCGGCAGTAGGTGTCGGCACGCACGCTTGCTGTACGCCGGCCCCGCGTCAGCAGGCAGATCTCTGCACGGAGCGAGAGCCACAGCCTCAGCCTGGCAGGTCCTCGGCCTGCCGCCAGGCAACAACTTCTTACCCCGCCCCATCCCCAGGCCCTCCCACCTGCTCCGAGCACAGTCCAGCCTCCTCCCCTCTGCCAGGGCACACCCACGCCAGCACCCCTGCAGGCTCCCCACCAGCCCCTCCACCCCGGGCCCCATAATGCTCACCCCCGAAATAGGAGCCATCAGACAGCTTCATCTCCTTGTTGCCCTTGGTGAGCACACTGACCACGCCATGCTGGATGAAGTACATCTTCTTGCCGATGGTCCCCTCACGGATGATGTAGTCACCCGGCTGGAAGACCTCGAACTTGAGTTTGGTCAGCATGGCCGTGACAAAGTTGGGGTCAGCATTGGCAAACAGGGGCATTGAGGCCACCAGCTTCCGGCAGTTGAAGTTGACAATCTCCTAGAGGGGTGGGAAGCAGAGGTGACACAGGGCACAAGTCCTTGTCCCATCTTGCCCTCTCTTGGGGGCTGTCTCCTCCTCAGACCCTCATTTTCTTCATCTACCAAAAGTTTAACACTGTAGCCTGAAGCTGGCACCTTACTTACCGGGAAGACCCCGGAGATTTGACCACCAAAGGCAGGAGCAAGAAAAGATGTGCGCTGATTCCCTGCTAGTTAACTCTGTTAGCAATACCAGCCTGTGCAATTAGGCAGGAAAAGCCAGCAAAGACATAAGAAAGTGACACTGAATCTCTCTATTATCTTTTTTAGTACGATGACCTGGGAAACCCAAAAGAATCTGCGGGAAACCACAACAATCAGAGAAGTCAACCCAAATAGCAAGCGATAAAACAAAGAATCAGCATACAAACCCAGGAAGGATAAAGGACTCCGTGGTGGCAGAGGTCAGGGTGAGGGTGGGAATGTCCCGCATCCAAACTGAGTGTTGGTGACCTGAGGGTCTCATGCTCACCCATTGAGTGCGCACACCTCAGTAAGATGCACTTCATTAAAGGGGGAGCAGAGCCTTGAAAATCAGTAGCTCTCTTGTGTACCAACGAGCCACTGAGAAGAGGACACAGCAGATGAGAGGACCCCGTTCAGCACAGTGAGCTTCGTAAGATAACAGGGCTTGACCTCAAGATATGTCTGGACCTGTCTGAGGGGAGCGTGCAGACACCCCGAGAGGCTCGGCGGGACACCCGCACATGCTCCCTGATCAGGCAGAGCTCCTCACGCCGTAAAGACAAGAGGTCTCCATTATCCGCATTCACACACATGTGTACCTGGATCCCAACGAAAAGACCATCAGGTTTGCTTTGGAATTGCTGAAACTAGTCAAAGTCATTTAGAACAAATGAGCTAAAGTCGCAGGAAAGCCTGCTAGTAAGCAAGACAAGCAGGAAGGTGGGACGAACCCTCCATCGCACTGAGACCCGCCGTCCAGCCTCACCGCTCCGGGGGGCGGGGGGGCAGGTTGGCACACAGATCAGACAGGACAGTGTGGAAGGAAGTCCAGAGATCCACGTGCTGAAGGTGGCCCCACCCGTGACGAGGCAAAACCAGACATTTCATCCCAGAGCAGAAGATGAACCTCAATCCCTGCCCCACAGGATGCCCCATGATAAGCCCAACGCGAGTTGCGTGGAAAAAGCCCAACCACTCAAGTTCTCAAGGAAGTGTGGGTGAACCTCCCCAGGTCTGGGTGTGCACAGCAAGCATGTACTCTGCTCCCGCTGTATACAACAAGTAGGTTTCAGGGTCTACTATGTACAGCACGTATGTACTGAGTGCCTGCTGTATACACAGAGCAGTTACTGAACTCCTACCCCGTGCAGAAATCAGTACTGAGTATCTACTGTGTAGAGACAGCAGATGGAGCACCTAGTGTATCCAAGAGTAGAGAGGGAACACTACACCCGCTCTGTATGGCAAGCACACATGTCACACCTACTGTATACAGCGAGCATTCACGGAGCATGAAAATCCCACACGGCTGCCCCAGATGCACTTCTCGCCTGTGCGTTTGGGGTTGGTGCCCCTCCCAGAGGGACTGCACCCTGCCCTCCTCCCTTAGCCCTGTCCCAAATGCGCGAGCAAACATGCAAAGGCGCATGCAGGGCTCGGCTGCCCGTGGAGCTGGGGAACCCTGGGGCCTCGCTGCCTGGAGGATCCCTGCAGCAGGAAGGGTCCAGCGAAGGGAGCTGGGTGGGCGGGGACACCTTTGTTGTGCACTAAAAAAGAACATAGAAGATACAGCAGAGGAAATCAGGTAGAGGAACAGGATAGAAGCCAGACATTTTCTGAATATATGTGTTTTTGTAAATTTGATCTTGGAATTGCATAAATGCTTAAATAATTACCAAATCTGGCTTGCAAGGGGCCAGGGGAGGGGAACGGGGAGTGGCGGCTTGCAGCCACGGGTGTCCCCCTGGGGGCGAGGGTGCAGTGCACTCAAACAGTGGTAATGGCTATGCTAGAAGCTATGGGACCTTGGGCCTCCCGGCCAGCTCAGCCTGTGGAGCGTGGGGCTCTTGATCTCTGGGTCCTGAGTTCAAGCCCCACGCTGGGTGTAGACATGACTGAAAATGAATAGAGTTTTAACCCCCCCCCCCAAACTACGGGACTGTGTGCCTCTTATGGTCTGTGGGCCCCTCTCCATGGATGAAGGAAGGAGCCGTCCCTCACCAACCCCGCTGCAGCACCCAGGCCGCGTCCCTCCGGCCCTCCTCGTCCTCACCCAGGACCTCATGACGTGCGTCATCTTGGCTCCTCAGGGCCTTGGCGCGACTGTGCCTGCCGCCTGGGACACCTGCTCACGCCGCAGCTCCCCACTTCCCCCATCCTTCCTGGAGCTGCTCCTGCCCCCTGGCGGTCACCACGAGGGCCCCTCGGCCCTGCCTCCCTGATGGCACAGGGCAGGGCTCAGAGCAGGCGCCTAGCCTAGTCAGGGCTGTGGGCTCAGTCGTGCCCCCCAAAAACACACATTCAAGTCCTGACCCTGGTACCTGGGAACGAGACCTCGCTAGGAAGTAGGGTCTTGCAGGTGTAATTGGTTAACACGAGGTTGCACTGGAGTAGGGTTGCCCCGAACCCAGCGACAGGTGTCCCCATAAAAGGGGGCACTCAAGCACATAGGGGAGGAGGCCACATGATGGCAGAGGCAGCGATGGGGTGGGAGGGGGGGTGTACCCCCCCAGGGACACCAGGAGCTGGGAGACGCAGGACAGACCCTATCCTGGAACCTCTGGAGGGCGTGGGGCCCACGACACCTGGGTCTGGGCCTTCCAGGCTCCAGAACGTGGCAGGATCAGTGTCCGCTGTTGGAAGGCCCCGGCTGGTAGGACCTGAGCTGCCGCGGCCACCTCGCCCAGACTCACACCGGCCTGGGGGGAAGCTCGGCCAGTCAAGACCAACCACCAGGCTGGGCCCGCCTGCTCTGGTTGGCCGGTCCCGTGTCCTCCTCTCTCTGGCAAGGGACCCCAGACCAGCTAAGTGGAATGAGGCAGAGGCTGTGGGGGACCCATGGGGCACTGCCTGGGGGCCGCTCGCGAGGGGCTCCCAGCCGGTGAGAGCATGTGGACGGCGGCTCGCCCGCGCTGCAGCGGGGCCAGCCCCTCGGCTCCGCGACGGGGGGCCTGGCGGTCGGAAGGGTCCCCAGCGAGGGTGGCCTCACCTCCCGCAGCGGCCCGTTGAGCTCCCCCAGGATGCTGTCCTCGTCGAACATCTTGCCCTGGTAACGGTGCTCGTAATAGTCGTGGATCTTCTGGCGGAAATCGGCGGGCAGCTTGTGGAAGGACATGTACTGCTCCACCTGCTTGTACTGCACGAGGGGGCGGGGCGGGGGCGAGTCAGCGGCTGCACCTGCTTGTACCGCACGAGGGGGCGGGGCGGGGCGGGTCAGCGGCTGCTGCCTCCGGGGACCCCCGCTTCAGCCCGGGTGGGGCTGCCAGTGACAGCCAACAGGGGGGCCCCCGTTACATCTGGATTTGAGATAAACAGCAGAAGCAGTTACGGGGTCCTGTGCAATGTCTGAGACAAGCTCAAACCGAGAAAAGTCATTCCCTGAATTTTATCTGGCAGCCCTACCCCCGGAGAAATGGGGGCACAGCTTGACTGGAGGCCCTTACAGTAGGCTGGACTGGACCCCCCCAGGTCCCCCGAGATCCTGGGCTGCATCCCCTAGGCTCCCCTCCCCAAGAACCTTCGGGAAACTAGCGGCTCAGCCCCTCCTGAGTAGGGCGGGGGTGCCAGGCCCGGCTGTCCCCAGGACGGTGCTCCCAGGGCTGCCCCAGCCCCGTTTCCGCCGCGGCTCCGCCCGGACACAGCTGCCCTGAGCTCAGCCGAACCCGTGATGCCGGGCGGGTGGCAGCGCCAGCTCATGTCTGGGGGTGAGGCCTGTGGCTTCCGGACAGCCGGAGTCCCTGGCACGAGGCCCAGCTGCCCCGGCTGACCCAGCTGGCACGGCTCCGGCCAGGGGCCGGGCGAGGGCGCTCGCAGCGGCCCGGCCAGGAACGGCCCCTAGGTAGCAGTGCAGGACGGGCCGGTGTCCAGGAGGGCCAGCACCTGGGGCCATCGTCCCCTCAGCCCTTCCCGGGCCCCCAGCCCTAGGACTAGCCTGCGGAGGCTGCCCCCACCCAGAGGCCGGGTCTGAGGGGTCGGCCCCTGAGCGTGTCCTCCATCGACCCTTCGCTGCCCCAACCCCTCCCAAGCTGGCCCCGAGACCCCGGGGTGAGCCCCGCCCCCTGGACAGCTCCCCTCGGGCTCCCTCACCATGCCGGGGACCTTCCGGGCCCTGCCGGCCACGGCCACAGACCTCGCGAGGGTCCTCAGCCCCCACGGCCCCCGCACCCCTGGTGTTAGCCCCCCCCCCCCAAGCCGGGACGCGGGGCAGGACCCTGGACCTCCAGAGGGCGCCCTCCCCCTCGGACCTTCTCCTGGTACTGGCGCCGGGATGAGTCCAGGGACTGGATGAGCGCCGTGGCGTGGCCGATGAACATGGCGTAGCACGTGGCACCCACGATCATGCTGAGCATCGTCAGCCAGATGTCCGTCATGCTCTCCGGGGCCTGCCGCCCGTACCCGATGCACAGCATGTGGCTCATGGCCTTGAAGAGCGCGAAGGAGTAGAGCTCGCTCCACGAGTGGTTCTGCAAGGCCGTGCGGGGGGGGGGGGGGCCGGTGGGAGGGGGCTCACGGGGGGCGGGGGGCGGGGGCTCACGGCCCCTGGGGAATCCCTTGAACCCAGACCCATCCCCCCAGACCCTCTGGACATCTCGGCCTGAGTCTGGCCCCCCTACACTCGCCCCTGTAAACAGGCAGCATCTCAGCCGGGAACCTGCAGGGGCTTGGCCCTCGCTCTCTGGTTCTAATTTGCTGTGGCCTGGACACTGCTTGCCCACTTCCGGCTCAGGACATAATGAAGTTGCCTCTCAGATGTGTGTGTATGGACATCACACACAGCATCAAGCAGACGCCCTCCCCTCTGGGGACGCGGGCTGCGGGCCGCTCCGACGGCCAAGGGGCCCATTGTGCACTCCGGCAGGCTTACCACCATGCCGTTGATGGAGACCCAGCAGTTGCGCGGGAAGTCCTGCAGCATGGGCACCAGGAACTGCAGGCAGCCGTCCCAGTGGCACAGCAGCAGCATCATGCTGATGAGGTTGCAGATGCGCATGACCGCGCTCGCCAGGTCGTAGGTCATGTGGAAGATCTGCGGGGCGGGGCGGGCGTCAGGGGCCCCCCTCCCCGCGCCCCGGCCGCTGCCCCCGACAGCTGCACAGTCTCCCCTGCCGCCCCAGCCCTGGAAATGGGGGGTGGGGGGTGTGGGGGTGGGGGGCTGGGGGTGGGGGGCTGGGGGCCATGGGTGGCAGGGGTCAGGTGACTCTCCGTGCTGAGCGGATCCGACTTTGCGGAGAGGGGGGCCCGAGAGGGCCGTGGTTCCTGCTTTTTCAGGGTGCAGGGAAGGGGGGCCGCGACCGCAGCACGAGACCCTGCCGCCACTCCCGGCTCCGCGCCTGTCTCCCGCCCCGCTCCGGACCCGCGTGCGCCCCCGGCGCCCCCCCGCCCCCGCACGCACCTCCTCCCACTGGTGGATGTAGCGGATGAGGCGGGAGAGGCGGAGCAGCCGCAGGAGGCTGAGGATCTTGGTGAAGCGCACGATGCGCAGCGCGCGCGCCGTCTTGTAGACCTCGGAGTCGATGCCCTTCTCCACGATGAGGAAGATGTAGTCCACGGGGATGGAGGACACGAAGTCCACCACGAACCACGTGCGCAGGTACTTCTTCTTGATCTTCTCGGGGTCCAGGATGATCTCCGTGTTGTCTTCGATCACGATGCCCGTGCGGAAGTTCAGCACCAGGTCCATGAGAAAGAACGTGTCCGAGACCACGTTGAACACGATCCACGGGGCCGTGGTCTCGTCCTTGAAGAAGGTGATGCCCACAGGTATGATGATGAGGTTTCCCACCATGAACAGCAACATGGTGAAGTCCCAGTAGAACCTAGAGGCAAGGCGCCGGCGGTCACGCCTCCAGGCCGCTGCCCCACCCAGCCCTTCTGGGTCGGGAGGTCCCCACCTCACGCCTGCGCCTTCGGGGACCAGCCCGGGCCTTGCCTCCTCCAGCAAAGCGAAGACTTTGGCTTTGAGTCACAGTCAGTGTGTACCCGACTTCCAGGAAGCCCTCCGGCCCCAGACGGCACCCCACTGCCCGCTGGGCTCCCTCAGTCCCACCTAGTCCCGCTGGCCCAGCTCCCGCTTTCCCTCCTGGAAGAAGCAGGAGGCCAGGCAGAGCCCAGGAGGTGGCCCCCAAATTGGTTATGTTTCCCGTGAGCAAAAAGGTCCAAGGGTTTGACACAGGGTTAGCGTCCAGAAAAATACTCTGGATGAGGGATGAGAGGGGAGACAAGCAAGGAGGAGGGGGGGCCGGGGTCAGGGCGCAGACGGGATCCAGAGTCCTCCCACACAGTCTGGAGCAGCTGGGCCCCGCGTGAGGACAGAGAAGGGGGGACCCTTGGGGGCAGGAGGCAGCAAGGAAGAGGCCAAGCACCCGCACCCCCACCCCCGGCTGCAGGGCTGCCTGGGGCGGCAGGAGGAGCTGAGAGACAAGACAGTCAATGTGACAAGTTCCCCTGAAAACCTGAGGACTGGTTGATCCCACTTTCAGCTATCCCCAAGGCAGATACATGCCCCTCGGGTCAATTCAAAACTCCACCTGGGGGTGCTTTCATAGAAAGGCCGGCCCATGCAAGGGGCACCCGCCGACGGCCGGACGGGAGCCCTGTGCAAAGCCCGGGGCCCACGGACGGATGCCCGGCCCAGCAGGCGTTGAGAAAACGCCAATCAAAACTACTCCGAGGAAAAATCATTCTGTTGGCTCCTCAAAACCGTAAACAGAGGGGCGCCTGGAAGCCTCTGTCACTGAAGCGTCTGACCCGGCCCCCGGGTGTGAGCCCCGAGAACTCAGACAACCGCACAGCTCGTTCCCAGGACACGATTCACAACAGCCAAAGGGGGAAGTTTGCATGCGTCCCCAATACGCACCCGGTCCCCCGGGGCCCTGAGATCCTCAGAAGCCGCCCCTCCCGGACCCCGCCTCCTGGATGCTGGGGGATTTGCCCAGTAAATCAGAAGCCGGGAGATCCAGCCCTGGCTTGGCCGCAGGGATCCCTGCCCGGGAGAGGCTGGCCCCAGCCCCTCTCTGGACAGCACCTCGAGGGGCCCCTTTCTACCAGCACCAGGCCTACGGGGTGACCCAGGCGCACCACCTCGGGGACGTGATCTCAAGGAAACCGTCCCAGAGGAAGAGAAAAAAATTAAAAACCCATTTGTACCAAGATGTTCACAGCAGCTCGGTCTTCGAGAGCCAAAGGCTGGAAGGCGCCCAACGGCTGACACCTTGGCGGCGGCAGCCAGACCTAGGGCGACACCCGCTTCTCCAGCAGCAGTGCCGCTGGGGCGAGGCCTGGGGCCCTGGGGCCCTGCTCTCCCCCCTCAGGGAGGGGCGGGGCGGCCGCCGAGGGTCCTGGGGGCCCGGCCCAGCCACACCTGGTGCGGGGAGCCTTCTCCGAGTGGCCGGGAAGGGGGGCAGCGGGCGCAGGGGAGAGCCCGGGAAGCAGGGGAGGACCTCCAGCGCGCGGGGACTGCCGCGGATGAAAGGCAAAATCCGAGCCCTTCCTTTGCCTGAATCTAGACAGGGTAAGGTGTGGGTGGAGGGGCCCCACCGGCCTGCTGCCCCTGCTCCCCATTCTCAGCCCCCAGCGCTCCCATGGCGGTAGAGCTTCTAACCCCACCCCCAGCCTCTGTGAATCACAGGGCCCTGGAAAAGCAGGAAAGAGTACCTGAGAAGGCCAGAGGGCCTAGAAGCCTTTGCAGGGGAGCCTAAAAACCACGGGAGGGCCTAAAACCATGGGGTGGGGGGACTACAGACCACCAGAGAGCCTAAAAACTGGGAGAAGACAAGAAAGGGGGGCTGGGACTAGAAACTACTGAGGAGAGCCTAGAAACTAGGGGGGCCTAGAAACTACCAGAGGGCCTAGAAAGCAGGGGAGGAGGGGACTAGAAACCACCAGGGAGAGTCTGGAAACAATCTAATGGCTGGAGTGTGAGGTCCTCCTTCAGGGACATTCTCTCCCTTCCTCCTCCTCCTCCTCCTCCTCCTCCTCCTCCTCCTCCTCCTCCTCCTCCATCTTAAGGTTCTGTGTTTTACTTTTGGTTTTGAAATTTTTTTAAAGATTTTATTTATTTGTCAAGATAGAGTGAGCATAGCAGGGGGAGCAGCAGAGCAGGGAGCCCGATGCGGGACTCGATCTCAGGACCCCGGAATCACGACCTGAGCCAAAGGCAGATGCTTCGCGGATGGAGCCCCCCAGGCGCCCCTCTCTCCCTATGTTCTTGGGGTGGGGGTCCGGGCGGGCGCCACTAGGGTGACCGCCTGCTCAACCGTGATGCCCCCACATGGGCCCAGAGGCCTGGCCCTTGTCCTCGTGAGCTCCCCGGTCCCCCTGGAGGGGGCAGGAGGGGGAAGAGGGGCCCCGCACGGACCCACCGAGGGGAACCTGAGGGCGGGGACAAAGGATCCAGGCAGGGGACAGAGGAACCCCCTGCCCCAGACCTCTCCCCCGGCCTGGCTCCTGGGCTGCGTGGCCTGGGACGAATCTCTCTCCTCTGAGCCTCGTTGCCTCTTCGGCCCAGACCCTTCTCTCACTGGGCCACCCCAGCACAACTAAGGTGCGGGCACCGCGGGGGCCCTGCAGGATGGCCGGTAGGCACCTGCTACAGTCGGCTTTCAGCAACAGGCCTTCAGTGACTGTGACTCAATCCGTATTTTACAATCTTTCCTGACGAATCACAATGAGGCCCCAGTGGGGTCCCTGCTTCCATGGATCACCTAGATCCCTAGCACTTCCAGTGTGACCCCGAGGGCCGTGGCCTCCTTCAGAGAGAAGGGAGGGCGGGGACGACGCGGGGTCCCCACGGAGTGCCGGGGTCTGCGGCAGTGACCCCAGCCCGGGCCCAGTTCCCGCCGGAGCCGTTGCCCTTCCTTTCTCTCAGCTCAGATGGAGAAAGCAAGGCACAGTGCGAGCGGAGCGAGAGACGCCAGGTGCCCAGACTCCTCCTCTGGCAGGGCCAGGGGGCAGGGCCAGATGGGGGCTGGCAAGCAAAGGCAGCCCCCCACCAGCCCCCGCCTGCAGGATCCGAGCTCCAGGAATTACAGATCCGGGCAAATCTGAGGGATCAGAGCCCAGAGGTCGGTGATTAAGGGTGAGCAGGGGACGAGGATCAGAGGCCTGAGCCCTCCGATGAGGAGATACAGATCCCAGTCGAGTGTCAAGGATTAAAAGGAAGCCGCCCAGATTCCGGGGTGAGCCCGAGACAGGGCAGGCTATGGGGGCAGGGGGTAGGCCAGGCGCAAGGACACTGGGTGACCTCACAGACCCTGGTCTCCCCTGGTGCCCCAGGCCTTCCACAGAAACAGACAAGTGGACGGCATCCTGCAGAGGGTCACTGGTTAGCCAGACTGGGTGGGGGCCTCTCAGAGGGTGTGCAGCTTGGGCAGATGATGGAGAAGCAGCTGTTTGCAGGCAGAGGAAGCAGCAAGCGCAAAGGTCCTGTGGCCACAGTGGGATGTCCCCTCTCAAGGCCAGCCAGGGGGCCTGGTGCTGGAGCAGGGGGGAGAGGAGATGGGTGAGGGAGGGAGCCAGGCTCTGCGGAGCCTTGGGAGGCTTTAAGTGAGGGAAAGACAGACAACTGTGTGTCCTGGGAAGCCCAGGCTGGCAGTGGGAAGGTCAGGAAAGGGGCCGACGCAGGGACCAAGGGGGAGATGGGGTAGCCTGCGCTGGCTGGCATTGGGGCAGGCTTCTTGAGGGGGGAAACGAGGCAGGGTATGGCCCCCATCCCACCCCAAGCAGACCCCTGGTCCTGCCCAGCACCCTTGATGCTGAGGCTCAGAGATGTGAAGTTTTAACGCAGGGACCAGAAATTCCAAATTCTGGCAAGAAGCCCCTAGAGAAAGGAGGGGGCCTCTCAATCACAGCTGGCCCCTTCCCCTTCTTTCCAATGGACCATGGAACTTCCTTCCTCCCACCAGGTGGGCCCTGGGGAAATGGATTTGCCCCCTGTCCTTACCCCACCCCACGAGCCTCCATGCAGGGTCCCACCCCGCCCCCCCCCCCACGCCCCAGATAACACAGGATTTATTCTCATGAGCTAATGCGGAACGCACACCACGCTGACCTCCCGTGGAACCGCCGGGCCATCTGGGGTGGGAGACAGGCCTCCCGTCCAATCAGTTTCTTCAAGCCAGCCCCTCCACCACCCCATACCCCCTGGGGATCCCAGGGGAGGTGACACAGACACAGGTCAGCGTCCATGGGTCCTCACTTTGTCTAGATGCCTCCGAAGGGCAGGAGAGGGACCACCTCCTCTCTTCCCCTCACACCAGGCCTCCCAGCGGCAGACAGTCAGGGAATATTGAACTGAAAGCCAACAGCAGCAGGAGAGACTCAAGTCAGACCTCAGAGGCACTTACAAACCTAGGGACGGGTTGAAAGCCACGCACCCAAACTCTGGGGCGATGAGGGCTCTTGGCCCCCAGATCAGTGCTGGTCCGGGGAAAGAGAACAGGAATCAATTGCATTTCTTTTCTTCCTGTTTTGGAGGGGAGGGGCAGAAGGCCCTGCCAAGGCCCTGGGCATTGGGTGAGGTGTTGGCCGCATCTGTGGGCCTCCCCGCAGGCCCTGGGGCTGCTCCCCTCCTCGCCCTCTGGTCCTGATGCCCTCCTGACTCAGGCGTGGACTGCAGGGTACCCTGAAGGGACATCGAGGCTTCCGTGGCTGACCGTTCCCTCTGTTCCTTGAACTCGGGCCTCCACGAGCGCCCCCGGGGAGGCAGCTGGAGCATCTCCTTGGCCTTCTTGGTGCCAGCACTGGCGCTGCCACAGGCCCGGTTTTCCGAGGGCAGAGACAGCCTCAGAAGGGGCTGGGCCAGTCCAGAGTGGCCCAGGGGTGAGAGTCACCGTCCCACCGGCCTCGGCTCAGGCCTCGTGTGTGCCCCTCAGCGAGCCCACAAACACTCCAGACCCCAGGAGGGGACGGGCCTTGACGGGCCTCGTGCCCACGGCAGCGGCTGAGAGGCAAGAAGCCACATGAGTGGACAAGGCCACTTCTGAGATGAATGGCAGGGTGCGCACACGTGAGGGGGAGGGGAGGAAGGCCCGGGGGAGGCACAGGGCGAGCTGGGAGACCAAGGGTCAGAACCGGCGTGGAGGGGAGGGCAAGGGGGCAGCGCGTGCAAAGGCTGGTCACTCCAGGGAAGCCGGGAGAGGGGCCTACGCGGCAGAGAGCGGCCCCCCTTCTGCTTACACCACCGCCTCACACGTTCGGGAAACCAAGGCGAGGAGGCCCCGAGGGGACTCAAGCCCGGCCCCGGGCAGCACAGGGCCTGGCTGCAGACGGCCCCAAACACCCTGCACCACCGGGGACTGGCCTGGGAACACCGCGGGCTCCTGCCTTCCGTTGGGCCTTTCCCAGGTTGTGCTCCCCACCGTTTCCTCTGCGCACTGAGGCCCCTCCGCCACCTGAAGACCTTCACGAAGCTGGGGCTCAGGCAGGTGTGACACAGGGCCTCGCGCAGGGAACCTGGGGGCCGGCGGGGGCGCCTCCCTCCCTTCCCAATCCTGGACAGTGTGTAAGTCCAGGCGTCTGCACGGTCGGGTCACATTTCAAAGGGGGCAAGGCGGAGAAGTAGGCCCGGAAAGGCCCCTCGTCGCTGCTCTGTGAGTAGTTTCCAAAAAGTCACACACGCAGAAACAGAGCAAAGACCACAGCCCCCCCCCCCCCCCCCCCCCGGCTGCCCCAGCAACCCCCAGAGCGCCCTCTTCCTCCCATCGCCTCCTGGCCCGGACGGGACGTGGCCAGAGCTCGGGCCGCCTGGCAGCCGAGAGCGCGGACACGGGGGCTAGCCTGCCTCGCTGCAAACCTCTGGTTTGGCCCGACCGGCTGAGGCATTGGACAAGTGGCTTTTCCTCTCCGCGCTCCCTCCCTGCAGAGCGGCGGCCCAGCTCACAGGGGACACGGGGACTGAGTCAGTATTAGGAAGGTGCTCCCACAGCACCTGGCCCGGCAGGTCATCAGGGGGCTCAGGCCCTGAATCAGAAGGGTCTGGGGGAGGCTGTGGAGGCCGCCCTGCGCCCCAGCCGGGGGCCATCTGAAGCTGTCGACTGGACGGTGTGTCCCCTGTCCCAGCGACAGCTACGCTCACCCCCCGTGCATGTTCAGCTCCCGTACAGTCCATCTGCCTGGCCCAGACCATAGGGCCTGCCCAGATTCTCACAGGTGACTCTGCTCACTACGGCCCAGGGACCAGGAGGCCCAGCTCCCCGGCATGGCAGTCGTCACCCCAGACTGCAAAGTGCCCCAGAGCCACCCACTGCTGTTGTGGGGGGAGGGGGAGTTGCTGCAGGCCGACGTGCTGGAGAAAACCCAGGGCAATGGCTACTTTTGCAGCCACCTCCCCCTGTCCACAGTGTCCCTGATGTCGCTTCCCAGCCAGCCGGCCAGGTCCCAGGAACGTGAGTGGAGACACTGACCCAGGTCTCCCAGCCCGGACCACCTACAAGGGAAACGCAGGCCAGGACCAGCCAGATACACCCCATTTGGAACACCCACCCCCAGGTCCCCTCACCCCTGGCCTCTCCCTGAAAACTCAAGCCACTGGTCAAGCTGTCTTCACCTCCTGGAGAAGGTCCGAAGGGTAAGGAGTGGGAATCCCAGTCTGGCCCTGAGTCGTGCGCCCCTGGGGCCTCCGTTTCCCGAGCCATTGAGCACCGGAGCTGCGGAAGGGTCAGGACAAGGGAGAATCCCACAGCCCCCCTTCTGAGCTCTGGACATCCCGCAGCAAGGTGCACGGGGGTGGGGGTGCTCAGGCTCGGGGGACACAGGGCTGGAGAAGAGCCTCGGCCAGGAGAGCCCTGGGACGGACAGGGCTGCTGTCCATGGTGCTGAAACTGCGCGGGCCCGAGTGCCAGGCTGGGCGGGCCCTGGGTGGACCCTCTATCGCAACTCACCACCTCCCTCATGGACACAACTTCACGGACGCGTGCGTGCACACACACACACACACACACACACACACACACTGTGCACACAGCTCCTACCGACTGCCCACCGAGGTACACCCACCCCAGCCACACACACCCCACCTCTGCCCTGCACATCTACCTCACAGACACACCCCTAGGGACCTGCCTGCCCCCCCCCAGAACAGTCGGCCCATGGCCCAAGGGCCCACGCCCCCTGCAGTCACATGCTTGTGATCACACACACAGAGCCTGCAGTGATATGCACGGTTCACACTTGAAGGCCACAGGGTGTGCACCCAGGAACAAGAACCACAAACAGATGCGGCCGTGACCCTGTGCTGGGCCTTGCTCTGAGCCTTTCCACGCATCAGCCGCCTTAATCCATATCATCTACACACCCACCGGCACACGGGCATGCCACCCAGTGGCTCCGGCTACTGCTGCTCGGAGAGCGTGGCTTGGGGACCCTAGCACACTCAGAGCCCTGTCCTCGAGCAGTACCCAGGCCCCAGGACCCAGAAAGCGCCTCCCTGAGGTGTGGAGTGCAGGTGGAGACGGTGGGACAGGGCCATGTTCCCTTAACCCCTTCTCTGCCAGCCTCTTCCCGACACGTCCTTCCAGGGCGCCCTTCTTTCCTCCTTCCTTCCGCTCTGCCGCCTCCCCGGCGCCCACGTTCCCCTCTATTCGTCCTCTCCGCCCCTCCGCGCTCAGACCCTGGTCCTGCGGCCCGTGACGCGCGCCCATTCCGCGGGGAGGGAGATGTCAGGGTGCGTGGGAGGGGGCGCGCCGGGGTCACGGCGGGAGCCTGCGCGCGCTTTCCAGTCCCCCTCCAAGGGCGGAGCCTCGCGCTCCCAGGCCATTACCGGGCGGGTCCCGGACGCGCCCGAGGTCACCGAGGGGCCCCGAGGTCACCCGCGGGGCGCGCAGCCCCGCCCTCCCCGAGGTGCGCCAAGGACGGCCCCCGCGCGCGTCCGCTCGCGGTGCCCCCTCCGCGCCGGCCGGCCCCTCCCGGTGGCTGTACCTGAAGTCGCTGTACGGGTGGATGATCCAGGCCCCCGCCGACTTGACGCGCTCCTGCTCGCGCTCCACGGCCTTCTGGCTGCCGAACATCCGCAGCGAGAACTTGTTGACGCCCGGCTGCAGGAGCGCGCCGAACTGGCGCTGCATGAAGCTGGCCTGGCTGCCGCGCGGCTCCCCCGCGGGGCCCGCCTCCTCGCTGCCCGCCTCGTCCGCCGGCCCCGGGCCCGCGCCCGGAGCCGGCGCGGGCCCCGAGGCCGCTCCGCGGCACGAGAACGACACCTTGGCCCCCCGCGCCGGGCCCTCAGGCCCCGCGGGGCTGCACTGCGGCTCGCCGCGCCCGCACTCGCCGTTCGGGCTGCCCTTGGCGGTGCTCGCCGCGCCCGGGGTGCCCGGGCGGCCGCACGAGCTGTCGCGGCTGCGGAGCCGGGCCCGTGGGCCGCCCTCGTCCGTCGCCTCCGGGGTCGCCGCCTCGGTCCGGGGCGGCTGCTGGGGGGGTACGGGCCCGGGGCCCGGGGGGGGCGCGGGCGGCGGCGGCGGCGGCGGCTGCTGCTGGGGGGGCGCGGGCGGCGGCGGCGGCGGCGGCCCCGGCGCGGGGGTCGCGCCCGGGCTCTCCCCGGGCCGCCCGCCGCCCCCGCGCGCGTCCATGGCGAGGCGGCGCCGGGCAGTGCGGAGCGGAGCCGCCGCCGCCGCCGCCGGCCCGAGCCCGAGGGAGGGGGGAGGCGGGGCCGGGGCCGGGGCGGAGCCGCGGGGGCGGGGCCGGGGCCGCGGGGGGAGGGGCGGGGCAGGGGCCCCGCCTCTGCCGGAGCCCCCTCCCGGCGCGCCGCGCCTAGACCCCGCGCCGGGGAAACTGAGGCCGCGGAGCCGGGGACAGTCCAAGGTCACGCGGCCTGAGGCCCTGGAGATCCGCTCAGACCTTGCCCCAGAAAGGGAAACTGAGGCCCGCGAAGCGGAAGGACACGCCCAAGGTCACTGAGCCCAGTCGCGGGGCCAGAGCCTCCGCGCTCCACCTGAGCAAGGGGCCTTCCCAGTGCTTACCGTTCGCCGCGCAGTCCAGCGCGGAAGTGCGACCGCCCGATGCCAGCCTCTGTCCTTTCTATAGACTTGAGAATTTCCGTAATAAAAGTATTTTTTAAAAGCCAAAGAACCCTTGCTTCGTAATTTGAAGGCCCCAAAGACCTGGTGGGAATGTGCTGTGTGCGGAGTAGGAAAATGGGGTCTATGCGGCCAGTCTCCAGGTCCCACAGTCACCCCCTCTTCCCCTCCCCTGCATGCCAACAGGAAGGGCCACCGGCTGGTGCTGGTGTCCCCCACCCCCAAACAGTGCCCTGAAGTTCAGTGGGGGGCTGTGGTCTCCTGTGAGGCTGGTGGGCTTTAAAATGGGGAAGTTCCCAGGGTCATGGCGAGGGTAGCCTGACTCCAGTCCCCCTTTCCCACCAGATGCCCACATGGGAGCCAGGGGACTGCCCCCATTCCTCTGCCTCTCAGGCTCAGGCACGGCTGGCCACTCAGCCCCTGGGCTCTGGGAAGCTGGCTGTGTCTGGGGCTGGAATCAGATGACATGGGGGCACAGGCCCAGGACCCTGTCCCCTGGCCCTCATCCCAGCTCAGCCAGAGGGTGGGGGGAGGCGTCCTGAGAGCTGGCAACAGAGAGTCAGGAGAGGGAAGGAGCGTCTGGGCCTCCTGGGAGCCGCCGCCTGCCATCCGCCTGGCCCAGGGGAGCAGGGATGTGACTTGTCTCTGCACACAGCAGGCACTCCTATGCGATGGAGGGAGGGACCAAGCCGGGCCATCTTGAGGCCCTACCTGGCTGCCGCAAGCCCTGGGGATGCCCTCGATTCTGCCAAGCAGGCGTCCCAGGGGGCCAGGCCGGACCTGCGGCTGCAGGGGTGGGTGGGTGGGGCTGCCCTGGGTCCCGAGGCTGAGGGAGCAGCTGGGCGGGCCGCAGGGTCGGCCGTGCCAGGCTGCAGCCGGCCCCAGGCAGATGTGCGCTCCAGCTGAAGGGCGATCTTTTATGCTCCCCCAGGGAGCTTGTCCGTCTGGGCAGGCCGCCAGAGCCCCGGGGCTGAGGCTGAGAGCAGGGAGGCGGTGGGCCCATGGCCCAGCCTGAGGACCCACTGCGCTTGGAAGGGAGAGAGGCGGGCCTAGACTGTGAGTCACCGAGGGGGTCCTGGCCCCTCTCTGGGCCTTGGCAACCTTGTCCCCAGGTCCTGACGACTCCTCCCCACCCTACAGGCCCCACCCAGGGCCAGACGGCCACCAGCCTGCCCGTCTCTCCCACTCCCTGCCACCACTCGCCCAGCACACAGGATTCTCTCCACATTCGTTCCACAAATGTGTATGGAGCACCTGATCCGGGGGCTGGGATTCGGGCCACCCGTGCCCTGCTCACACGAGAGGAAGGGACAACCGACACAGTAAAGATTACGTTCAACAGACATCCTGCTGTCCGTCAGAAGGCACCCCACAACTCAGAGCCAGGAAAGGGACGAGAAGGGTGCCGGGGGTGTCTGAGGGAAGACCTGGGGGAAAGGAGGGCTGGTGCTATGAGTGCATTCATGGGAAGAGTCTGGCAGGTGGGGTGGCCCGTGCAAAGGCCCTGAGGCAGGATGGTGCCTGGCTTGTGGGAGAAAGGCCCCAGGGCTGGGTGAAGGTGAGGCCCCTCAGAGACGGCAGTCTTCGTGCACAGGTACAAACCCCGAGCCAGTGCACAAGGGTCTGCTGCCTAAAAGTGCTCTTGACCCCCTACTGCATTTGGAAAGAAACCCCAATCCCTTCCCACCATCCTGTTTGCCCCATTCTTGGGCCCCAGAAGAGGCTTCGGGGGGCACCTCCTGACCTCCCAGCCACCCCCTCGGCCTGCTTCTTCTCTAGGGGGGGGCAAGCCCAGGTCAAAAGCCCCGACGCCTGTAGGGTTTGGGTGAAAATAGACCCAGAAGACAAAATGAGGCCGTGGCCTGGTGACGGGTCCTGGCGTTCAAGCCTCAAGGGCGGCCTGGAGAGCCCACTGCCAGACTCGGGGGACACAGGGTGTCCCATCAGCCACGGTGGCAGGACTTGGGGCTTAGGTCTGAGAGCCGCCATGGTGCAGGGCCAGCCCTGCCTCCTGCCCACCGCCTTGGTCTCCCGCTGTCTGCATGACCAGGTTGGGGTCCCCAGCTCGGCTGACCTAGGGCTCACCAGACTTTCCCTTTCCTTACAGAGATCATTCTCCCCAGTAGGAGCAAGGGTGGCATGGGAGGACCAGACTCTGACGACCCCCCCAACACCTCTCCCATTTGGTCTCTGCTCTGTCTTCTGCTGCCCCTCACTGTAATGGGGGGCGGTGCTCGGGGGCTCCCGGTCTGGGAGAGGGGGTCCTGGGGAAAGGCAGGCAGCTCCGTCTGTGGGCCCAGAGATGCGAGCTGGCACTTCCAAGTGGGATCAGGACTGTGCCCGTTTGTTGGATGGACACCCCAGGCCTGCCCCTCTGCCCCCTGCAAGTTGGAACCCCAGACGGCGGTTCCAGAGGCTCCCAGCACTGGTCAAGGATGATGTCCCTGGGTCCTGTGACTTCTCCATCCCACTCTGGGGAAACCGAAGCCAGCTTTGGAGGCCGCTGTGCTCTCCCCCCCAGCAGCAGAGGGCTGCACAACGCCGCTGCGCTCGACGGACAGACGGACGAACGCTTCCGTGAGGAGAGAAGGTGCACAAAGCTGCTTGGGAGCGACCCCCTTTCTGCCAATTGTGCCCATGCGAGGGGCACCTCTCTGAAGGATGACCAACGAGGGCTTGACTGACGAGGGCAAGCCTCGCTTGCCACATCGTGGACCGTGCTCCGTGACATCCCTCCGGTGCCCAAGGCTCCGCCTGCCAGCAGCTGCCACACCTCACGTCTGGACCGGCCCCCAGCCCCTCGGCTCTGGGCACCGGGGTGCAGCAGGAAGAGAATGAACACAGCCATGGCCTCCCAGGGGATGCAGACCCCTAGCAACCCAATGCCCACCGTCTGACTTTGGGGGAGGGGGCTGCACCCCAGACCTGGCGGCATCCCCAGCAAGGGGCCAGCCCCTCGCCACCTCCTCCCCCGCTGGACCGCGGCCAGTCCCCGCCAGATCCCCCGGCCCTAGCTAGGCCAGGGTGCCCAGCCAATGTTGCTGGTGCCCCAAGTAGCCCCAGGCTTAGGGGGGTTGGCACAGGCACGTCCAACTGGGGGTCCGCAGGGCCAGGGAGGTGTGACCCCAAGAACCTCTGTAGAGGAGAGGCTCCCGGGGTCCCCAAGCCCTGCTCAGTGGTATGCGCGTGGCTCCCTCTAGTGACGGCGGGAGGGAAAGGCCAGGCCCACAGCTCCCCCCAGCCCTGAGGCCCAGTGAATTCAGTTCCTCCCTGGGACATGGAGGGGGGGGGGGGCGGAAACGGACTCCCCTACACTGCGGTGTGCACGGGCTCCATAAAGGACCCTGCTCTGCCCACAGACTCCCAGAGGGGAGGGCAGCGTGGTCCGCCACCCCCAACAGGGGCTCCCATTTCAGAGCCCAGCCGTCAGACCGCTGGCTCGCAGGCTGAGCGAGCCCGTCTTCAGCATTTGGGGCATCGCTATGCTGCAGGTTCTGCCGACATCAGATCTCACACCCAAACCCTGATTGCTGGCCATCGCCTTGGGTCCTGCTGAAGGTCTGGGCCCAGTTCCGGAGGGGAGGCGTAAACAGAGTCCCTCCGGCGGCAGGGTCTCCTCCTTGAATGGGCCTCTCCCTTCCCTGGGGAGGAGGGAGAGGCAGGGAGGCCTACCTGGCACCTGGAAAGACCCCGCCTCCTCTGATCTGCACCCCCTAGAGCACCACCCAGCCCTTCGACCCCTCTGTGTCCACCTGGCCGGTTCGCTCCAGTGTCAGGCCGCGCTCGGCGAACAGGGACCCCCTTCTCCTGGGCACCAGGCTGAGGGACACCTGTGTGGCTTCCCAGGCCTCGGGCAGTCCCTCAGAGGCTGGCTCCCCGGGGACACCCGCTGGGGCTCTCATGAGGCCCTGGCTGGCCCGCGCCCCTCACACCCCGCAGGGAGCTCCAGCAGGGGCAGGGGAGCCAGGCAGCTGCGGGTTCCGGTTGCCTGTCGTGCAGGGGGCCCTGCTCTGGAGCCCAGAGCCCTGCGCGGTCCTCGCAGCGCCCTCCCCTACCTTCGCCCTCCACCCTGGCAACCCAGCTCCTGGCCAGCGGGTCAGCCCTGTCCCACCCCCAGACACCCCAACCGTGTCCGGGACCCAGCGCCCTGGGGCGCCCCGCTCCCCCGCTCGCTCTCCTGGAAGACCCAGGCGGCGCGTGCAGGAGCCGGAGGAAAAAGAGACAGGTCAGCCTTTCTTTATTGGTGGGCAGGCAGGTGGTGATGGAGTCAGGACGCTGGGGAGGGGGCTGTGCAGCCGTGGTCGCCGGCAGGAGTGGGGAGGGCCCGGCGGGCCGAGGCCCCCGTCAGCTCGGACTTCAGACAGGCAGGGTACTTGCACCGCACGCCACCCGTGACCTTCCACACAGGGTCCCAACAAGGCCCGGCAGCCTCAGGAGGTAGAGCCCCAGAATAAGGTCAGTGCGCCCTTCACAAGCCCCACCACGGGCTAGGAGGCTAAATGCCCAAGGGACAGCGAGACGACGGGTTGTGGGGACAGGAAGGGCGGGCGGGAGACATGGGGGGACAGCGAGGGGACAGGCGGCCGAGGACAGGAGTCTCCCCCGAGGCGCTCACCAAATGTTTAAAAAGGAAAAACAAAACCCCTAGGGAACGGAATTCTATGTGTAGAAAACCCTAGTTTAGTTTAAAAAAGGAAAGAAATGCTGTGATCTGACCCACGGCGTGGTCTGCTCCCGGGCGCCGAGAAGGTGGGGTCTGCAAGCACCGGACGGAGGCTGGACGCCTGCGGGGCAGGAGGGGCGCTCAGACCCCAGGCTGAGGGCGGGCAGGCCCCGCCCCCGCGCCTCCCCCCGCCCCCCGCCCGCCCCCGCGCCTCACCTCAGTTGGCGTTCCTCTGGCGCACGTTCTTGCCTTTGTCGTTCACGTGCCCGCTGCTCTTCCTGGGGGTGGGAGGACCGGGCTCTGAACGCGCCCACCGCGAGCCGCCCACCGTGAGCCGCCCACCGCGAGCCGGGCGGACCCTGCCCAGGGGACCCCGCGCTCCCGCCCTGCTCCCGCGACTTACAGAGGAGCGGCGCCCGTGTCCTCATCTGTGCAGGTGTGCAGCCGCATGCAAGAGGAGGACAGGCCGTCAGGAGCCGTCCCCGCGCCAGGCCCCTGGCAGGCGGCCCCGGTCCCGCTGGGCCCTGCCCTCAGCATCCGGCCGCGGGACACGCACCCTCAGGCCCGGTGGCGCCGCGGCGCACAGACCGGCAGGCAGGTGGAGCTCGGGCTGCACCTGGTCAAAAGCCTGCTCGCTGCCCCCGCCTGGGACCCCCAGCCCCCGCCTGGGACCCCCACCCCAACACACCCTCCTCTATCCCGAGCTCCGGCCGGCGGCCGCCCCAAGCCGATGTTGAGCGGAGGGTGTGTGGGCTCACCGTCCAGGACCTCGTCCGGCTTCCGCCGCTTCTCGTAGATGAAGATGACCGTGACCAGCACCAGCACCTCGGCCACGATGCCCAGGAAGGGCCAGAGGGCGGCAAAGCGGTTGCGCACGCGCAGCACGATGACGGCCTGGCCGGTGCCCTCCGGGCTGGTCCCGTTGCACACGTACTTGCCGGGGTCCGCGGCCAGGTCCAGGTTTGCGATGTGCAGCTCCGTCTTGGTCTCCGACGACTTCACCAAGTACTTGCTCTGGGAGCTGTTGCTGATGGGCTGGGGGGAACGGGACTTGTAGGGCGGCGGGTGATGCGCAGGCGGCCCCCCACGGACCCCGCCCCGGCGGCTCTCACCTTGTCCCCGGAGCTGTCCTCCTTGTACCACACCCATTCGGTGACCGGGGGGAAGGAGTCCGACTTGCAGCCCAGCACGACCGTCTCCCGCTCGGTGGCGTGCTCTGACCTCTTCACGGCCTTGATGTTGGGGAGCCCTACGGGGGAGACCGAGCAAGGCAGGAGCCTGAGCCCTCGCTCTGGTGGCTCCCGGCGGGGGCCTTGCTGGGCTGGCGGGCAGCGTCCCACCCCCACGCACCCGGGGCCTGCCGAGCTCACCCTTCACCGGGATGCTGGCCCTGCCGGCGGGCTCTGGGAGGAAGATGCACGCGTACTCCCCTGAGCGCTCCTCCATGTCCACCCTGCGAGCACAGGGGCGCGCAGTGAGCCGGCCGCCACGCTCAGGAGGGACGAGGAGGTGCAGCGCCTACACCGGGAACTGCTCCCCCTCTCCTCCCTGACCAGGGGCCCGCGTCAATGAGCCTCTGTGCCCAGCCACCCTGGAAACCAGAAACAGGACTCCGCGTCTAGAGGCGGGCCTTCCCGACAAACACGAGGCTTCAGAGCAGGACGGCTAGAGTGCCCGGGACCTCAGGGAGCCAGGGAGGGGAGACTCAGGCTGGGGAGAACCGGAGTCAGCCCGCCACCCGAGCCAGCACCCCGAGGAGAGCAGGGAAGGGCCTCAGAGGCCGGCCCTGCATTCAGCAGCTGCTGGCCCCTTGCCGTCTCGCAGCCGGGGGGTGTGCGCAGAGCTCGTGCCTAACGTCTGTCCACAGCGAGCCCGACTCCACCTTCCGCTCCCACCGACCACAGAGGCCGTCGGCAGCGACCACGTCGGAGCAAGCGGGGCGCAGGGAGGGGCCTGGGGCTGGCGGGCTGGGGCACCCGCCTCTGGGCCCCACTCACTCGAACTCGGTCTTCAGGTCGGGCAGAGCGTCCTCCTTGAGCACCTTGCCCCCCTTCACCCAGCGGTGGCCGGTGACCTCAATGGTGCTGCCGTTCAAGGTGCAGGTAAGGCGTGTCTTGGCGCCAAGGTCATCTATGGAGGTCCAGATGTGGCTCACTGGGGGCCACAGGACGCGACGTGAGCAAAGGCATCAGGGCAAGAAGGACCCAAAGCCAGGGTCCCCGAGCTGCCTGCCCCCCACCCCCCCCAGCCCTCCCGGAGCGCAGAAGCCCGGCTCCTTCCGCTGAGCGACAGGGGCCTCAGGCTCAAGGACGGAGGGCTTGGAGCGGCCTCCGGTCAGTAGCCCTGCCAACCGGCGGGGTCTCCGGTGTGGGAGCAGGGCCATTGAGCCGCCTGGGCCCACTGACCGCTCGGGCCAGCCCCAGCACAGAACTGATGCTTCTCTTTTTTAAAAGTTAGATCTAAGGACACTTGGGGGGCTCAGTCAGCTGGGCGTCTGCCTTCAGCTCAGGTCACGATCCCAGAGGCCTGGGATTGAGCCCCCCCCCCACTGCTCCCCCTCTCTCAAAAGCCAAACAAACAAAAGGTCAATCTACCCGGCCCAGGTCACCATCACTGGACGCCCCTGCCAATCCCTCTCCCCCTTCAAAGCAGGGCCATCTGAGGTGAGGCCCGGAGGCTCGAGCTGCCCCCCTGCCGGACGGTGCCTTCTTCTGGAAGGTCAAGGGCTCCGTTCCCACTTGCCACAAAGCTAATATGGAGACGGCCCAGAGGCTTGAGCTGGGGCGAGGGCCCCTCGCAGGGAGTAGCTCCCCCAGGGAGACTGACCGAGGAGGAGGGCCCCCTGCCCCGCACTAGAGGGTTATCACAGTGGGGCGGCTTCCTCCAATGACTCACGGGCAGGAGGCGCCTGTCTCCTCCTCAGAGCGTCCTTGGCACTTGAGTCCCCTGCCCCACCGGGAACTGAACACGCCCAGGCCCTGCCAGAGCCCTGCCCAGGCCCTAGCTTCAGGAGCCGCACTTCCAGTTGGGGGGGGAGGGGTGGCCCTTGTGGGAGGAGGTGGGACCCGAGGCCAGCGTGGGCGGGACACAGGTCTCGGACCCCCAGGAGGCCGACAGGAGCTGCACGGAGGCCCCTCCCAGCCCCGTGGGCCCGTGAGTACAGAGGCACACACGCACGTGCACACGCACGCCCACGCTCACGACCTCAGGCTGCGCAGGGAGCACGGCTTGCGGCCACAAGGCCCTGAAGGCTTCAGCCTTTCTGCTCTGGGACAAGGCGGCCCACGCCCCAAGGTCCTGGGGACAGGCAGGCCTTCGTGTCCAGCCAGCGGCGGTAGCCCAAAGGCCATCTCAGGACTCAGGACGGGCCGAGCAGAGAGAGGCGCGAAGCTGGAAGAGGGCTGCCGGCCTAAAAGGATCACCTCCCGGCGAGCCGCATTTCTCAGGAGTCACGATTTCCCAAGATTGCAAAACCAGCAGCTCAGCGCGGAGCTGGGAGTGGTGAGTCAGGGCAGGAAGTGAGGCCCGGGGCGGCCCCCTCCCAGACAGGCCTGCCTCTCCCTGAGGCCTCAGGACCCCTGTCTGTACGCTTGTCCCCTCACCCAGGGCTGCAAGGACGCTCCGTCGGATGGGTCCCAGCTGTACTGCTGCCCGGGGAGACAAAGAAGTGGCCCAGACACCACAGGCTTGAGAGCTCCTCCCAGGGGGAGCTGGGCTGCAGGGGACTCCGCTCGGGGAGAGACCAAGGCAGGGCCCCCCACGCCGTGTCTGAGGAACCGTGGGCTGACGCCCCCGTCCTGCCTGAGGCTTACACGCAGCAGGGGACCAGGCACACCCCACCTGGCCCGGGAGACAGGAGGGGCACCCCAGGGATTCACAGGGACCCGCAAGAGCACAGGGGGCAGGGACGAACAGGGAGAGAGGCCAGAGAGTAAAAGCTCGGTTTTGGCCCCGGGATGGTGAGCCGCGTTCCCAAGTCAAGTCGCCCTCGTCTAAACACAGCCGCCCTCTTCCACGCCCACAGGCAGCTGGGCAGGCACCGGGCCAGGCAGGCCTTCTGGTAAACAGCCCAGGAGCGGCCGGGGCTGCCAGCACCCACCCCCCTGCTCGCCCGCCTCGGCCCTCCGCTCAGGTAGGAGGAGCAAGAGAACAGTTCTGGGACGCCAGCCACAGGCTGGGGCTCCTGCCCGCCCCTCCCCGCCCCTCCCCGGGCCAGCTGGCGGCTCTGGCCCCGCTCCACCTGAGGCTCCGAGGGGAACCCTGAGCCGCCTGCGGGACCCGCTAGCGAACTGGTGCCCGCCGGCATCCTCCCGACCCGGCCCACGGGACTGGGCAGTCCCAGGGAGAGCCCTGTCCTGCGGCCTCAGCCAACGTGGGTGCCGACTGGCGGACACTCACTGCGTCAGCTGAGGAAACGCCCGCTGGCCCCGTCCCCTGAACAAAGTGTCTGGGAAGCGGACCCGGGCAGGAGAGGCAGACGCTGATGCGCGGTGTTTCTGAGAGTCCCCGGAGGCGGGCAGCGGTCAGAGGGGAGAGAGAAGACGGCGCCCAGGGGGCCTGGTGGGTTAAGCGTCTGCCTTTGGCTCAGGTCACGATCATGGGGTCCTGCTCAGCGGGGAGACTGCTTCTCCCTCTCCGCCTGCCCCTGCCCACCCCCGCTCATGCTCTCTCTCTGTTCTCTTTCAAATAATAAATAAAATCTTTTAAAAAAAAAGTGAGAACGAAGAGAGCACCGATGCAGGTCCCAGGTGGATTCTGACGCCCTGCGGACAACAGGAGCCCTTTGCCCCCCCACGGTGTGGGAGGGCAGGAGCCACCCCAAGCCCCGGCGCAGGGGTCCTTTCAGTCTCCCCGCTGGGGCCATGCCCAGGGAACCTGGGAATGAGATGGAGCAGAGCAAGCTCGGGGACCGTGCTACCCAGGAGAGGAAAACCAAGAGTCGTCCTCCCCCGGGCGGCCGTGGCCACCTCCAGCCTCCGGGAGCGAGCAGCAAAGGCTCCGGCCGGACTGGCAGCCTATCGTCGGCGCTCGTCTTGCCTGCAGGCCCCTGTCCGAGTCCTCCAGAGACCTGCTGGCAGGCAGACAGCGGGCGGGCCTGCCAGGGGCCAAGGCCCTCACCCAGGAGCACTCAGTCCACTGGAGACGAGAGGCCAACTGAGACCTTCCGGTGGGTCAGGTGCAAGTGCGGGAAGCTCCTGCAAGAGGCCCGCGGGCTGCTGCCGGCCCAAGCGTCCCAGACCCTTCTCTGCACTTTGCTCCCTGTGGCCCCATCACCAGAAATCTTTAACCAAGAACAAAACGGGACGTGTCCACACGGGAAGAAGACCTCTCTCAGGAAAGACAGGCTGTCCTGCTTTCCCCAGGAGAACGCGCTATAATCCGTTTTCCAGCTGGCGCTCTCCGAACCACATCTGCCCACCCCCAAAACATTGCCCACTCCTGTGAAGAGCTCCCCAAAATAAATGCCATTTGAGGCTAAAAACAGCCCCTTCGACACTTCCCGCTCCCAACCGGGCTGCCAAGGCGACCTCACCGCGACCTTGGCCCACGTGCCCCCCAGCCCCGGCCTCGGCCTCAGTTTCCCCTCCTGCAAAGGGCGGCCATCTCCCTCTGCGCCCCGAAGTCGGACAAAATCCGAGCAAGCAGAGCGCGCTGGCTTCCCTCCAAGGGCTCCGGCGTCCGGGCCACACCAGGGGGCAGGTGCCTCCCCGGAGCGCGACACGGGACCTAAATCCTGCCAGGAATGACAATCCCCCGCAGGTCCGGTGAGCCCCCCGGCCGAGGGACCCCCGCGTGTCCCCTCGAGGACAACGGGAGCGCCCCGGGCCCGGGCGGGCTCCGCTCCACGCTTGGCCGAGGCCGCGCGGGGGTCCCCTCGGCCGGGCACAGCCGGCTCCACCGGGAGGGCCCGCGTCCAGGGGTCAGGCCAGCGCCCGGGTCCCCGCGTCCCCTCGCGCGCCCGGGCCCCCGGAGTCCAGGGACCCGCGCCCCCTCCAGCGCCCCCGGTCCCACCCCCACCCGCGCCGGGCTGGACGCTCACCCGCCCCGCAGCCGACCTCCACGCCCAGCAGCGCCAGCACCAGCACCACGAGCCGTAAAGCCGCCATGTCGCCACCGTCCGTGCTGTCCCCGCCGCCAACCGCCGCCCGCGGCGCTATAAGAACCAGAGGGAGGGCCGGGCGCGCGCGCGCAGGGCGGCGTCGAGGGGCGGGGACGCGCACGGCACGGCGCCCGCCCTCCTCCCTTGCGCACGCGCGCGGAAGCACGTACGCACGCGCCGGAGCGAGCGGTCGCCTGCCGTGGTCCCACGTGACCTCTGGGCCCCGCCCCGCGGACTGGGGGCGTGGTTGCGTTGCTAGGAAACGGGGGCGGGGCCTGCGGGACGGCGCTGGGCCCCTCCTCCCTTTCTTCAGCCCGGCGGAGTGTGACGTCAGAACAAGTGTACACTTCGGGTGGGCCGAAGTGCTCGCTTGAGATTATGTGTATTTTGTCACAATACGGAGAAGAAAAGTGACGGGAGGGGGTGGGGGTCCCCGGAAACAGGTGGGACGTGCGTCCTGGGCTGCGCGGGCAGCCGCCCCAGCAAAGAAAGACGCCTGGGTGGCCGCGACGTGGGAAGTTGGTTTCCCCGCGTCCGCGTCCCGCGCGGTGGCCGCGGTCGTCCTGCCGGGAATGAGCCTCGCTCGCCACCTGCTCGTCACCGCACCCGGCGCTGCTGCGGCGGCCTCTGCGACACTGCCTCACAACAAATCCTGGATGCCTGGCTTCTCGTTTTATTAAGACTTTACTTTTTAAAGATCATTTACTTAGTTGTTTGACAGAGACACAGCGAGAGCGGGAGCACAAGCAGGGGGGCCGGTGGGAGAGGGAGAAGCAGGCTTCCCACGGAGCAGGGAGCCGAACCGCGGCTCCATCCCAGGACCCTGGGATCGTGACCTGAGCCGGAGGCAGACACCCAACCGACTGAGCCACCCAGGTGCCCCACAAAATACTTTTTTATTATTTTTTTTATTTTTTATTTTTATTTATTTATTTGAGAGAGAGAGAGAGAACGAGAGATAGGAAGAGGTCAGATGGAGAAGCAGACTGCTGAGGAGGGAGCCGGATGCGGGACTCGACCTCCGGACTCCAGGATCATGACCTGAGCCGAAGGCAGTTGCTTAACAACTGAGCCACCCAGGCACCCCAAAATACTTTTTTAAATGACGAAGTAATTTCAAACAAAAACAAAGTTATGTAATCTTCATGACCTAGGGTTAGGCAGTGGATTTTTATAAATGGCACCAAAAGATCGTGCAACAAAAAATTAAAAACTTTGTGCTTCAAAGAACACCAAGAAGGAAGTGAAAAAGCATCACAGAGAATGGGAGAAAATACTGGCAAATCACGTATCTGATGAGGGACATCTAGAATATGTAGAGGACACTTACAGCCTGATTTAAAACAAGGACAAACAATCCAATTTAAAAACGGACAAAGGATCTGAATACAACCCTTCTCCAAAGACTCACAAAGAGGCACTAAGCCCGTGAGATGAAGCTCGCTGGCCGGCGCTGTCGGGGGGCGCAGCAAGTCAGCGGCAGTGAGGCCCCACTCCACAGCGAGCAGGGCGCCTGAGATCAGAAGGGAGCTCCCAGGCGTGGGCGCCTGGACAGCCGATCCCTCCTGTGGGGCTGGTAGGGAGGGAGACAGGTGGCCGCAGTGGAAGACGCCCCAGCAGTTCCTCAAGAGGTTGAGCCCATGGTGCCCGCGTCCGCACCCCGCGTGCGCACCTGCGAAAACTGGCGGCTGGCATCCCCGCAGACCTGCACGCCCACAGCCCACCGCGTGCCTCGTTGGTTTTACGCCGGTCATTCGGAAGGACCACAGACACCAGAGGAGCTCTGAAAACTTGAGAAGTCACCCTTTGCCAGAGACACTTACAAGGGAAAGCCCAGTTGCCAGGTGTCTCCCTCCCAGCACCAGGAGAAAGGGGGATCACGCGGTGTCCTAAGACCTGCACGGGTGCTGCGGGCAGGGACCCCACTGTGCAGCCTTAGCCTGTCTGCCTCCCCTAGCGGACTCCCCACCCCCAGGACCTGCTCTGGGCTTTAGCCAGCGGTGATATTTAAGGGCATGGCTTTGGTCATCAGGGAACATTTCTCTGTCGTTTTCCCACGCGTCTCCCATGTACTGTGCATGTTATTAAAGTTCTATTTGTTTCTCTCCTGTTCATCTGTTTTTATGTCCATTTAATGATTAGACCTGCCAAAGGCCCTAGAAGGGAACAAGGGGAAGTTCTCTGCTCCTCTGTGGGTGAGGGAGGCAACTTTAGATCTGGGCCGGCCAGCCTCCCGAAGCTGTGATGTCCGGAGCGGTAGCAGCCTTGGGGAGGTGAGGGCAAATCTGAGGACTGCTGGGCAGAGACCTGGGAGGTAGGAGGTTGGGCAGAGGCAGGATGGGCTACGGTGCATTGTTGGAGGAGAGAGAGGCTGGGACCTGCTGATAAAGGGGCACTGCTCCTTGGAGACTTGCTCTCAGCGCCTGGGAGCCTCAGAACAGCCAGAAGCTCCAGCCTGGGGGCCGTGGGGTGGATGAGGCCGCTCAGAAGGGGGCCGAGAGCTACGTGCAGAATAACGAGGAAAGCAGCCAGCTGGCTTCAAAGTCCCTCCGGCCTGGGTGGATTCCACGGCCCCCACTCCCGCCCTTGCTGGGTTGGGTTGAGGAAAGATCTCGTGGGAAATATTAGGGCTACCAGGCGGTCTTTGTTCTTGTTTACACAATCAAGAGCTGTGCCTCCCTCAAGACCCAGCGTTCTGCCCCCCACGCCCCGCCCCCCCGCTCTGGAAAGTCTTCCCTGTCCTGTCCCACTGGGCAGATCCCTGTCCAGCTCCCTCCCGGCCCCCCGTCCCTGGGGCTGGAGAAGCCCTCCGGGACCACTCCACCAAGGGTGGCCCGATTTAGCAAATAAAAATAAAAATGCAGGTTGAATTTTAGATTAAAAAAAAACAACCCATGATTTTAAAAGTTTAAGTCTCTCGTTTGCAGTATGTGGGGCAGACTTACACTAACACGTACCTGTCTGGTCTTCCATCTGGCGTCTCCGGCCTGCTGGAAAGCAGCCCCAGCCCATCCCCTGTCATCAGTTCCCTCACTGCCCTGGCCACTCTCTGACCTCGTGTCCAGCCCGTGCTCCTCGTGGGCTGCCCGCCCGCCCGTCCATGGGGGTGGGGACCGCCGGCCACTCCTGTGTTCTGCGGGTGCCCTTCCTCGCTCTGTCCCCCGCCCTGGCCTCTGAGGCCGGCTCCCCCTCTGGCAGGGGCCCCGATTCCAGATCTGGACGGCTTCCTCACACAGAATGGCAAGGAGACAGCCCTCCTCTCTGGCCCGTCTCTGCAGCTTTGCTCCGGGGATGCCTAGAAGCCCAGCCCTTGCTTACCCGCGGGACTGGGCACCGCGGGCCCTTGGCTCCAGCGTCCCTGGCCCCGTGTCCTGCCTTGGCGTCCTGGCCCGGCCGAGCCAGGCTGCGTGGTGCTGCTGGCTCCCTCCTCGCCGCACGCAGGCCGCCTCCGTGCAGAGGCCTCCCTGGCCGGCCTGTTTTGGGCACCCGGCACCCAGGACGCCGCCCCCGCCCGGTCCACTGCCTTCTGCTTTTCTTAGGAAACCTCTCCAATTCGAGGACCAGGAGAGAGAAGAGGACATCAGATTTTCGTTCTGATACGCCCATCTGTCTGCCGCTAAAATGCCTCTGCTTAGTTTTTTATGTGCACTTTTCTGAAAGGCGGAGCTTTGAAACCCAATCCTCTCCAGGCAGTGACTGACGGAGGAGAGCGGGGACTTTGTGCCCTGGGAGGGGCTCAGGCAAGGGAGGTTGTCATCTACTGTCCCCAGAGAGATGTCCGGGCCGCCGAGGAGCGAGGGGCCTGTGGGGTCCGCGGTGGGAACGGGCAGGGGACGGGGTCAGGGGGTAGAGAGGTGCCCCGAGAACCTGTGAGCAAGGCCCCGTTTGGAGAAAGGGTCTTGAGACGAGCTCGTCCCGGATGACGAGTCCTGCACGACTAAGTCCAACGACTAGTGTCCTTCTACGAGACGCAAGAGGAGAGACACAGACACGTGGGGGAGACAGCCTGGGAGGAGGGAGCAGACACAAGTCCCAGGTGATGCCTGGAGCCCCCTGGAGCCTCCGGAGGGAGGGCAGTCCTGCCCACCTTGATCTCTGACTTGGGCCCCAGAATGTGGGAGGATAGGGTCCCATTGTCCTGAGGGCCTGCTTTGCGGCTTTGTCTTCCTCGGAGGTGGCAGCGGAGCCCCAGTCTCCCGGGGAAACCATCAGAGGACAGAGGGAGGCCTTTTGCCACTGTCGGAGATGGCCCTGGGGCCATGCTGCGTCCCCAAGCAGGGCAGCGTTCTGCACAGTCATGCCGGTGGCCTCCTGCTCATCTGGGGACCTGTGGGGGGGCCCCCCGCTGGGCCAGGAAGGAAGAGCTGGGATGGGGAGATAAGCCTTCCCCTCCGCACTCTGCCCTGATGTGCAGCCCAGATGGAGCCACGCCAGGACCCGGACAAGGCTGGAGGCTTCCTTCCCAGTCTCCCTGCCTCTAAATGTGGTTCTCCCTCGAGGACGCCACAGAACAATACAACCCGTGGCTTCCTGCAAAGCAAGGACAGGGGCCACGGGGCGTGGCGGCAGGCCAGAGCCTCTGCAGGAAAGAAGTGGCCAGAGGGAAAGGCCACGGATGCTCCCAGCAGCCAAGTCGAGGCACAGTCCAAACGACCACGGGCAAGTGGATAGAACACACACAGTCCCCCACGCGCGGGACCGTCCCCGGCCGCAGGCAGGAGCGAGACCCCCGCGCGCGGCCCCAGGGGCGGACCCCGAGCCCATGACGCTCAGGGGAGACCCAGACACAGATGGCCCCGCGGGGTGTGAGTCGACGCGGGGGACATGCCAGCACCAGGCTCCCCTGCAGACGGGGTGGGGGTTCGTCGGGGAGGGGCTGGGGGGGGGTGACAGCTGATGGGGCCGGGGTTACCTTCTATGTTGACGGAAAGTTCTAGAGGTACTACCACCCTGTGAATTTACTAACACATGAATTCAGCATGTCTGCAGCATGGGAATTGTATCTCAATAAAGATATTACCAAAAACAGCAGAAGAGGAAGATACTGGAACATCTGTGTTCAGTGTCTCTGCACAACCCTGCCTCTGCCCCGGCCCCCGGGGCCCCCAGCCTGGAGCCAGGCCTGGGAGAAGCCGGCCCCTGACTTTGGTGGACTCCACAAAGAGCCTTCAAAGTGCAACCTGCTTCGTCAGTAGGGAAACTGTGGCCCATGGAGAACAGAAGCGGGGTCCGTATAGTTTATTACAATCCATGGTCCCCCCTCTCCCCTTCCCCCCGATCCTGCAGGGAGGGGTCTGCCCAGCAAGGGCATAGGGTCATCCCCGGTGTCAGGGCTGAGGCTGGGGCCCCAGTGGCTGTTGATCTCATGGAGACAGAACGTGAGGGGCCAGAGCATGGGCATGGGAGGGCTGACCTTAGCGCCGCAGGGAAGGATGCTAGCCCGCTGACCTCTGCTGTGCACTGGGGCCCCAGCCGGAGGCCCCAGGACACGGGTCACCCCCTGTGCCCGCTGCAGGGGCCCTGACTCTGGGCACAGACCTGGCCCCCAAGGCCACGTGGGCCTGTCCCATGACCCCCCACCTCCTTCCCTCATACCCTCCTGACACACTTTTTGCTGCTCCATCCTGTTGCAGGGCCTTTGCACATGCTGCATCTGTGCCCCAATCATTGGTACTGGAGTTCAAACCCCAGCTTCCCCACTGCCTGTGTGACGGGGCAGCTTACTTAACCTCTCTGTGCCTCAGTTTCTGCATATGAAGAATGGGCTAATGCTAGTGTTGACCTCCAGGACCACCCGGAGAGGGGAAAATAGGGGGCTTGCTGGGTGGGCCCAGCCACGGGCTGATGCCCTGCGGCCAGGCCCTCCCCGCTGGTGCTCAGGCACCTTGCAGGGAGTGGGGCAGGCGGGCCAGAAGCGAGCTTGTGGCCCGTCTGTATGTCCAGCTCCCCAGGCGCCCAGCCTGCCACAGTGCCGTGCCGGTGCCACCACCGGAGCCAGCCAGGGGTCCTGCTGCGGGAGACGGGAAGGGGGAGGGGAGGGGAGCAGTGCAGGACGGGGGCCTGGGGTGCAAGCCAGGACCCCTCCCAAGCTGCTCCCAGCCCCTTGAGAACCCGGAAGCAGCTCTCCAGACTAGGGGCTGGCTTCCGTGCGGGATGCTGGGCATCCGCCCTGATGCGGGAGGGCAGGCTGGGGTCTCCGCACACAGGTGGCCCCTCCCCCAGCTCCCATCTGGCCGGGGGGGCCCCCCTCCTCGCTCCCCCTGCTGCCCAGACAGAACATGTGTCCACAAGTCCCCGGCCCAGCTGGAGCCCCTGCCGTCCAGGGACTGGGCCAGAGGTGGCACAGGACACAGGTCCCCCCACCCCCCGCCCCCGTCCTTCCGCCATGGGAGTCTCTGATCACGTGGCTCTGAGGCAAGATAGCGGAGCTGGGAGGCAGGCAGGCTGGGGGGTAGGGCTCCCGTGAGCGCCTGGAGCAAGCTGTGCCTGAAAGAACCCCTTCTGTCCCTCGGCCAGCTTCCCCTGGGGCGTTGACAGCCAGCCAGCCCCAGCATGGGTTTATCCTCAAGGGCCAGGTTCCTGCTGGTAAAGCCCGTGCCACCCTCGTGGGCCAGCTCTAGCCCCGTGGCCAGGTGACCCGAGAGACCCAGCCTTGTGCGGCGGAAAAGCACTTTGCCATAGCACGTAGCCCTTCCCCAGGGATCCCCGCAGCCTCCCACCACCCCACGAATCCCTTGGGGTGCCAGAGGGGGTGCAGCAGGGCGGGGTCCCTTGTGGCTCGGCCCAGCGGCCGTCAGCACAGGTGTACAAGGCCTGGGTGTACAAGGCCTGCACCCCGGCCCAGCACAGGTGCAGGGACCACGTGTGGGCAAGGAGCAGGGGCCAAGCTTAGGACCCTCTGTGACGTGAATCTCAAGCTGCCGCCTCCTGGGGAGAGAGCCCGGGTACGGCTGGGCGCCCCGCCACCTGCCATGACCACCTCAGTTGTCCCCTCCCCCGACCCCACCTCCTGAGAGGTTCGGGCTGACGGGCCGGCAGAGGGGATGTGGGGTCCCCGTGGTGCTCAGGGGGTCTGATCTCCATGGAGCTTTTCCAAAGCAGCTCTCACTCTGCTGGACGTAGAGCGATTAGGGCGCGCCTGGCTGGTCCCAAGGGGAGAGGAGCCCCCCGAGGAGGAGGGCCACTCAGGGAAGGCGGAGGCATGCAGTTGTCCCAGCTCAGCGCCCATTCAGGGCCTGGGACCATACAAGCTTACTCTTCTCCAGTCCTGGAGGCCAGAGGGCAGAAACGGGCCTCCCGCGGCCAGTCAAGATGTGGGCTGATTTTCAGAGACAGATTCCGGGAGTAGGATACGGACACATCTCCGGAGCTGTCACTGCTGCAGACCCCAGATGGGGGGAGACAGAGTCTGGACAGAACCTGCACCTGGATCCCGCTATGCCTGAAACCCAAGGCATGGAAGTTCCTTCTGGCTTGAGCAGTTTGAGTTGGGCATTTTGTCCTTTGCCCCCGAAGGGGTCATCATAGAGGACAACTGATCACAGCAGGCCAATGAACTCTCCCGAGTACAAGGACTGTGGAGACAAGTTACCACCCATTTTCTCATTTGGTGGCATCTGGCAAAGGAGGTCAGGGGCCCGTCTTCACCCGGGCGGGTGTGTCAGGCCAGGGATGAGTTTTAAGAGAAACTGGTGTTCACACGGCGTGTTCACAGGTTTCCTGGGTTAACCAGCGCCGCCCTGGACGAGCGGCCTCATCGGCATCTGGATGGGGTGCTCGGAATTTCAGACCAAGGACGAAACTCTGTCTTATACGGAAAGTGTGTTCCAAATACCGCACGGGACACACACACGCCGTGTTGTACGCAGAGCATACAAGGGCTTCTCTGAACTTCCTCTGTACCGGGCACCCTAACCGCCTCTCTCCTGCCGCTTCCGACGCTGACGCCAAGAGCCCGCGGACAGGCTCCGGGACTTGAACTGGGGCCTCCGACACCACAGTCAGACCTCGAAAGAGCTTCCCTGGCAGTTGAGTGCGGGCTGGTCCGAGGGGCAACAACTCCCATCAGGAGGCGGGGTCCGGGTCCTTTCCTCTCGGGTCTGGCGGGGCTCACGCACGCCTGTATCCGAGCCGTGCGGAAGTGACGCGCGCGGCCTTCGTGTGGATGGAAATGGCCTTGCTCGGGGCCCCTCACCCCGGAGCCTGAGCCGCCGAGCCGGGAGGAAGCCCAAGCGCCCGGGGAGGCCGCCGTGAGCGCCCGCGGGCCACCCAGACAGGCCGGGGCGGGGACAGGCCTCCCCGCGGTGCCCGTCTCCTTCCCGATGGGCACCTGGGATGTGAGTGCCGTGTGCCAGCCACACAGGAAGTCCTCAGCCCAGGAAGTGCCGCCAGCCGGAGGAAGTGAAGGGCATGACGTCACACCGCCCGGCCCCGACTCAGGAGTCTGGAGCGCCCGCCCTGGGTGCCCGAAGCCCAGTGAGGAGCAGCGGAGGGCGACAGGTGTGGCCATCACAGGCTGACCCCTCCCATCAGCTGAGAACACCAGCCGAGCGTCCTGTGCAGTCGGGCGCCTCACCGGCTGGGCACTGCCAAGTCTCTGGGGTTAAGAGAAGCCAAAAACTAAAGCGAGACGGTGAAACCTTCCAGGTTAGGAAGCCACCAGACTACGGAGGGTCACGGGCAGCTGTCCTCAGGGCGGAGGCACGCCGGTGGGGCTGGGGAGAGGCCCTGGTGTGCGCGACGCAGGGGGGGTCTGATGGCGCTCGCCCCGGATGTCCCAGCCCCTTCTATCCATCTCCCCCGCCCTCGCATGGGGTCAGCCGGGCCCGTGTGACCCGTGGGGGGCCTCGTCCTGCTACGCCGTCTGATCCCGAATCTGGGCCACTCTGGACCTGTCAGTAACACGGAATGAAGCCCAAGGCCTGATGACAGCAGCATGACACAGGTCCCCGTGGGGCTGCCTCGGCCACAGAGGGGTCACCAGGGGCCTGCCAGCCGGCAGGGAAAAGCCTTAGCACCCCGAGGTCCTGTGGGGTAGGCGCCAGTCCACACTCGGCCTCCTTCTGCCCCAACCCCAGATCCCTGGGGCGCCCCTGCACGTCTCCCTGGGCGCTCGTTGGCACCTGCGCCCGGCATGAAGGGTCACGGGCTCGCGGGGATCCAGGGCCCTGGTGACGAACTGTTCCCTGCAGTCCTTTGGGGAGGCCAAGGAGAGGTTGGTTCTCTAGCTTCTAAATAAAGTCGTTTTATTTAGATTCCAAACAAACCAAAGCAGAGAGGAGAGGTGACCACAAGTGAATCCGTCCACGCACAAGCTGGGAGCCCGAGGCTCTGGCCCCAGCCAGCAGGAGCCGCGGACGGGCAGGGAGTCCAGGTTCCTCAGGCCCCTGCCTCCCAGGCTGGCCCCGCCTGCCAGGCTCCGAGGGAGGACGGGGTGGGCAGCCCTCCTCTGGGAAGCAGAGGACCCAGGACACACGGGGAAGGAGGGCAACCCCCAAGAGCAGACCACCCAAGGGGCCAGGCAGCACCCCTCCCGCGAGGCAGTCTCGGCGCCACACAGTCCGGGCCTGCTGAGGTAAAATCTGTAAGTTTATTCTCGGGGTCGCGGTGTCAGGACTCCTCGTTGCCGGAGTCGTCCTCGTCGTCCCCGAAGCAGCTGTCGGCCTCGGCCTCGGGCTCCCCGTCCTCGTAGTAGTCATCGTAGAAGAGGTCCGAGCCCTCGTCGGGCGCCGGAGCCTTGGTCTTCACACAGTACTCGGCCAGCGTGGTGGGCACCTTCACGCCGTCCCGCTCCGCGTCCACCTTGGTCCCCAGGACCTGCTTCCTGGGGGAGAGACGGGCCTGTGGGCGACGGCTCTGTCCCCGTCGGGGTCCCCAACGGGATCCCACCCGCAGGAGCTCGGACGCCGCAGGGAAGGGCCAGACGGGGCAGGGCCCACGGCACAGGGGACCCGGGGTCGCCGAGCGGTCCTGCGAGACGGTCAGCAGCCCGCGGGAGGCGCGCGGCCACGCCAGCCGGGACGGCGGGCTCAGGACTCCTGCCCTTGCGTTCAGTGCCTGGGCCAGCGTGGAGGGATAGGGGGACAGGCGGACAGGGTGGGGAGGGGCGACAAGGAGGAAAACGGGGCTGCGGCCGCTGAGGGCTCACACCCAGCGCACTGCCCCGGCGGGGGTGCTCCCACCGAGAGCCCGACGGCGGCATAATCCCCCCCCCCCCCAACGCACACTCTGCGGGGCGGGCAACACCCGCCGGCAGAGGAGCCGGGAACGCGGCTGGGGGGGGGGGCGGGGGCAGCAGCTCGCGGGCGGCCTCCCTCCTGGGGGTGCGTGGGAGCGGCCTGCAGGAGCGGCAAGGGATAAAAACAGTCTGGTTTTAATTCTGGCCTCACGTGGGAGGTGGGAGGTGGCGGGGAAGAGAACTGGGGCGAGGAGTGGCCGCGTGGGAGGGACCCTCCCCAGGGCCCGAGCGGCTCAGGGAGGAGTGGTCTTCGGGGCAGCCTCGCCAGCCCTGCTCGTCATCGGCCCCGCCCCAGAGCCGGGACGGCGTTCCGGCGTTCCCGGGACAAGGAACCATGGGAAGGGGCCGCCCGGCAGGCGCGGGGTCACCTTGGGGCCGCGTGCATGTGCACTGCTGGGGATAAAAGGCACTCAGATCCCAAGAGCACAGATCGTTGACGGGTGCTGCTCACGTAAACCACCCAGAACCAGACACACCCGGCCCGATCCACGGAGGAGAGAAGTAACATCAGCAGATGGCGGAGCAGGCAGGAGGCCCCTGGCGACACTGTCCTCCATCCAGGCGCGCGGCGCACAGGGAAGGGGGGCAGCAGTGCGCGCGCGTGTGCACGTGTGTGCGTGCACGTGTGCGGGTGTCCCCGAAACCCGCAGACACGGTAACCGTTAGGTGACCTGGTGAGATCACGGGTTCCTAGCTGCCCACGCACGTTGCTCCGTCACAAATGCGTGGCCTCCGCACCACGTGAGCTTCTGTAGCTCTATCTGCACGTGCACAGCGGTGAGCTCTGACCCTCGACATCCCGTGACTCCAGCCCCTCCGCCTCGGAGGTCCCTCCCCGACAGCCGCTCGGCCGACGACGCACCGGCCACGGCTGCCCCCCGCCCCCCCACCGGCTGCGGCCAGTTCTGGGCAAAGCGAGGCCCCGGGAGCCGCTGCCCGCTTCTCTGGAGTCCATCTCAGACCTCGGATGGCGGGGTCGTAATGCAGCTCCGTGGGGACCTTCCTCGTCTTTCTAGGTGAAAGGGAAACGCCAAGTCTTTGGACAAACCTACGGCAGGGTGAGGCGCGGCCCCCGCTGGCCTGTTCGCCGCAGTACAAAGCAGCAGCGGACGCGGACACGGACGCGGCTCAACGACGCCGCACAACAGGGGAGAGAGCAGGGAGGTCGAGCAGCCCGGGGCCTGAGCTCATCCCGCCCGGCCCTGCGCCTCGCCCCGGCCTGTCTGGAGCAGCATCCCTTCTCCGAAGGGTTTCTTTCCAGGGATGGTCACCCACTCATCACTGGCAACGACCCAAACGAGAGCCGGAGGGTTAGTTCCAGCCAATCCCTACACGACACGCTGCTTGTGAACCAGGAAGAGATGTATTTTCCAGAAAAAACAGTGATTTTCTAAGTATGCTATTATCGTGATCGTTTTATGTTTTTACAAAATGATTCCAAGTTTTGAAATTATAAAGGCAAATAACGTTCACAGCAGGAAACCGTGACGGAGAAAAGCTACGTCAAAAAAAAGGTGTGAAAACGCAGTTGAGGGCACGAGCCAGTGTGGGAAGGAGCGGTTATGGGGGGCCTCGCTCGACCAGCAAACCACCCCCACCGTGGGACGCCTGTCACGGGGTCAGCACGAGGCCGGGCCGCCCGGGGGGGATGGGAGACGACGACCACCACCGAGTATCCCGTTTCAGTCACCAGACGGAGGCGCCGCGGTAAGACCTTGTGCAGGCTCGGGGGCTGGCGTGCGCGCGGCCCACGCGCACGCACGACTCCGTGCCGCCTGGCGGGACACACGGAGGACGCTGGTTTTCACGGACAGCGCGGTGGGGGCGCGAGGACGAGGGAGAGAGGGAAGAGCCAGTGCGCCGCCCCCAGCGACGGCCCCCCGGGGCGCGGCCTCACCTGATGATGTCCGTGTACTCCCGGTCCTTGCCTTTGCTCTCTTTCCACTTCCGGTACATCACGGAGGCGTCCACGTTGGCCGGCGAGAAGGTGTTGGGCTCATTGAGGAGCGAGATGACGCTCAGCAGGATTGTCCTGGGGAGCGTGGGGTCAGCCGGGGCGGTGCTCCCCAGCCACACCACCCCCTCAGGGGATTCGTGGGGACCCCCAGGGGCCAGCACTGCCCAGGGACCCCTCGACCCCCAACCCTGCAGGCGCCAGTGGCTGCCACCGGTTGTTGTCTCAGGCCCCTAGGAGAGCCAGGGCGGGCGGACTCCTGCCCTCCCCCGCGGGCCCCGCCCTGGGACAAGACATGTGCCCAGCGGAAGCTAAGGCCACCTTTGTCCTGCGTGTCCCTGTTCCCAAGGCTTCCTGCAGGCAAGTGGGTCCCTCTGTGCCACCAACTTTTGTGATGGCTTGGGCTGAACTGAAGACGTGCAGGCCAGGAGGCAGAGAGGGCCTCGGCCCTGAGATGGAGATGACTGGGCCCTGTGGGGGGACTGGGGACGGAGGGGAGACCCCAGGGATAGGCGGAGGGACTGTGGGAGAGAAAATATGGACTCGAGACTCCCTGTGGCTGTTCCCAATGGTGGACGGGGCCCGGGGCCCAGGGTTAGGAAATGAGAGGCGAGGGTCTTCGGGGCCCCGCATCCTGGCGGGAGGCCAGCTTGGACAGACGGCACAGTACTGCAGGGAGTTGTGGCCACGAGAGCGACAGACACGTGTCCTCCCACATCTGGGTCCCCAGGCCTGGCCAGGTCTGAGGAAGCCCCACAGGAGCCACGTCAGGAGAGCTGCTGGGGGACAGGGGTCCCTGTGCTGAGCAGCCCCTCGAACAGGACCTGGTCCAGCCTCACCTGACGTTCTGGGTGGGGTTCCACCGCTCTGAGGGCAGCTCCCCACTCTGGGGGTCATCGACCGGGGGGTGGAGGATGGAGATGCACACGTCCCCCGTCTGTGTGGGGACAGTAAAGGGGTCAGTGCCCACACCACGGCCCTCTCCCATCTCCGCCCCAATACGGAGAGGCTGGGGGGTGTCTAGCGGACGCACCTCGTAGATGTTGGGGTGCCACATCTTGGTCAGGAACCGGAAGGCCGGTGGGGAGTACGGGTAGTCGATGGGGAACTTGAGGCGTGCCTGGGGAGGGCAGAGAGCGGGAGGCTCAGCCAGTGCCGGCCGCTGTTTGGGGACTGTGCCACGGACGCGCAAACGAGGACGTCAGCCAGGGCACCACGCCCACCATGAGGCGGCTGCCGGGATCCTGTCACACGCTCGAAGGCCTCCCAGGACCATTCGGGGTCACCTGAGCTGCTCCGGCCCCCCCCCCCCGCCCTGTGGAGGGACCAGGAGTTGGGCCCCAGGGCGCACAGTGGGTTCGGGCCAGCACACAGCTCCAGGTTGGTGGGGCCCTGGGGGCTCTGCACCCCCAGCATGGGGGTGGACTCCCCAGCCTCCATTTCCAGGTTGCGGGGAAGGTTAAAATAGACGCGTGTCTGCTCAGCGGTCGCTCCCCACACCTCTGTGGGCTGGGCCCCTGGGAGGAGATGAGTCAGCGCTGGATGGACAGTTCTGCCCCTAAGTGTCCATCGCGGGGTGGGGGGGGGACAGGAAAGCAGACAGGAAGGTCATGGTGCAGACCAGGGAGGGCCACCTGCCCAGGTGGCAGAGCTGCTTAGGCCTCGGCAGTTAAAAAAGCTTCGTGTGCTTGTTTAAGTCCCAGCTCTGGACATCGGGACGCTGGGCCCAGGATCCCGGTGCCGCTCCAGGCGCTCAGGGGCGAGCCTGTGTGCCGGGAGCCAAAGCTGGGCACCTGCGCTACAACTCCCCCAGGCCTTTGGGCAGTCACCCTCCCGGGCAGGGGGCACTTGCGACATCTAAGGAAAGTCCTTCTGTTCTGGGGGGACCGTGCTGAGGCCCAGGAGGCAGGGAACTTGCCGGTGACTGCGGGGCAACCCTAGAACTCAGAACGCGTCCTACAGGTCTCTAAGTGACGGCCCCGGGAACAGGTGCGGCCCCCTGAAGCCCCCTACACCTAACCCCCACCGCAGCCTGTTTCCAGCATCCCCGGAGAGGACTTCGTTTCTGAGCAAAGTGAGGCCCAGAGAAGGAAGGTAACTTGCCAAGGACACACAGCGAGTACGCTGGAGGACCCTGAACCGCTTCTCTCTGGCCCCCGTGTCACCCGAAGGCCCACTGTGCTTTCCGAGGCCAGGCTGGCAAGGAAGACGCGGCCGGAACTGGTTGGGAAGTGATGGCGGCCCTCGGGTACTTCCCAGCCCTGCGTTCCCACACCTCCCGTCCCCACCCAGTCCCACCTGGACAGGAGCACACAGTGGGTGACCCCCCCCCCCCCAGGGCACGCCGGCTTCGTGGAGGACAGGTGATGGCTGATGTGTGTCTGGCAGTCCCTTCTGCGCTGGACACACGGGATGATCCCCGCCCCCCAGGGCCAGCCTGGAGGGTCTACCCACAATCCCCGGCAACCAGCTCTGGGCAAAAGTCAGAACCCCACACCCTGTCCTTCCAGACCCGCAACCACCCGCCTGGTTCCAGCGTGGGGCCCCGGCACCCCGGCTGTGAGGGGAGCCCTTCTCCAACAGACTCACGCAGACAAGAGGCTGGGAGAGGGCCGAGTTAAACTGTTAGGGGATCCACCGCTAACCCATCCCCTGTGTGTCAGGGCAGGCCGGTTCCCCAGGGCTGTCCACTGACCCCCAATCCCACCCCCGCACCAAGAATCAGCCCCCGCTGACCAGGCGGTTCCTTCGAGGGCACTGAGCCGGCTCAAGGGAAACAGCAGCCGAAAGTGCAAAACACAGACCTCAGTCCCGGGAGCACCACCCGCCCCTCCCCCCCTAGCCTGGACGAGCTGGCAGGGCTGTGTAGCCTCCATGCAGGCAGGGGTGGGACGGGGCGGGGGGAGGGTATTCCTAGGCGGAGGGCTCACTCCCCACCTGCCCTGTGCCTCTGGCTCCAAAAGCGAAGCCCTGCAATCCCCTGCAATCCGAGATGAGTCCTTCCAAAGCCGCGTCTGGGCTCCGACAGTGAGGTCAAGAAAGCTGCCGAGTCCTGGCCCGGGGCCTTTGGCCCACCGGTGAGAAACACAGCCAGGCCCAGGGACAGCACCCCTCCCTGCTCCCAACAGCAACAAACGAGAGCGGCGCCCGAGGGTGAGATCTGGGCCCCGAGTGACCACCTGCTCAGCGGTGGAACTGAGGAAAGCCGGCTGGGGCCAGAAAGGGGCCCAGGGTCCACCAAGGTGCTGTCTGCGGAGCGGCTCCCAGGGACAAAGTGGAAGGCGGCAGTGACAAGCCCAGCCCCAACCTTCCCGAGAGAACAGGTTACATAAAGCTCGGGATGAAGCCAAGAGGGCCTGGCCCGCTGCTATCGGGAAGGGTGGCCGCTTTCCAAGCGGGCCCCAGCTGGCAAGGCCCCATCCGGGCCTTTGCTGGAGCCCCAGCAAGCAGCGGAGCAGGCCCCCAGGCTGGCCTCCCTCCCGCTCTCCCCCAACCCGAGGCTCCCCGACAATAGGGCTTGCCCGGCTCTGGGGAGGCTCTTTGTCTACTCCGGGCAGGGGGCGGGGAAGGCAGCTGAGGGCCCGGGGCTAACAGGGCGGAGGCAAGCAAGAGCCCACACCCAAACCAACAGGCGGTGTCCCCGGGGCTCTCGGGGGAACCTCTCGGGGGGTCTCGGGGCCTGGCTGGAAAGCGGGGGTCTGCAGCTGCTTCGCAGGAGCCGCACGGACACAGAGGGAGACCGCCCCCGGCAGGGGGCCTAATGGGAACCGCGACTGCGAGCCGCGGGCTCACCTTGAAGTAGCCGCCCTCGTAGTAGGTGTTGGGGGGCCCGAAGATGGCCACCTCCCAGTTGTACAGGTCACCCTCGTCCACTAGGGTCACCCGGAAGCCCTCCACCGGCTCCTCCTGCAGCCCCTTGAGCTCGAGCAGTAGCGCCTTCTGCGAGCTGGGCACCAGCGGCCGGGCCATGGCGGCGGCGGCGGCGGGGCCCGGGGTCGGGGGCGCGCTGGGCCGCGGGGCCGCCGCAGGGGCGCGGGACGGGCCGGGCCGCGCGCCGGCCGGGGGGGCGCCGGGGCCGGGGCCGCCGCCGCCGCCTTCCTCCTCTACGCCGCCGCCGCCGCCGCCGCCGCTCGGGACCCCTGAGCGCTCCACTCGCTCTGGCGCCGCCGCCGCCCGCCCGGCGCTCGCCTGGGCCTGGCCCGCGCGCCCCGCCCCGCGCTGCGCCTGCGCGCCGCCGCCGGCCCCCCGACCGCGCCTGCGCGCCGCGGCGGGGCCCGGACTGAGCCTGCGCGCCCGCCCGCGGGGCACGCTGGGAAGTGGAGTCCCCGCCCCCGGCCCGCCGAGCGCGCAGGCGCGACCGCCGGGAGGGAGTGGGGGGCCGAGCGCGCAGGCGCCTTGGCGCTTCCGACCCCCGGGAGGCCGCCGCCGCCGCCCCCCGCTCGGACGAGCACCCCGGATGCCTGTGCGCGGGGAGGCGGGCAGGGCTGGGCTGCGTCGTCCCGGCACGGGCCACTGGGCTTTTGGGGTCTTTTTTTATGACGTCCCCGCGCGGGGTGGGGCCGGGGGCGGGGAATTGGGGAGCCGGGCCGGGGGCGGGTCGGAGCGGGGTCCTCTGGCCCGGGCGGGGCGGAGGCCGGCGGTCTCCCTTCCCGGGTGGTTCAGGGCGAGCGGATAGGGAAGGCCCCTCCGGCAGTGGGGAGGCAGGAGGGCGGGGTGAGGGCTCTCGACGGGCGGTGCCTCAGTTTCCCTTCCGAGGAGCTGAGAGTAGGGCCGAGCTTGGGGCGGGGTGCGGGGGCCCCGCGAACTTAGTGCGGAGCCAGAGGCCTCGAGGCGAGGAGGAACCGCTCTGCGCGCGTCTGTCCGACGAGCTGGACTCGAGATCGGCGACACGGCCTCCCCGGAGAAGCTGGGGAGATGAGCGTACCCCGCTTTCAGCTTTCGTTCGGCAGCCCGGGTTCAGCGCCCGCTCCGGCCGAAGCCCCAGACTGAGTCCCACCCTCGGACGAGCCCTGGCCCTGGCTGAGCCCTGATCTCCCCAGCTCTCCCTTCGTACCCACGGGGCTCAGCCTGGGCTCAGACCGCGCTGGTCCTGGACACACGGCCCCCTTGCCAGGACACTCGGCGTGAGAGCTGAGCCTGGCGCCCCGACCTCCACAGCCTCCCGGTGACAGCTCTGCGTGACGGTGGGCGTGGCGCTATGGCGTGGTGCTGCGGTCGCGCCGCGGGCAGCCCACAGCTGCAGGGCTTGTGGCCAGGGGACCCCCTCCTCCTGGTGCCCGGACACCTGGCCCCTGGCCGTGGCCCAGCCGAGAACAGGCAGGTAAACCTGGCCGGGGCGAGGAAAGCAAAATTCCAAGGAGGGAACGGGTCGGAAGACCCTGAGGAGGATCCCTGGGCTGAGCAGCAGCTTCCGCTGGCTGCCCCAAGGCTGGGGCCCCCAACGTCTCACCTCTGCCCTGCACCCCGGGGGACCTGGAGCAGGCCCCTCGTCAGTGAGAAGGACGGTGTGCCCTTTGACAAGGGGTCCAGGTGTTCTCACCCTCATTCTCTGCCTAGAGCACCCACGTCAGCCCTGTGGTCGCTGGTCAGTAAATGGTACTTAGAAGCAATCATGGCTTTCCAGGCGCCCCCTAAGTCAACCCCACATCCCCACAAAGCATTGGGTGGGGGGCGGTTCTGGAGAGGTAAAGAGGTGTTCCAGCAGGTGCCACGTGGGGCCCCAGCCCCGGGGAAAGCCTGCTCCTTGGGCTCTGGAGTGTTCTGGAGTGCTGGCCATCTGGGGTTTCTGCCTGTCTGTCCTCTGCCCACAGCACCTCGGTTTTCTCTTGGTTGGCACTCAGGGACCTGAGTCCATGGACAAGAAAGTGCCGATAACCCTGTGTGTGCTCCAGGATCCAGCCACGCTGACTTTCCTGAAAGTCCCAAAGATGCAAACTGAAAAATTACTTGTGTTCTTATTAAGCTGGTTGGACTTGGGCCTTCCATCACGTGTCACAGAAGAGCCCTGCATCCAGATCTGCATTCAGTTCTGCTGCCACCCTGGAGGTGGTCCTCAAATTTCTCTGTTAGACGAGTTAGGTGAGACGGCTCTTGGCATGGCCCCTGAAGGTGTTAGCACAGGCACGTGATGGCACTGGGCTGCACTCATGCTGGGGGGAAGGAAGACAGGATCCCAGGGGGCAGGGCTGCAGGGGTCAAGCAAAAGGATGCACGGGAGAGTGTGGCCCTCCAGGTCGGGGGGGACCTGGAGTCCAGACACAAAGGCTTCGGGGCTGGTGTGCTCTGTAGGCAACAGAACCCACTTCAAGGCCAGCCCTGCCTCGTGCGGGCTGCGCCGGCGTGGTCGGGGGCCAGGTTCCTGCACCCCATAGCCGTCCACATCCTAATCCCAGCCTGTGATTATGTTTCTTTTAAGGACGAAAGGGACTTTGCAGAGGAGATTAAGAATCTTGAGATGGTGGGGCGCCTGGGGGACTCGGTTGTTAAGCCTCTGCCTTCGGCTCGGGTCATGATCTCAGGGTCCTGGGATCGAGCCCCACATTGGGCTCCCTGCTCAGCGGGAAGCCCGCTTCCTCCTCTCTCTCTGCCCCTGCTTGTGTTCCTCTCTCACTGTGTCTCTGCCAAATAATAATAACAAACCTTAAAAAAAAAAAAAAGAATCCTGCGATGGGAGGGGTGCCTGGCTGGCTCAGTCAGCAGAGCGAGTAGAGCGTGCAACTCTTTTTAAAGATTTTATTTATCTGAGAGAGCAAGGGAGAGGGAGAAGCAGGCTCCCCGCTGAGCAGGGACCCCGGGATCATGACCTCGGCAGAAGGCAGGTGCTTAACCGACTGAGCTCCCCAGGCGCCCTAAGCATGCCACTCTTGGTCTCAGGGTGCTGAGTTCAGTCCCCAGTTTGGGTGTAGAGCTAACATTAAAAAAAGAAGAAGAAGAAGAATCTTGACACAGGGAGACTGTCTTGGGTAATCCAGGTGGGTCCACTACTGAGAGGGCCCGAGTCCGAGAGATGGGCCGAGCCCGTGCTGCTGGTGGTGAGGATGGGGGACCTCTGGGAGTGGGGCAGGGCACAGGAGCCGGGTGCCCCTGCGGCTGGAGCTGCCAGAGGATCAGTGTGTGGTGATCTGTTGTAACAGCCACGGGAAGCGGATACACCTCCATCTCTGAGCTTCAAATTCTTCCACTGGAAAAGTGATCGATTGATTTCTGAGCTTCTGTGCACACATCTAGGCGCTGGGGGTGCAGCAGTGGAGAAAACTAGCAAACCCCCTCAGCCTGGGGCGCTAGGGAGAGAGGTCACAAACAGACTGGAAATCCAGTAGCAACAGTAGCTGTGAAGACAATGCGGGTGAGCATTGGCGGGGGTGGGGGTGGGGGGAGCGTCGTTCTGGAGAGAGGGTCGGGAAGGTGTCTCTCAGGAGGTGGCATCTGAGCAGAGACCAGAGTGGAGAGTGAGCCCCGTGGGTCTGGAGGAACAGCGTGACAGAAGAAGGGAATTGCACGAGCAAAGGCCCTGCGGTGGGGACAAGTGGCTGGAGACCAGGGTGCCTGGGCCAAGTGAGTGGACAGAGGCAAGAAAGGAAGCTGGGGAGTGTCCCGGGTCCGCTGTCTTGAGTGCTGGCTTTGTTCACAGGACTTGTGGTGACGGAATTCAGGCCCAGGTGCTCCCCGCCCAGCCACCTTAGGAAAAAACCCCAGGGCTGCCCCTCCTTGGCCACCCCGGAGTGGCCTGCGGACAGGGTGCCTGGTGCACTCGGATTGGTCGGATTGGCTGGTGGGCTGGGTAGGGGCCGGACCAGGGTGTAGGAGGTGGGGCTGGGATGGGGCTGTGAAGGGGGCAGAGGCAGAAGAAGGCCAGATGACGGAGGCATCTGGTGGTGGCCACAAATCCCAGGGGAGCCCCAGGTTCGGGAGGGCGACTGGAGGGCCGGTCCTGGATACGGCAGGCCCGGGATGTCCTTGGGACTTCCCCAGAAGAGAGCCGGCAGGCGGTTGGCTCTCGAGGGCTGGGCCAGGGGCCCAAGCTGTGAACTTGAGAACTCTTGGCGGCCGGGCAGTCCCTGAAGCCCAGGGGCAGTGAGGAGGAGGCCGCGTTCCCCCAGGGAAGCTGAGCTAGGGGGACGGGCCCTCGGGGGGAAGCGGGGGAAACCGTGGGGCGGGTGCATCTGGAGAGCGGGCAGAGGGGGTCCCACTGCTGCGAGGCTGAGGGCGGGGGTTCGCCTCAGCTTCCCGGGACGCTGTGGGCTGGGAGAGGTTCAGTCAGGATCACGACCGGGGATTCTGGACAAGACCCAGCAGCCAGGTGCCCCGGGGAGGCTGTGTGGGTAGTGATCCTGGCTGGGGCTGGCCTTGGCCCCGAGCCCCCAGGGAGCTGCCTGCCCCGCGTCCTTGTCTCGGCTCCCGGGACAGGTGTGCACGCGACACGGATGGGCGGCCTGTCTGCCGCCCGCCCCGTGGCGGCCACGCGTGTCCCGTGTCGGCCCATTTCAGGGGAGAGCCACGGTGCTACCCTGTGACATGGTGACGGCCACTGCGCACCGAGCGGGCACTTTTCACGAACTTTCCAGTTACCTATCTCTGCGCCACATACGGCCGGCGACTTCGCAGCTGAAAACCGATTGGTTTAGTCCGTGAATCTGGGCTGCAGCCGCCCATCTCCGGGTCTCCTCGCAGCACGGCTGCCAGGTGCGCGGGTGGGTTCCCGCAGGCTGTGGCGCCTGCCACCTTTTGTGAACTCGCCATAGAAATCAGGTAATGTCATGAAAGCCTCTCAAGTGCACGGACAGGGAATGCAGATTCCACGTCTTGATCTGCCTTCCGAGGGGGGTGAGGAGAGTTCCGGAGGAGCATATGGGAACAGAAGCATTGGTGGGTTGTTTCTGGAAGACAGCAGCCGCAGCTTGCCGGCTCCGATTGCCTGGCCTGGGCTGGGGGTGGTAGGTGCTGGGAAATGGGGAGGGGAGGGGTCCTTGCCAGCAGCAGCTTGTGAAGGGCTTAAACTCTGTCCCCATGGGGTTTCCCTCAATCAGTCCTGGGTCCTGTTTGCCGGAGCTGAATGCTGAGCTACGAGAGTGAAGTCACGGGCCAGCAATCCTTCTGGGCTGGGCATCGGACCCTGGCCTCCCTCCTCCTGCTCCCGGAGGGATTCCTTGTGGAAGAAGCCATCCCCTTGGAGGGGAGGAGGGATGCCCCTGGGTGCCCCGCCAACAGTGATGGGATGAAGTTCCTGGGCGCGTGGGGATTCTGGGGAGCGCCGACAGCAGGTGGTGGAGGTAGCGTGGTGTGCAGGTTCTGGAGTGGGCCCCTTGCTGGTAGGGTGACCCTTCACCTCTCTGGGCCTCGATTTCCCTACCTGCCCAACCTGGGTAGTCATTTCGCTTCCCCAGAGAGCATGTTAAGACCTTGCAGGGCTCACACGTTGGCCGTTTCCACTGTCACGGTCACAACGACCTGCCCAGCTGACCCCTTCCTTGGACAGCCGGGGACCCTGAGGCCCAGGCTTGAAGCACTGTGGAAAGCAGGGCCTCCTGGGCCCCAGGGGTGTGGGTCCCGGGCACCTCATGGGGCATTCGGGTGCCCTTCCCTTCCGTAAAGCGGAGTCCGGGGCCGCCCCGGTGTTCCCAGGTGGCCAGCCTTGCCCCCAAGCAGCCCGGGGGACACAGAACGGAGAAGCATTTCAGCAGACACAGGGCTGGGTTGGAGGAGCACGCACATGCTCCAGGTCAGCCTGGAGAACAGACTTTATTACTGCTGAGCAGGGGGGCCTTTGCGGGGGTGTAGGGAGGGGGTGCCCGCTTCCTGGGACCCTCGGTCTCCCCTCCAAGGGGCTGAGGCCCGATTCCAGGATGGAAGGTGGGTGTGGGAGGACTCCCTGCAGCCCCCCTTCCCCGCACAGGGACCCTCCAGTCTTGGTCCCAGACCCGTGTTCCGCCCAGAAGCGGCTAAGGTGCGCAGGGGAGGGGTGCTCAGGCCACCGGCTTGACCTTGGCGATGAAGAGGGCAGCGGCCTTCTCCAGGAACTCCTCCCGGGTCATCGGGGAGCCGGGCCGCCGGGCCCCCAGCGCGCGGTCCATCGCCAGGGCCAGGCTGTCGGGGCCCAGGCGCGAGCCAGCCTCCAGGTAGCGGGCGGGCATGGCGGCCGCGTCGCTGGCCTGCAGGGCCCCCTCCAGGGTGTCCAGCACAGCCTGGCCCACGCGCCGGTCCGCCATAGCCAGGGCGGGGTCCTCCAGCAGCTGGTAGAGGGCGCCGGCCCGCGCCACGAACTCCAGCAGCACGAAGCAGGTGAGCATGCCGGCGCGGAAGACGTCCAGCGGCACGGCCTCGTGGTCCCGGCACTGGATCTTGTGCAGCAGCGGCGCTACGACCTCCTCGGGGGCCTCCCCGTCCCGGCAGATGCGTTTGAGCAGCTCGCTGTAGGTGCGCCCGTCCAGCCCCGGCTTCTTCTTGCGCCCGCTGGCGCTCAGGCACTCGTAGGCCACGCTGACGTTGTTGTTGAAGGCCGTCCTGGAGGAGAACGGGAGCGCTGGGGCAGCCAGGCAGAGCCCAGGGCAGCCTGCAGCCCCTCACCCGCCCGCCCGTCCCCTCCTGTCTTCCTCCAACAAACCAGGCCTGGTCCGGCCCCAGGGCCTTTGCACAGGCTGAGTCCTTTGGCTGGTGTGCCTTTCCCCAGGTCTCCCCATGGCTCCTCCAGCTCCTCTGACTCTTTGCTCAAGTGTCCCCTTTTCAGGGCCCCCTACTCCCACTCCATGCCTCCTCTCTTTTTCTTCACGGCAGTTGCCACTATCTGACTTAGGGTAAGACGTTCTCATGATGAACTTCCACATCTTTTGGAACGTCAACCCAGGAGCCCATGTCAGGGGTTTCTGCACAGCTCCCAGTGCCCCGAACCCGGACTGGCACACGGCAGGTGTCCTGTACACACCTGCGGAGTCGGCCAATGGGACGGCCCCCCAACAAGGCCACTTACACTTCCGGGGTGGTCACTCCTGGCCTCCGACGTGCATTACTTCAGGCTCCCACAGTCCCAGTGGCCGGGAGTCAGCAAGGTACACCCATGGGTCGTATCTGGCCCACTGCCCACTTTGTAAATAAAGTTTTATTGGCACATGGGCTCATCCAACCACTGACATGCCGCTTGTGGTTGCTTTCTCGCTGTAAAGGCAGAGCTGAATGGCTCCAACCCAGACTGACCCACAAAACTGAAACTACAACCTCTTTTTGTTCGGGAAAGTCTGCCGAGCCTGCCATCGGCTGGGAGGCGGGCTCGATTCGTTGCTCCACCAAGAGCCCGAGGCTCTACTACGTGGCCTGGCTGTGCTGTGAGCCTCACCAGCAGATTCAGGGAGCTCAGTGGTTAAGTGTGGGCCACATGGTGAGCCTGGGGGGCTGCTTAGCCCCATGTCTCCCTCCTTCCCTGGATGGGTGGCCTTTAGCATTTCCACTGTGACCCACGGGCTCACTGGGGGCTCACGGTTGGGCCAAGGGTCCTGGGGAGGAGGGGGCGAGCCAACTCTTCCTGTGACTCAGTCCAGGGAGAGGGAAGGCAGGCTGTGGCTCCGGTGGCCGCCTATGTGCCCTGGGCACCCCGTCTCACGTTTCTGCAGGCTGGTAGTGCGGTCGGTGCTGGGCTGCCCCGCGTGGGCCTTTCGGGTGCACGTGCCGACCTGGGAGCTGTGCGCGTCCGCAGAGGAAACTGCCTCCCGCAAGTCCTAGAGCAGGAGCCTGGGGAGCCTCCCTCCCAGCGGGGACTCCATCCTCCATCGATCCGGCTATAAACCCCTTGCTCTTCTCCGTCCAGCCCTCGCGATGTGCTGGGACTTGTGGTCCGTGAGACGAGTGCAGAGATGCACGGAGGGTGCCCGACGCTGTCTCACGCTCTGCGGGCGCTCCCGTGACCCCACTGTCACTGCGTTAGCGGGCTGAGGCCTCAAACCAAGGTTGACTCCCCTCATCAGGAAGAGCGGGAGGCCCGCTGGGAACAAAGGTGGCGGTCACTAGTGCCTCTGTCCGCTGCCCATCCCTGCCTCCCAATCACCCCAACCCGCCAGCCTCAGATGGCAGCAGACGGCCGTGTGGGTCCAGAACCCGGCTGCGGCTCAGGATCCGCCCGCCCTCTGAAGGCGCACACACCTGGGGCTTGTCCCTGGCCCCTGCTGTGTCCAGAGCCCTCCCCTCACAATGGCTGTGCCCCAGGTCGGGGGACAGAGGGCGCGGCCCACCACACTGCCCTGCGCCATGGGGGTGCAGGGCGGCCCTGTCTGATGTGGGCGGGGTGAACGGGGGGCGTCCTGAAGGCTGGCCACCCCTCCGAAGGGAGGATGGGCCATAGGACTTGGCCCTGCCAAGAGGCGGGCGTGGACGCCCCATGCAGTCCCCTTTCGAGGCAGGTCCTGAGAGCGACAGTGTGTCCCCGGGGTCCGCTGCCTGTGGCCGTGCTAGGGTAAACCCCCTGCGGCCTGCGGCCTACGGCTCCTGGTGCGGGCAGTAGTCCTTTGTGTCGGGGCCGCCGAGGTCCCAGGGCTGTGGCTGCCACGCGACACAGCTTGTCTTGATAGGAACACGGCCCACGATCCACCCGACTGGGCAGCCATGCCTCTTCTTCCGCAGCCTGGCCGGCCAGCGAGGGGAGCCAGTTCCCTCCTCCCTCGAGGCTGGGGCCTGCACGGCAAGACCCCAGCGCCGTTTGGTTCCTGTGTTCACCGAGCGCCTTCTGGGGGCACAGCTCTGTCCCCGGCCCCCACCCAGACGGGCCCTTGGGTTCTGATCACTCGAGAGCGAGGGTCCCCATCCCTGCGTCTCAGGTTTCTCCGGAGCCAAGTACCTGAGACAGGGCCCGGCGCGGGGAGGGGTCCTGCTCGCACTTGGCCTTAGCTGCCACCGGAGGGCTCCACGGGCTGCCCACGCCAGCCCTGGCCTCCTGGGGCGGGAAGACGCGCTGAGGGGTAATCACAGCCCTGCGAGGTGGGAGCTGGCGGCAAGGGGCTGAGGAAGGTGACTCCCCATCTCGGAGCTGCTAACCACAGCCCCCCCCTCCCCCTCGACCCGGGCCTCCCACGCTGCTCCCGGCGGCCACCAGGGCGCACCCGCTCTGTCTGCGCGGGGCGGGGCTCTGGGACTTGGGTTGGTGACGCCGGGCCGGGGCTCGAACCAAGGGCTCGACCCAGAGCACTGGAGTGTGAGCATTTGCTTAAATACTACCTGTGGGAGCGTGCACAGGATATTTCCGGAATGAGGCCTGGAAACTCTTCACTTGACACCAGGGGCTCTCCACGGGGCTGTCCCCGGGTGACTCTTGGTGAGGTCTGGGGACACTTCAGGGTGTCATCCCTGGGTGGGTGGAGGCCAGGGAGCCCGCTCAGCACCCGCAGTGCCGGGACGGCCTGGCCCAGACTGAGCTGAGGAGCCGGGACCTCGCGATGCCCGCTGGGAGCTGCGTCCGGGGGTACGGGCCTCGGGTGACTGAGCTGTTCTCTGTCCTCACGGCCCAGCCCCGTAAATACTCACTTTCTGGCTTAACCGATGGGCATACAACGACGGCAATAACAAGGCATTTAGGAAAACCTAGTTTGAAAGGACCCGGCTCGGAGCACTAGCTCTGTGGCTCTGGGTCCTTTCTGGGCTCCGGGATTTTTATAATAGTGGGGTGGGCTGCGAGCGGAAACTCAGCCCCTGCAGAAAGGCATCCCAACAGACGGCTCGCCGGCGGTCCGGGTCACCCCGCGCCAGGAGGACTACAGTGCCCAGCATGCCCGCGGGCAGCACGCTGGGGCTCCGGGTCCGCCGCGGCCCCGCCCCGCCGCGGCCCCGCCCCGCCGCGGCCCCGCCCCGCCGCGGCCCCGCCCCGCCGCGGCCCCGCCCCGCCGCGGCCCCGCCCCGCCGCGGCCCCGCCCCGCCGCGGCCCCGCCCCGCCGCGGCCCGGTCCCGTCCCCGCCCCGCCCCGCCCCGCCCGGCCTCGCACCTCTGGGAGTGGTGAGCCAGGCGAAGGTGCCACAGCGCGCGGCCCAGGCGCTGCTGCTGTAGCAGGAGCTGGCCCGGGGGCTCCCCGGAGCCGCCGTTTGCAGGCGAGCGCAGGCCCATGTTCTCGAAGTAGTGCGCCAGGAAGGCGATCGGCTCCTCGGGCCGCGCCTCCAGCACCTTCAGCAGGGCCGCGCGCAGCATCTCCGTCACGCCGACCTGCCGCAGGAAGTCCTCCTCACTCTCGGCCGTTGCTGGTGCTCGGGACACCGCCGGCCGGCCGCTGTCGGTGAAACCGGCCGCCGGAGCCACGGCCGGCCGCCGCTTCTCCACTGCCGCCATTTTCGTTGAGGGCAGTGGGACCGGAAGCGCCGCCGCATTCCGCAGTGCGCGGGCGCCTCGCGGCGGCCATCTTGCTTAAGGGCAGAGGGCTCCCAGAATCCGCTGGAAGACTCTGGCAAATAACTAGAACAGGCCGCCTAATCCCCACTAGGTTCTAATTGGCCTTCTTCCTCCGGGTTCCTCTTTGCGTGTGCTGGCTAGCTTTCCAGGCTCAGGCCCAGAACCTGAGTTTTGCCAGATTCGAAATGGCTCTCCAGGAAGGGCATGGTGTCTGGCCTAAGCCGGATCGCTTGCCATCTTGGTAGTGGGCGGTCCCTCATTAGCATGGTCCCCTAGCAACCAGTCTCCTTGGTTACCTGGGAAGCCCGGCGGAGCTTGCGCAGGGATTGTTCCGACTCCGGGCTGAGCGCGGTCCTCGCGCCGCTTTCCGATTTTCCGTCTTTGTGCCCCGTCTGGCCCTCGGCCTGGTCCAGCCTCCCCCTGAGTTTATGGCTCCCGCCGGGGCGCGAGGGCTCCGCTCCCCCGCCGGCCACCCGCCAGGCTGAGTTAGCGGGTCTGCCCTGCGCCCTCGCGGCTCGCCAAGTGAGCGGGCCGCCCGAGGTCCCAGGTCCCCGACCACGCTGGAACCTTTGCTCAGCTCCAGAGGGGTCTTTCTCAGCCCCTGCCGCTCTGGGCGCTCGCGTCGCTCCGCAGTGCCCGCAGGCGGAACCCCAGCATCTCCAGCCCTTCCTCTGCCGATGGGACTCCTAGCCTTCCTCGCCTCTCCCCCACCCGACCGACTTGGCCCCCAAGCCACCCCAAGAGAGAGAACACCGCCTTTAACAAGCCACTGCTTCTGTGGCCTTTGTCCACACCAGCCGTTCCCGCCGCCCCCCCCCCCGCTCCCGCACTTCTTTTGAGGACCTCTAGTTATTTCTGAGGTGTTCTCCCATCCAGCACAAGCATTTGTGCTTTCCCCACCCCCGGCAGAACCTACACTCCCTGTTTTCCCCTGTCCCCCAGCCTAGGCCAAGTAGGGGTAGGGGGTCCTGTCCACCCTCATCTTTCAGGGGAGTTGCGCAGTGCAGACTGTGAAATCCTTGTAACACCACAGAAAGCGCTGACGTCAGGCCAGAGGCTCTTTATTCTCCAGCTCTGCACCATTGGGGGGTGGATCCTCAGGGGTCCCACCCAGGGGAAACTCTGATGCTGGCCATCAGGTTAAGGGGGTTATGGTCAGCTCTGCACCAGAACCCTGCAGTCGTCCTCTGGTTGCAACCGTGTGGAAGGAAAGGCAGGCCACTTGAGGACTGGCCCTGCCAGCCCCCCTCAATCCAGTCCAGGTTGGGCAGGGGGCCCTGAGAAGCTAGTGGGCTTGGTGGTCACCGGGCGGGCCGGCAGCGTTTCCGCAGGCGATAGGCGAGGCACGCCAAGAAGAGCAGCCCCAACATCAGGCTGCCGGTCCACAGGGCTGGCGGTGTCGTGGCGGAGCCTGGAGAAGGAAGCATCAGGAGCCCTGAGCGCCTCTTGGCAGGCATAGGGGGGCAGCTCAGCAGAATCTGCGAGGGGCTTCCCTGTTTACTGAGTTCCCTGAGGTTTTGTAGAGGGCTTCATGGTTCAGAGTGTCTTTTGAAGTGTACAAGAACTGCTGAGACATCCAAAACACTCTGGCATGGGTCTCTTGAAAGGTAGTAGGACCTTATGGTTGGAAGTGACTTGGTCGCCCGCAGGCCAGGCTGCTCTGAATGCACCTGCTGCCCGTGTAAATTACACACCCCGTGTTGACTGCGTACTTTAGAAAAAGAGAGAGAAAAGAATGTGAAATGTCTCATTTCTACTTCTAAATGTGGCTACTGGAAAATTTGAAATGACCTGAGTGGCTCTGTTCTTTCTATCCTACAGGCTGCTGTGGGCTGTAAAGATCAGGGCTTGCAGAGTGCTGGGAAATCTAGAGTCTCTGAAATTTGCAGCCCTCACAGTGCCAAGTAATGGTCATCTTCCACCGCAAGGAAAAGCCCACAGGACAGCTGGGAAGACTGAACCTGGGCAGGCCCATTCCTTGTCTGAGGTCTTGATGCTGGGCTTCCCTCCCTCTGAAGCTCCCCAGACCCCTCCCAAACCCCCAGAACTCACAGATCTCCGGGACCAGGTAGAGGCTGGCCATCTGTCCCCCCGGGTCCAGGCGACACCGAAACCAGCCTTCAGGGCTGCAGCCGGCCCAGCGCACGCTCAGCCAGGCCTGGGCCCCAGCCTCCCGCCTCTGGTAGGCTTCCAGACCCCCAGGGGCCTGGGTCCAGCCCACTGCCACGCCAGGGCCAGGGCCACAAAGTGCCTCGCAAAGTAGCTCCAGACCCCCAGCTGCTGGAGACTGGCGGATCTCGGGGCGGCAGGGCCCAGAGCTGCTGTTCCCGGCTGGGGGTCCGGGCCTCCCCGAGCTGCTGTTCCCGGCTGGGGGTTCAGGCCTCCGCGAGCTGCTGGTGGAGCTCAGCTCTGGAGTGGCCTCGGGGGAGGTCGTGACTGGGGGCTCCGGGGAGGTCAGGCTGTGCAGGACTGGAAAACAGGATGGTGAGTTTTCTCCTGCCCCAGGCCCCCTCTTCCACCCGTCTCTCTGTTTAGACCACAGGGTTGGACCAGACCCGCTGAAGCCCCATGCTGGGCCACTTTGGCAAATCGAAGGGTATCCCACTGGGTAGGAGCGGAGTCAGGGTCTGCCTTGGTCCCCTCCGCACTCTGAGTGAGCTTCTGAACGTCTGCTTCTCCGGTTCCTCAGCTGTAGAGGGGTGAGAACCACCCATGCTGGGGGCTGTGGCGGAGACTGCAGAGTGCAGGTTTGGGGGGGGGGTGGGTACTAGATTTTACAGTTTATAGGACTGGGAGGTGGAGGGAGGGGAAAGTGCTCCCTGGCACTGGAAGGAGTGCTCTGCTCCTTGTGGTACAGATGGGGGGACTGAGGGCCCGGGAGGGGTTGGTACGCCCTACCAGGAAACATCTTTCAAATCTAGTGGCGTCTCTGAGTCCCCTCCCTCCGCACCCTCCCTGCCCCTACATCCAGTGCCCTGGGAGCTCCCTTGCTCTATCCCCACCCCTGATGACTCCAAGTGCATTAACATGAGTTTCATGGAGAAGGAATTTGTGGTTTTTTTAGTGAGAGGCTGCTGGGGCCCCACGATGTGGGCAGCACCTGTCTCGTATTAGATGTTTGTTCAATTAATAATGTCGGACATGAACTGAGTACTGACTGGGTCCTCAGCCCCGAGTTAAGTGTTTTCATTCGTTCGTTCATTCAGCAAGTGTGGGCACACTGCTGTGTGCTGGGTTTCACCCACCCGCCCACCCAGAACGTGTGTGGTGAGTGTACTGCGTGCTGCGCACTGTATTAGTCATTGGGGACATAGCCATGAGCAAGACATGTTCCTTTCTCAGTGAAGCCAACAGTAGGGGATACAGACAATGGAAAAAATGAGGAGAAAGTGCACGATGCCAGATATTGTTAAAAAGTGTCAAAAAAAAAAAAAAAAAAACAAACCCAGGGCGCGTGGGTGGCTCAGTGACTTTGAGCCTCTGCCTTCAGCTCGGGTCATGATCTCAGGGTCCTGGGATCGAGCCCCGCATCGGGCTCTCTGCTCAGCAGGGAGCCTGCTTCCCTCGCTCTCTCTGCCTGCCTCTCTGCCTACTTGTGATCTCTCTCTCTGTCAAATAAACAAATAAAATCTTAAAAAAAAGTGTCAAAAAACATACAACAGGAGAAGGGGCTTGTGCGTGTGCATATGTGTGTCTGTACACACCCATGTGTAAGAGGTAGTGAGGATACATTGACCCTTAGACAGGTTGGGAGAAGCGTCACCAGGAAGGCGAGTGAGGAAGCAATGGACAGAGCCGGGGGAAAGGGCATTCCCAGTGGAGGGAGGAGCATATGCAAAGGTCCTGGGGCAGGACCAAGCCTAGCCTGGTGGAGGAGCAGCTGGGAGGCTCCTGTGCCTGGGGCAGAGCAATGGGGGAGAGGGAGGGGGTGAGGGCAGGCGATCCAGTGCCCTGTGGACATGGGAAGAGTTGGGTTTTTACCCAGAGGGAGATAAGAGCCCTGGAGGACTGTGGGCAAAGCAGGACAGGATCTCAGGGGGTCTGGCACAGGGAAGGTGCTCAGTTAACCTGTCAAACGGCTGAATAAACTCAAGAGGAGTATCACACTGGAGGCATTCGGGACTCCCCACTCCCCATCTGTGACCCGTCCAGATGGGGACACAGTGGCGGGGGTGGGGGGAGCGAGGGTTCCAGAAGAGCTCCGGGGCACCACTCGTCAAGGCTCACAGGAGCTGGGTGGGGGGACTTCACCTACTTCCTGGGAGCACTGCGTGCAGAGCCCCAAAGACTCACCTGGAATGGCCCGCTGGTGGCTCAGCCTCAGGCCAGGCAGGTTCATGGTCGCCCGGCAGTGGAGAGGGAGTGGGGCGGGGGTCTCCAGTGGGGGCAGCAGCCAGCGCTGTGTCACTCGGAGCAGCTGGTCCTCACCCTGCTGGGGCTCCTCCTCCACATCCGGGCCCAGGGCCCGCACCCCCTCCAGCTCCTGGTCTCCCAGGAGCAGGGACAAGGAGAGGGCCTCGGGGTCGGCAGGTGTGACGTTATGGGCCGTGCAGGCCACCTCTTGCTCCCGCCTGGCCACCAGGGCTACCGGGGAGACAGTCAGCTGGTCTGGGAAGGCTGTGGACAGAGCATGTGAGCCAGGGGGCCGAGCCCACAGGGTCAGTCCTGGGCCCTGAGGAGGGGACTTGGGGTGGGGCCAAGGGGTGACTGGGAACTGCTGGTGTGGGGTCCCCGGAAGACCCCGTGCCCACAGCTTGTGTGTCCAGAGTGCCAAATACTGGGAATGGGTCCAGAGCAGAAAAAGTGGGGGTCTGGCAGGGGGAGGGGGCATGATGAGGGGAGGGAATGGGTTGCAGAGCGAGCCCGCGGGAGCCGATGCAGCCTTTGAGTTGCGGGACAGAGGGGGCAATCTGGGAAGGCGCCCAGGGAAAGCGGGCATTGGTTGGGAGGTGAGGCAGGGCTGCTGGGGCGGGACGTGCCCAGGCAGCGGGAGGGGTGGGAGCTCACCGAATACCAGGAGCTTCACGGTCCGCTGCAAGGTGGCGCTCCCGCAGGAGCCCACGCACACGCGGGTGCCGGCCGCCGACAGGGAGGCGTTGTGCACCGAGAGGACGCTGCTGCGGGCGTCCGACCGCACGGCGCCCAGGCTGGTGTCCAGGCCCCGCCACTGCACCGAGGGCTGCCCGGGGTCGGCGCAGGCCAGCCGGCAGGTGAGCTGCTGCGACCCGCCCAAGGACACCGCCACCACGGAGTCTGGGGGCTCCATCTCCAGGGACCCACCTGCGGGCAGACGGCGCTCTCAGCCCCGCCCCCAGCCGCGGGCCCTAGCCAGCGAGCCTGAGCTCCCGCCCCCGCCCCCCGCGTCCTCGGCGGGGCCTCCTCCGAGACCCCCCATGAGATCCCCCACCGCAGGGTCTTCGGCCCCTTGCGCGAGCCTGCGCACCGCGCTGCTGCGAGCCTTCCCTCGGCTCTCCGGGGTCTCCTACACTCCCGGCCCTCACGGAGCCCCCTCCCTTGCTCACCCTGGCCTCGCTGGAGGAGCCCCAGGAAGACGGGAAACAGGAGGGCGAGACCCCGCTCCATGCCCGGTCCCGGCTCTGTCCTCCGCCCGCCCGGGACGCGCTTTAAATAGCGGTGTCCCGGGTTCCTTCCCGCCGCCCCGTCCTCCAGCTGCTCCTCGGGGCTTTCCCGGGGGGGTTTCCCGCCCTGACCCCCGACCCTGGAGGCGACGGAGAGGCAGGGGCTGGGGGCCAGGGTTGGCGGGGACGACGCGGCCAAGGTCAGGACAGACGGGGCGGGAAA